>VWZZ01007395.1:381450-448698 GCA_013399095.1 Psophia crepitans | reverse complement strand
AGGCCAGGTTGGATGGGGCTTTGGGCAGCCTGGGCTGGTGGGGGGTGTCCCTGCCCATGGCAGGAGGTGGGAACTGGATGGGCTGTGAGGTCTCTTCCATTCGAAACCATTCCATGAGTTGGAGGGTTGGGATTCTGAATCCGGGAGGATCTGGAGTAGGTTATGCTGATTTGTAACCCCTGCAATGAGCAACAGCACTATCCAGAGCTACCTGAGGTGCCTTTCCAAGATGCATGCATGAGTGGCTGAGGAAATAGGCTATGTTCTTAAATGAGGCTGGTGGACTGGGGTCACTCATGAAGCTCGGCCAGGTAGCAGGAAAAACACACCGCAGCATATCAGGCCTGTTGTACCTCTTCAGGGCAACTGCTGCAGCCTCTGCTCGCGCAGAGCAGCGTTTGGGCACTTCTCAGCGCTGCCAGACATCAGCCTGAAGAAGGAAAATGCTTGGGGATTTATTCCCTCACCAAGACTCTGTTGGGCCAGAAAAAGTCTAAAATAATTGAAGGGATTGTCTCGTTCCTGTGGCACCCCCCACGTAACGGATGCTTTACAGACACAACATTGTTCATGGTTGAAGTTTGCATTCAGCTCGGGGCCAGGCGGGTGCTGCGGCTCCGCGGCTGGCTTCAGCCGTGGGCAGTGGCGATGTTCCCTCTTTTTAACCAAAATGCCAGAATTCTCCTTCCCTTAGCGCGTGGCTCGAGTGGGGTCACTGCTGGTGGTAATCAGCCGCAGTTTCCCCTTTGTCAGGTCTCCAGCAGCTCTGGTCCTCTCTGCGGAAAAGCAGAAAGCAAACCCTGGTTCCAGCACCCACTGGAGAGCTAAACAGAGCCAAGAGCATCTGTGCATTTGGTCTTAAAACCTCGCTGGTTTTCATGATATACCAGCACCCATGTGAAATCTCAGCTTTAATGCCACAGCAATGCAAACACACAGAGGTTTCAGAGCACAGCTGGGCTGCATGCCCGGTTAACGCCGTACCAAGAGCTTCCTTCCCTGCGTTGATTGAGGTGGCTGGGTGCCTTGCTAGGGTTTGGGAATATGGTCCCACGTGACAAAGGAGCTCTTGCTCCCAGGTTCTAGCACATCCAAACTGCCTAAGCCCTCGGCCATGGGTTTATGCTGCTGAGCTGGAGGAGTCAACTTGTTGGCCAAGAGAGCTGGTGGACCTTAGGTTGTGTCTTCACCAACACAGGTGTCCAGGCAAGGTGTGCAGGAACTGATGAAAGGAGATGCCTCAGTCAGTTGGTGTTTCGCTGTGTGTCACCTCCTGCCCTTCTCTTTCTGGTGACACTCACCGTGCGTGGATGCCAAACCTCTTGTGAGGGATTCTTCCAGCTCCTGTAGAACCAAATAAGTCAAATGTATTTGTTCTGGTTTAGCTGGTCATCTCATGAATCTTGTCTGTTAAGGCCATCCCATGTGTTTGAACGTGCACTGAGTAGGTATGGGCAGAGTGGGGTAGGGATCAGCTGGCCCAAACCAGCCTCCAGGAAGGGGGATGAGGCTGTGCTGAGAGGCTGCTGAACTCTGGTCCGGCTTGCCAGTACCGTGTGGCTGCTCTGCAGAACTGACATTCACTGTTGACTTAATGCTTGGGCTCAACTCCACTTGGTCTAGAACATTTTTAAAATATTCTCAGAGCATTTTCTTGGGCAAATATGCTTTCTTTTCCGCATCGCTAGGTCAGAGCTATTTAGGCTTTCTGATGTTATCTCTTCCTAGTTCGTTTACCTTTGTTATTGCCTCAGGGATGTCACTGGGAGTAGCAGAGTGGATTTCTAAGTCTGGTTGCTGTCCTGCAAGGCTGATGTTGGGAAAGCCCACTTGGTTTTATAGCACTCCTATGGATCTGCTGCTTCCACAGTAAAATGGCAAGAAGCCTTCATCTCCACCTTGGCTTTGCATTGCACTGACAAATCATGCAGATGGTCTGCATGAAAAGGCGATGAGAAAAGCCCAGGGAGAGGAGGGTCTTTCAGGGTGGCAGGTCAGGGACCAGCCAGCGCTGGGCATGTGTGAGGTGTGTACAACAGATATCCATTTGGAAACTTAATCCTTTAATTTCCCCTCATCAAGCGGGTTGAAATAATAATAATAATGATTTAAAAAACTCACCTTTCTCATGGTGATGTGAGCTGTAATTCAGGGAAACATTTTTCATTTAGCTTTCTCTCCTGCATAAAGTTACTGTCTCTTGTTCCAGAAGAAGCTGCATTTGAGAGCTGTAATGAGCTGCCCTGGCAGGACTACAAAGAGCTTCGGAGGAGCAGGTATGAAGAGGATGAGGTAAGTGTTGTCCTTTGGGTGAAATAGGTGTGGAAAGTGCACTCTGAACACATTAGTCTTCAAAGCCAGCAATAATTACTGCATTTGAGACTGTATCAGCAGTCAGGGCGGTGATTCAAGTTGGGCAGGAATATTTTGTGTAACGCTTTTGTTCTCCAGACATCCAAGCTCCCCATCGGTGCGCCCCGTCGCAAGCGAGGAACACAACTGGAAGTGTTGTGGCTTTGAGTTGGCGATCGTTTTCTGTGTAACCTTGTCTTTGATGCGTTCATTCATGGTGCCCTGTGAGTCTGTGAATATGACTAGACTGTAATTACTTTTAATCGCAAAACCATGAAAAGAGAAAATGAGAAATGGGGTGGGTGGCAGCAAGACAGATCTTGCACGGTGCTGGCAGCTGAGAGGTCTGTCTGTGCGGTGGCTCCTGGCAGGTCTCGGCTCTCCAGGAGTGCTGCTCTTGGTCTTATCTTCCTCCCTTCTGCCTCTGATGTTGTGGGGTAGGTGTCTCCAAGATACTGTGTGCTTTTTCCGTAAGCATGTGCAAAATATAGCGTCGTTCTGTACAGAGCCAAAAAACAGCTCTCGAGCAAGGATCCACAGTAGATCTTAATGAAGGAGATGAGTGTGTCCTCATTTTGCAGAAGAGAAACAAATGGATGAAATTACTTGTCGGGGGTGACTAGCGAGCTAATGGCAAAGTTATGAAAATGTTTTGATGCACTGAGTTGGAGCTACTCAGCTCCATCACCCCCATGCGCTGCTCTTTAATGGCTAAATCGTAGCTTTCCCACACAATCCCATCTAACTGCAGTTCCCCACGGTGCCTTCACTGAGGATGCTGGGGTGGGTGGTCGTGGTAAATGTCTAGAGAGCAGAACTTGGAAGAGATGGGGTTGGGGGTGTTCAGTAAGGGTTGTTAATCTCTAGGCTTGGAGATGCTCAAGTCCGTAGATGTCTCCCTGTGCCTTCAGGACAGTATGCAGCCATCTCCCTGGAGCATCCATCCCCATTCCCAGGGAGGGATACCCAAAATGGTTTCCATTGCCCCTGGGGTTCAGCCATTAGCTCTCACCCTCATCCCCTGCTGAGCCACGGCCTGAGGCTGACTGCTGGGAGACAGGCCCAGAGCCGCAGCCCATCCCGTCACTGATCTGGAGAATGTCCCTTTTTGTAAATTGTGGGGTCACTTTCCCTGCTGGGAACAGCTTTAAACAGCGGAGGCCCCAGAGCACACAAAGGCAGTGTCAGACACTCCATCAGCCGCCGTCGCCAGTTTTATCTCTGAGCATAATAGCAATGGAGGGAAACAGTCTAATCTCTCCACGAAGGCACTTCATGAAATTTTCCTCCCTAAAGAGCTCTTGTGCCCTGGAACAATAAATGCCATGGATGCGCTGCCAGCCTGGGGTCGCTAATCGTATTCAAACCTGTGGGCATTTCTTTCCCAGGGCTGGTGGGGTCTCGGCACCTCTTTGGCCGCTGCCCACGCGGGCTGGCGGCAGCCGGCCCGGCCCGGCGACGGCAGGTCTGCTGGCACGAGCGAGGCTGTGGGTACCACGGGGTCTGATGCTTTGGCCGCAGGATGACGTCCAGGCCAGCGCGTCCCACTGCACAATGCGCCAGTATGGTGAAGTGCAGGAGGAATGCAGCCTCGGGGCGCAGTGTCACCAAAGGCAATCGGGGTCTCGTTGGAAAGGTCAGGCAAATGAAACACAGCAGAGCTTGTCCGGCGGACAATAAGGGATGTGTTGTTGCAGGATGAATGAGCTGATCTAGTGGATGTCAAATGTTTATTCTGCGTTTCCACAGTGCGGTCAGACGAGGACCGCTGCCTCCGTTCCTCCTCAGAGCGGTGAAGACCGCTGTAGGAACATCAGGACAGATCTGGTGGGAGGGGCTGCAGTGAACCTGGGTCTCTTCACTTCTGCCACCTTCTTGGCCAGAACCAGGTCTTGCACAAAGCCAATAGCAGGGATGACAGATGTCATTTCGGTCGGTGCTCTGGGGATCACATTATCCCATTCAAATCCTCTCTCAGGCTTCATTTAACCAGCGCAAGTGTCTGTCATTAATTCTGTTGTGAATCCTAATGCCTTTCGACATGTCGAAGGTCCCCTGGTCCCAGTCAGGACAAAGGGTTGGGTGGTTGGAGAGGCGTCCATGCTGTCTGCATGCAGTGGTTTCTACGTTGCTTGCGGGTAACCCTGCATGCTTATGCTCTTGTAACCCTGCAGACAAAGTATGTGATGAAATCACTGTAGCAGCCCAGGTGATGCTTTGAGGTGGCTCTCTGAGTGGTACAGAGACATGGTTAACATGCTCTAAATATATGATCCAATGCACAGTGGAGTCAATGAGATTTTTTTCTGTTTAACTTCATCAGGCCCCGGTTCAAATGAAAGAAAACTGTTTTACTTCAGCGTACAGTAAGAATAAAGAATATTTTCCTTAGCTTCTGAGCTGCAGGGGTGAGAAGATGGGCCTCACCAGTGTCCCAGTGCTGCCTGTGGGAAATCAGGATCAGCTGTCCACAGGCACTGTTCCATGCCCGTGATGTTTGTCTGGAGCTGCCTGATGGCATGTACTGCCCGGAGAGGGATGCATCCAGGGCCGTGTGTGCTGCTTTTCACTGGCTTGGGAAGAGAGTAAACACGATCTCTGACAGCCATATGAAACTAGAGTGTCAGTCCCACGTGGACCACAAAATATGGGCAACGTGGTGTTCGCCATCCACAAGCACTGCAGTGATGGGATGAAGGGGCACGGCCCTTCAGCAGGGTAACTCGGTGGAAAGGAGGAGTTGTGTGAAGATATTAGGGCAAGCGAGGGAGTGTCAGGTGAGAACAGAGCCCTGCATCCATGCCAGGGGCCAATACCAGCAGCTCGGTGGCCCGTTGCACTTGTGCAAGCTGCACAGACACAGGAGGTTTGCAGCCTGGAGAGCGTGACTCGTGCATCGCGTCTGCTCGTCTTGCCAATGCTATGATCCCGTTTATTACAAAGAACTTCACAGGCTTTTAATATACCTTCCTGGGTTTAATTTACAACTTGGGGAAAGATAGACAAGGTGACAAAGTGAACCGAAATATGAAATTACTTTAATTGCAGAGGAGGACAGTTTATAGGCTTCAGAATCCAAGTAATTTATTTTAATGATCTCCTTTGCCCTCAGTGCATAATTAGCATTCGCAGGCAGAGCTGGTTTCAGTAGAGGTATGCAGTGAAAGCTGGTTGGACCTGTTCAGACGGCAAAACTTCTGGCATCTATCTAATAATCTGGGATGAAAAACGAATTAAAAGCAAAATATATTGTAGTGTCAGAAACACTTTTTACTTAAGACACTGTTTTATGCTTAGCTTCCTAGAGACAGCCGTGGTCCATCTAAAAGCAGCAATCCAAGGCATGTGGCATGCCTAACTGACTTCGTTTCCAACCCTACATGATAAAGAACTTGGAAAGTCTCTAGAAGTTAACACAGAGGCCAATGGGTAATACATCCTTTGGGGAGAAGAGATGGAAATGTTTTCTTTTCTCTGCAGTTCGTGACATTGGTGGGTTGGACGTTTGGGGTGGTAGTAAAAAAAACCAAACACGTGGACTTCAAGAGAAATCAATGCTACTTTTCTTGCATTACTGTCTGCTTCCATGGATGTTGCCGAAGTCTCTTGTTGGGTGATTGCGCACATGAATGTCTTGGTGCTTCCTGACTCTTCTGATGTAGCTGCTGTAACTGTTCGTATGGGCATGGCCTGGCACAGAGAGCTGCTGGAGGTGTGATGAGACTTGAAGGAGGTTGTCTTGTAGTTACCTGGCTTGGCTTAGCTCTGCCTTTGCATCTCTGCTTCTCCAGTGTCCAAGAGCTCTTCAGCTGAGCTTAGCCTGGCTTATTCAGAAGAAAAATGCTGATGCCTTCAGAAACCTGAGCGCAATGCTGGGCTCTTCATCTGGCAGAGTGGGAGGAAATTGGGTGTAACCTGAAGAAGCTCTTGGAAAGCAATGATGAGCCCAGGCTGGTGGGGCTCATGCCAAGGAGTGGGCTCTGTAGCCTGGCTGATGCACCTTCCTGTGGGGAAAGGAGGTGAAAATACCTTTTTCTTATAAGGATCATTAAGTTCCTTGGATTGGACAGTTGTGGGACAGAGCTCTCCAAGTGCAGCCTTCCCAGGGTGTTTCTGGATTATTTTCAGATATTTTTTTTTAATTTTTATTTTTGAAACCACAAGGATGAGCTGTGGGCCAAGTGATCACAGGAGTCCTTGGAGTCTCTCTTAGGTCTGTGTAACACGGTTATGAATATTTGGCAAAATGGGACAAAATCTAAAGGTACCTGGACCCTCCATCCACCTGCTGGAATGGGCTGGCTGGGATTTCATGTGGCCCTGGCTGATGTCACGCAGCACCAGAGACTGGGGTTTCGGGAGTGCTGTGGGACTTGAGACCCTAAAATCCACCTATCCCCTGACTTCTCAGACCACGTTAGCATCGGGTCTGGGCTGGACTGATTCACCACGAGCACCGATGCACTGCATGTGCAATGGGGCACAGCAGCTTGGCCTGATGCTGGCAGCAGTTTGCTGCTATGGAAAGCCAAGGATTTAAAAGCTAACGTTTCCCAGTGTTGGCACTTTGCTGAAATCTTTGTGCTTGATTTGTTATCTAAATAACTAACTGTTGGACTTGAACTGCCGCAGGTAGAGCTGGCGCTGGAGCTGATGTGGCTCTGTGGGTTCACAGCTGCTGGTGATCCAGACTTTAAGACTTACCAGCAGCAAGAAATAGTAAATTAATTTTCCTGAGTAGCTCTGTCTCCTTCTTGGCCAGAATGGTCTCCAGAATGAAGTGCTCCTGGCCTGGAGGAGAAGTGTGACATTCCTCCCCAAAACGAAATATCACAGGTCCATCACGCACCCGCCCCAGTGCTCAGACACAGCCTCTCTGGCCCAGTTCCCTTGTCACCTCCAGCGTCTCTGCCTTAAAACCACACTCAAAAAAAAACAAACCTATGTTAAAAAGAATGTGAAGGATGCAAAGTTCAGGTCTTAAAATTGGGAAACACTACAATAAAGCTGCCTTTGTAAACTTATTTCAACCTCCTTGTGCAATATCCCACCCTGATTTTCAGCCTGCTTGCTTCCCTCTGCTGCTGCTAGACACAAGTGGAAGAAGCGATGGAAGAAGAGGCCATATGGCCTTTTCATGCTCTTTTTCATGCTTGGCAGCAGAGCGCTGCCAGCAGCTGGGAGATGTAATGAGGGGGTACTCCTGTTGGACTCTGCATCTTTGCTTTATGGTATAAGTAGCCATGGAAATGATGTATTATGTGCTGTTGGTTGTTGGATGGGTATGGGGGGAGTGCTTGGAGATGCAGATGGTGTCTCATGGCTGTTGTGCATCTGCCCTGAGATAGCTGGAGGCTATCGAGGCTGCAAAGCACATGGGGGAATTATTTGGGAGTAAAAATTGAGAGGGATGGCTGGGCTGGGTGATGCCCAACATGAGCTCAGAGACCTCTGCAAAGGGACAGGATGCTTAGGACCTGGCCTCCACTTGGCCATTCTCAATGGGCTGCCTTTGCTAATCCCCGCTCCCAGGAAACATCCCAAGCCCTGCTTTGCACCCAGGCCCTCTGTGCCCATCGTTGGTCATGTTCAGTGGTGCCCAAATCTCATCAGCAGCGCCCCTTCCCCCTTGCTCTTCTCCCTGGCACAGCCTGTCTTTGGTGCACACCAGCCCCACGGGTGAGGGGTTTCCAGGACAGGCTCTCCTGGGTCTATTTTTGCCCAAAGCAGTTTTGCAGTGGTCCCTTTGAGGGTCACCACTGCAGGATGGTTCAGACTTGGCGGCTCTCCTCATTTCCAGCATCAGCTCCTACTTTTTAGGTAAAACATCTTTGTTGTTGTTGCTGTTGGTTTGACATTCAGAGGGTGGGGTTCTTCTGTTCTTCTTTTTGACCTGAAGTAACAGCAGTTTCCAGACAATTCAGACTTAGGAAGTGGGGATTGAATTGCTTTCTTAATCCTTTGTGTTTTTTTATTTTATACGAGGGTGTGTGAACTACAAGAATGATCTTGTTCAGACCCTCGGTTTCTGATTTACGTCCAGGCGAACAGAGCCAGGCTTGGAACTGTGATGCTGCTGGGGAAGAAGAAAAAAAAGTGGTGGGAAGGTTGTGGGATTGGTGGTGCTGCTCAGCAAACAGAAAGAGGAAAAGGAGAGTGATTTCTCATTCTGTTTCCTAACTCCAAACATGACCCAAAGTTTTTATAAACTTTCTGCTCAGGTTTCAGGAAACTGCAAATGAAACTGCATTCCTCTGCGTGTTGGTTTTTTTTTCTCTTTCTTTTTGAGATGTAATAAAACATCATCACCTACAAGTCTGCGGGCTTTAAAAATATTCTCTGGAGGGCAGGTGAGGAGTGGAGGTAGATTGACTGACGGCTGGAATAAAGCCTCTTTATTATCTCTGGGATTATAATTTCACTCTATTCTGGGCACTGGAGCAACAGGAGCTTGGTCGTCTCTGCTCTTGCTTCTCATGTGTGCTTCCAATGCCGTGCCAGTGGTGTCCGTCCCCCTCCAGTGCTCTGTCTGCAGGGAAAACTCATCAGCTAAGGAAGCTGGGAAAATACAGTGTTTTTTCCAAAATTGTGGCCTTGAAGGCCTCAAGTGTAACTAGTGAGAAAAAGACATGTTAAATAAGAATATAAAAACAGCAGGAATGGGGTCGGACCAAAGGCCAAGTGCAACTGGGGATGGAGCAGCCATGGCAGGACGTGGTCACAGCATCATGTGGCTGCAAGGGGGTCTGTCCTTCACCAACTCCTTTAACCCTTTAAACTGGTTCTGGTGTCTAAAGCGTGCAAAACCACAAACCAGTGGCTGTTCTGGAGCTGAAGCTCACAGGCTTCCCTGGAGAGAGCACAGAACTGGGAAATGGCCAGAATGGAGGTGAAAGCAAATGCACCAGCACTGAAAGACAGCGTCATGCACCACGTCTGTGGCTGTTTTCAAGCAGTTTAAGCATGGAGAATTTAGTAGTGTGAGTTAAATGGATGTGTTACAGGGTTTGCATCCCATGTCAAGAAAAAGATGCAGGGCAGGGCTCAGTGCGCGGCAGCGAACCAGTACAGTCCTTTGATAAAGGACCAGCCTTATCTCTGGGACAGCTCACCAGTAGCACTAGCCTGACTTTTTTCTTTTCTTCTTGATGTGAATTGCATTGCTTAAAGAAGAAAAAGGCAGGTAAAACTAAAGGAGCAAAAATTAGAAAAAATCCAATTGCAATTTAGCTAATTCTTGGCGGCTCGTGTGGGTGCAGTGGGGCTCTCACTGCTGGAACTGGAGTGGGGCTGGGAACAGAAGGTAAAGACCAGATTTCATCTGCATGCTGGTGTCGTGCTTGGGCCAGGCATAAAGTCAAGGTTGGACCCGTTCAGGCGCTCTTGTTCCTTCCAGTGGTGTTCCTCTTGGAGGAGAAGGGTGCACAGGCACAGATGGAGAAAAGCTTGGAGCAAAGCTGAAGAAAAAAGTCCAAGTAATAAGTTAATATGGGAGATTTCACCCCAGAGTTTCACTGATCAGGTCAAAACTTGGGCAACTGGGCAAAAGCAAGCAGTGAGGGCTGGGCAGTAGGATGCTATAGAGTAGCATCAGAAGCTGATGTGGTGGGAAAAGGTCCTCTCCCGCAGTTGCTCGGTAGAAAAAGGCATGGGGGATGCAAGGCAGGGATGGGGCTGGTTTGGTGTGGTATAGTCTCCAGCCTGCTCACTGGGAAGGAGCTAGTGTTCTGCCCAGTTTCTTTTGGGGGTAATTCCTGCGGTTTTGGCTGTGCTCCTGTCAGGACTGCTCCAGGAGATGGGGTGAGAGGTGTGTGGGTTGGGTGTGATCCAGCATGGCCACTTTTCCTCAGTGCACTCCTGCTCCTTAGCAAATCCACCTGGGATAGTAAATGCCCAGTGTAGAGAATTCTTGGAAGCCAAATTGCTCCTAATAATTAATCTTTAGGGCCCTACAAGAATAATATAGTATATGTGGTACTCTACAGCATATGTGTGTACAGAAAAGACCTTGAGATGTTGTGTATGCTCAGCATATTGTGCTATAGACCTCCTGGGACACATGGTGCTGACCATGATTGAGTGCAGACCTCGGTGGTGTGTCCTTTTTCCCTCATTGCCACCCCATTAACACATTAATGGCAGCTCCTCGCCCCGCTGCCCCTCTCCTATGGAAATGGGGGCAGTGCTTTTGGAGGAGCTGAGTTCGGGATGGACCTGGCAGAGTTCATCCAGGCCCTATGTAATGGAAAGCAGACCCTAAAGGAAGCCGCTGCCCAGCACCAGAGACCCAAAATTGTTCAGCAAAGGCAGTCCAGGATGCTTGGTTAATTAGAGAAGACCCGTTACTGGCAAACATGGGGCATATTTATTTTTAAAGTCTGTTACTGACAGTGAGAACATGCCTCTGGCAGGAGATCTGAGGCTCTGGCTATGTAATTCAGTTGAAAAAAGGGTTTACTTCTTTTTTTTTTTTTGTCAAAACTAAACCAACCCCCTATGCCCCATCTCCTCCCTGCCAAGGAACGGGCACGATCAATGAGGTAGGGAGCTGGAAGGGACGAGGGCTGTTATTTACGCAAAGTTTCCACCTCCTTCCTTCCTTCCTACCAACTCCGCATGACCCAGACCTGCCTGGTGAGGAAAACGGCTCCCCAGCCTTGCCAATTCTGGGATAAATAGGTCATCCAAAATATGCAAAAGCCAGTTCCAAGTCTTGTAACAGTCAGAGAGACCTCAGAAGTCTTTGGATGCATAAAACCCGTAATAATTGTGTTACTTCCAACACGGTTTTGAAGCTCCAGGTCCTCCAGGAGCAGGGTCCTCCACAGTGATCCAGGGGCAGCAATGTGCCAGATGAGAAAGCGTAACACCATTTCTAGTTTTATTTCACCCACTTGCTTGTTCAAACCTTTTCAGCGGTGATGGCAGCTGTAGTCTGCATCATTACAAACAAGAGGATTTTATACCTCCCTGTGGATGGGGGCTGTAATCTTTTAATTAAAATAGAGAAGAGTACAGCCAAGGATGTCTTAATTTAAACCTCAGTCTTGCCTTTAACCTCGTGAAGCAGAGCTGCCAAATTTTGCTGGAAGATTGAGGATGAAGTAGGAGGGTTTCCTTGAGGAAACTCTCCAGCATCCTGCAGTCACTGGCAGAGATTTGTCAACGTTTGCTCTGACCATGCAAGGTACCTCTAGAAACAAGGGGTGAGTAAATGTGCCATGGAACTGTTGAAAACTCCCTCATCTGCCTGTGTTCCCACATCCGTACTTTCACCCTCCCGGTTTGATTTTGCTAAAGATCCTGAAATCTAGTGCAGTCTTTGGGGTTTTTTAAAAAAATCCTTTTTTCCTCAGAAATTTTCCTTTAAATGCTAACAAGCTGGTTTTCTTACTTCTGAACTGGTGCTAGCATCTGATGAATTGTCAGTCGTCATCAGCCTTGGGCAGGATGAATCAGTGCTCTTCACTTGCTCCAACTTAATTTAAAATTGAATCATTATTTTTTAGTGTTAAAAGCAGGTTTTGAGTTGCTTTGTGCGTGGCCTGATAACCTGACTGTAGCATGTAAGTATGAGCCAAATCAAAAGAAAATGATACCTATGATAGCATTTCTTTGGGTTCCCTTGCTGTTTCCACCACTGCCTTTGACAGACTTCCCCTCTCAGTGAACGTTCAACCTCTTTGCGAGGTTGTCTACTCCTCCAGGTCGCCAGGGATGATAAATAGGATTTCTCACGGGTCAGACCCAGATAGTGCCACTGTTTGAATCATGGAAAAGGTTTAAAACCTTTGGGAGTGCCTCTGCAAGTCACTAACCCTGCGGAAAGGATCTCGGTGTCCCCCTGGCATTCCCTGTGCTGCAGTAATGGTCCCCACATTGTAGGGACTCTAACTCCCTTCAGGGAGGCTTTAATCTGCCCGCTGCTGAAATAACAGGTACTTACGCCATGGTGGGAGCTGGTGACATCTGTACCTTGGAGAGCTTATGCAGCGGTATCCCGTCGCTGCAAAAATAGAATCAAGTCTATAAGCAGCTTTGTCTATTTTTTAGAATATATTCCTTTTTTTAAAGAACCTGTTCTCTGCAGTGGAAACTTTCCTCGTGCATTAGTGCAACGGCTCGCACCTCCCTCTCTTGTGGGCTGATTTCTAGCAGAGGGACCCAGGCAGATCCAAGATTTTGCCGTTGTGCTGTTATTGCAGAGAATGAGCGTTGCACAGCAGAGGCGCAGGGCCTGGGGTAGTGAAAGGTGGGAAATAAAGGAAGTGAATGTCGTTAGTGAGCGTCAAGTCAGTTATCAACAACTTCCTGACATTGTTAGTCCTCGTTCCATTTGCGGTCCTGCAGGCTGGCCGGCGTCCAGGCATCAGCAGCAGGTATTTCCCTCCTGCCCACAGCTTCATCCATCAGCGTCCTCCACCAGGTCCATCCTGTTGCGCTCTGAGGAAGCACTAAAAATAATAATGTGAGCTATGGGGTGACCCGTGGGTGAGAACATCTCTGCACCTGCAGATCCAGAGGCTGGTTTCTTAAAATGCCCTTACCTTGGGGCAAATGCTTGAACAAATGTTTCAGCATCTGGTGGTAAAGAAATAGAAACCAAACTCACGCTCAAGGAGCCACAGTTGGGATATAATGTTTAATAAAGTGATGCAAGACAGTCAACTTCTACATTTCATATTTTTATGTACAAAAAAGTCTTAAATTTGTAAAAGTTTTCTGAAAGCACACATCTGTAATTTTTTTTTTCCTTTTATTTTCTGAGCTCTGCTCTTTTCCCAAATGCTGTTTAGAAAGAGGAGTTTGAGGAATAGGTTTTTAACCTCTCTTCGGTACTATTTCTACAATGAAGTCACCCGTGTAAGATAAATAGTAGCTGATCTCTTGTTAGTGAAGTACATGCTCTCCTTCACGCTTGACTTGAATGGAAATGCAAAATACTCTCCCATCTGCTTCCAGCAAGCGCCCGGAGCGAAGGATGCAGCCTCGGCGTCCTCCATCCCAGGCCAAAAGCAGCGCCTGCTCCCTTGCTGGTGCTGCATCAGCAAGGAGCCCCATCTTCTCCGCGGCCAGTGATGGGCAGGGGGACAGTTCTCAGTACAAAGGGGATTGTTTGGACAATATTTCCCAGCTCATCATAGATGCAAAGTGCAGCTTGCTGCAGAGATGAGGTTTCACACCAAAAATGCTTGAAGAGGGTCATCTGCCCAACAAGTGCTGTTCAACCTCATGTTACTACGACATAAAAACCGCAGCCACGGGACACAGGCTGGAGCCATACAAAGTGGCCGAGCTGCCATTCCTTCGGGAATCACCCCTTTGAAACCAAACCAAAACAAACAAACAAAAAAAAAGGATACACCTCTCTTGGGGTACAGCACTTCAGCGGGCACGTGTGAGATCTTAAGCTGTTGCACAGCTGATGTGACAGACAAATACCCCAAAGTTTCCATTTGGTCTTTTTAAGTTTCCAGCCACAGAACGTAATTATCGCACCTTACGCTCTGTTTATTGAAAGAAAGAAAAATACTGTGGCAATCAGATTTTGTGCCAAGTTACAGGGGGAAAATGCTTTTTAAAGAAGTAAATTGGGTTTTTACAGGGTTTCTGTTTGTGCAGGACTGGGTGCCGCTACGATTCAGCACGGCAGGGCATGCCTGTTTCCCCAGCCAGGCTGCGCTTTCTCTATCTCAGCTCTTTCTCTTCCTCTTCTCTTCAGCAGGCCTGACTTTTCCACTTGCAGCTGTGCCTTTTGCTTTTACGTACCATAAATATTTTAAAATTGGGTCTTATCTGCACAGTATCTGGGCTCGTGGGAGGGAAGTGATGCTCGTGACGGTGCCTCAGCCATGTAGGAGAGGGCGGCTGGGGCAGGGCTGTGACACTGCCCGGCTCACAGGGGCTCAGCTCTCATCCACCTCCTCTGGGACCACCCTCCTGAAGGGTGGCAGATGAATTAACCAGCCAGGCGATCATCCGGCTCGTGGCCCTGGCCTCGTCCTCTTCTTGTTGCCTATCACCTGCTCTTTTGGGAGGTTTGCAGATCACATGAGGGTGGTTTTTCACTGAGTTACTCTTGGAAAAGGAACGGATAGCCCAGGGAGGTGGTGGAGTCACCATCCCTGGGGCTGTTTAAGGACAGGTTGGATGTGGTACTTAGGGACATGGTTTAGTGGGTAATATGTGGTGGGGGACGATTGGACTGGATGATCCTTGAGGTCTCTTCCAACCTTAATGATTCTATGATTCTATGAAAATATCACCTGAGAATGCAGCTCTCACTTAGAAAGTGAAAAACTTTTTGTTCTACCTGTTTTCATGGAAAAACATTAAAATGTGACCTATGGATGCTGGACTGATTCTGAACCCAGAGGCCAACCTGCCGTTCCCCAAAGCCCTTGTTTCCATTTCAATAGTTTGCCTTGTAGAAACTGGAGGGTGCCTGATTGTTTCCAAATGCAACACCCCATGTATGCACAACCCCAGCTGGGAAAACCAGTTGGTGTTTCGGTTCCTCTGCACGAGGCGGATGGAGGCCCAGGAGCATTGCAGCAGCCCAGCCAGGGGTGGCCAGTCCCCGCAGTGGGTGACGTACCCGCTCACAGCAGCGCACCCCACACTGGTGCTGCTTTGGTGTGCACCAGAGGAAGGCTGAATTCAGAATGAAAAGCTGTTGAGGAAATGGGTCTAAAACCCTTTTCTGAAGGCTGGAAGGAGGCAAAACAGAGCTGTGAGGCAGAGGTGCGTTCCTGGGGGGGCTATTTCTGGCCACCTCAGCCTTGGGCTAGCGGGAACTTGGCATGGACGCTGGCTGGAGGGGGGGTGATGCTGCAGCATATCTGGCTGCAGAATAAGAATTTGGGGTTTTTATGAAAAACTTCAAGGTTTGGACATTTCTTTCCATTAAAATAGGGACAGCCAGGGGTTTGGTTGGTTTGTTTGTTTGTTTGTTTGTTTTTAAACTTTGTAAAAGCAGTGGGCTGTGCCAAATAACCACTCAGCTCAATGCAAAGTTTAAATCTGTGGTTCCCATATGCTGGGCATGGCCTGGGGTAAGTGCGTTAACACTCCCCAGCCATGCAGGACAGGCCGGGATGCTCCACAAAACATCTGTCCCAGGCATTGAAGAAATGGTCCACAGCAGGGTTTTAAAACTAGCACAAGGGTTTGTTGTTTGGGTTTTTTTAAAAAAAAAACACAACCAACATTATCTCTTGCACAGAGCAAGGATATGTGAAATGTGGGGCTGCCAGCTTCACCATTTAACCTGCACCCTGGAAAAGTCCCTCTTCAGCCTCTGGTTTTAGACCATTGCTTGTGGAGGAATTGCCAGGAGAGCTACAGCAGCGAAAATACATACGCTATGTGGAAAAGTCACTTAAATCAAGCAGTTATTGGGCTCGGCAGAGCTCAGTCTTATTCTGCATGATATAGCAGGGAGGAATGTTATAAAGCAATGTAATTCTGCAATATGAAGCGGGGAAGATGAGATGAGCCAAGGGCCCTGACCTTAAATTTTATGAGCAACTTATTGTTTGCAAAGAGCGGGGAGCAGCAGAGACGGGAGATGGGAGGCAGGATTTCTGCTGTTGTGCGGAGTCAGGAAAGATGTGGAAATCTCCTGGGTTGGTGCTTGCTAATCTGTAGCATTTCCCCTTCGGGCTTCAGCAGGTCTGTTGTGAGAAGAGCTAATAAAGGAGGTATTTTTAAAATAATATCGAGCATAAAAAGACCGAGACTGTGGCGTCCCCAGAACCCGGACACACGCAGAGCTGCTCTGCTGCCGAGATAAAGCAGTCGCAGCAGCTGACCCCGACCTCCCTGGATTATCTGATGTTCTCAGCATTTATAAGCAAGGAAGAGCCAGTGGTCGTCAGACCGACTGGCTCCGCTCTGAGCTTGCAGCCCAGATGGGAGGCGAGACCTGCCCTCCGAGCATCCCAGTCCTGGGGTCAGCGAGACAAGCCAATTCTTCTCCCCTTTCCCCAAAAAGGCCCTGTACAAATTGCCAGCCGGGGCGGCAGGGCAGCGTTTCTCAGCGGGTCACTGGGCTGGGACCGTCCTGGACAGAGAAGTCACCAGGGAATGTCTCGTCTTGCAGATGTCTCCAGGGTGGCTCTGAATCAGCTGCATCCCTGCAGCAGCAGGACTCTGGGCTGTCACTAGACAGCCTTTTTCTTTTCATTTCTATCAAAAAGAAAAAGAAAAAAAGCTTGAGCTGTCACAGAACGGGGCCACAGTAATGTTAGTGGGTTCGGGATGGTGGCTGCCCTCCGTGAATGCAGATGCCGCTGACCTCTCCTGTCCAGGGCGTAGATGCCTCCTGCTGTGGTTTTTGGTGGCCCAGAAGCTCCCACACCCCTGCCTGTAGCACTGAGCGTATTTAAGTTAAAATCAAGTGTTAAAATAATTCTGTGCAAGTGTTAAGCGAGGGTGACTGCAGTTTGCATGACTACATTCAAACTATGATTTCTTTGGGGCTGAGGAGTTATTTTCATTAACTCTTCAGTGCTTGCTCTCTCTGGTAGGAGGAAAGGTTGGATTAGCTAAATGTTGACGTTTGGACTTCCAGCCCTCTTCAAGCTGTTTTAAATCAAAGCGGGGTAGGTAAACATTTGGCTGCGTTTCCTGCAACGGCCTCGTCGTCCGCAGCCTGCGAAGTAGCACGATCCAAAGGGCAGCTGTTAAACAAAGTGAAAACAGACAACGGGCTGCACGGCTCCCCGGCATCTGCTGCCCAGCGCTCGGGGAATCCTCCCTCCTCCCCCAGCATCCGCAGGCACGGTCCTTTGTTAAACCAAACAAAGGAGCTCATGGCTTTCAGGAGGCTGGCGTGGGCCTGGGGTTACGGGCAGGGTGTGCTTTGGGATGCAGTGGTACCCAGGGCGACGCAGTTGGGATGTGGTGGTACCCAGGGTGATGTAGTGAGGATGCTGTCCTACCAATATCCCACACTTCCATGAGCAAACCTCTGTGGGTTATAGAGGCCCTTCTCTTCCCTTCTCTTCCCTTCTCTTCCCTTCTCTTCCCTTCTCTTCCCTTCTCTTCCCTTCTCTTCCCTTCTCTTCCCTTCGATCTGGTACTTAGGAACACAGTTTAGTGGGTAATAGGTGGTAGGGGGATGGTTGGACTAGATGATCCTGGAGATCTCTTCCAACCTTAGTGATTCTGTGATTCTCTCCTCCTCACCCAGAGAATCCTCTGCCCAAACCACAGGTGGAGATCCAGGTTCGTATTTATCTGTCCAGACCATAACAAGGAAACCGGTCAGGTTTGGCTGCTCTGAGTACAGCTGTTTTAATAGAATTCGTTGCAGGCTGTTACAGGGAAGGGTAGCAGGGTTACATTGCTGAGTATTTATAGGAGCTGTAAAGTTCTGGAATTCATGATGTCCGTGATTTAAACAAGGCATGGAGGAATTATCCTGCCATCCCCACCCTGCCAGAGTGGACAACAGAGACTGGATCTGCAGGAGGGTGCATGGTGCACCCCAGCCTGTGATTCCTCCAGCCTTTGATGGGGATGTCTCAGAGGGAGGGGGTGATGAAATGCAGTAGGATTCAGTGGACGTTTCTCATTGGAGCTGCATAACTGCCTTTCTCCAGGTTTTCAGCCAGGGCAAGCTTGTTTCCAGGGCTTGGCAAAGCAACTGGTTTCTCAGGCAGGTACTAATAAATAGCCTCAGTGTGTTGTGGCATCTTAAGCCCAAAGATGTTCCTGGAGTTGCCATGGGTTTTCCTCTGCTCCAGCCCCATTTTACCAAGAGCTGGTGTGAAGGGACAGAGGGGGTTTGTGAGAAGCGAGCCCTTTCTCCTGGGCTTTGGGCTTCAAGATGCTGTTTGTGGGCAGGGTGACATGGGCTGTGCACGCATGAGGGCTTTTTAATTGAGGAAAATGTGGCGTATTTTTCCAAACAGATTATCTGCTTAAAGGCTTCACCTGCAGCACCACCCTGCATGGGCCTGGCAGGTTTTTTACCATTTCCAGTCGCGTCCTTAGTTTTCTTTGCTCAAACCACAAACTCAGTAAAATGGGAAACCAATTCTGCTTATTTCTGAAGCAACGTCGCAGCCTGCGGCAGGAAAAAACCCCGTTTCCATCTCCAGGTGATGGATTACGCGGGAGCCGCACGCGTAAAAAGAGCTGACTTTTGTGCCCGTTTCTTGTCCTTTTTCAATTCCTGAGAAGCGCATTTAATGCAGTTTCAGTTTGGGTACAACAAAGTCGAGCTGCAGATCAGAAACACATGTTGTAAGTGCTGCAGGCACTGGGTGAAACCTGATCTGCCGAGGTTTCCCTTAAATCTGCACTTTCTCATTTGGCTCTCATATTAAAGTTGTATTTCAGAGCTGTCTAACCCTCTTGAAAGATGATGAATAACAATAAAAACATTCACTGGAGGACTGTCATCGTTTCTAAAGGAAGTGTAATAAATACTTTACGACAAGACTTTTTTTTTTTTCCTATGTACGGCCATAAACTAGTTTTAAGTTACAACTTATTAAGCCTCTAAACAATTAGAGCTTGGCTGTGGGGAGGGCTCTGGGGCTGGGCGCTAGGCTGGACTTTGCCTTGCTTTTGGGCTTGAGGGACCCAGAGGGAATCACTTTGCTTTTGTGTGCTTCAGTTTCCCCCCTCGTGCTGGTTGGGTCGTGGATGTTTATGGTCACCCAGGTCTTAGTGGATTTGAGTCAGGGTCTTGTGTACCAACATCTCCCATGCTTGTTGCTTGTGCAAACAGGAGTTGTTCTTTCCCTCGAGGGTCCCTGTGTGTGTCCCACCACTGTGTGCTTTCTGCTCGTTATTTTAGTTAAAAAATGTGCAACTGTTTGGCAGCATCAATTAAAAAAAAATAATCCGAACACTGGTTGTGCGACCTCCCCTAAACTGCTGTGTCTCTACAGCAATCCCCTTCATCCCCGCAGAAAGAGCTGGCCCCACAGCTGGGCTGCGGAGCTGCCTTGCTCCAAAGCCCCCTTCCCCCTCCGAAGCTTTAGCAGGGGAAAATCTGAGAGACGCTGGCTGCAAATAATCTGAGGAGGAGAGGTTCGGATCTCCCTTTATTGTACTTTTTATTTTGCTTTTGGTTTTACTGAAGGGTAATAAAACTGAAAGGGGGCTTGTGGCCTGAGGACGTCGCCTTTAGCAGCATCCTCCTGCTCTGGGTGCAATACGAGTCTGCTGAAAAAACCTCTTTTTGTTGAGCCTTCCCCCAAGTCAGCCCTTCCTTTGGATGATACTTAATCTCTGTGGCTCAGGGAGTGCTGCTTCGGGGCTGCACAGACCTGGGCTGGGCTGAAAGGTGCCTGGTCCCTGCGGTGGGCAGGGATGGGCAGGATGGAGCGGAGGGTGGGCAAGGACCCACAGTCATGGGCATCAGCAAAATGCACAAAACATGATCTTCCTCTGGTTACCGCGGTGGTTCCATGACAGTTTCAGCTCCGCTTCCCACCATGGCTGCTGTGCACAACCGGTGTCGGACCAAATCCCAACCCACCTTTCGCACATCCAAAATCCAGGGATGGAAGCAGCGTGATGGTTTGCAATCCTGCTCCAGCTGTTTCACAGGGGGTTTGTGCAGTTCAGTCGGTGTCTGCAATGAGGAAATTTCTGAGCAAGCCTTGAAATTGGTTCTAAATGCAAAGCTGCATAAATTGCTCTTCTGTTCCTCGTGCTGTAATTCAGCCACGGCCTCTAAATCTGCAAAGGTGAAGTGCTGCTGTAGCACAACATTGAGGATACTCCGATGCGATCTGACGCCATATGTGTGATGACTGCTTCTGTGATTTACCAATAAATTCATTTCAGACAACAGAAATTCAGTTGTGACTCAGAACAGTATATTTGTGATGAAGGCTTTGCCCTTCATGCTAATGGCAATTCCAAGTTTCTGATGGTGTGTCATTTCTAATCCTCTGTTCTTTGATTTTTCTCATTCCGTGCATTTGCTGTCTGTGTGATTATATTGCTGTGAAAACGTTGCTGGAGGGGCAGCTGAAACGAGAGCTACCCCATGAGCAACATGACCCCCTTTGCTGGGTGGTTATTCAGCCCTTTGCCTTTGGGTGCTGTTTCCCAGCCTCGGGCTGACCCTCAGCCCCAGCACCCACTCGAAAGAGCCTTTTTGGGTGGAAAGATGACAATAGCAATAGGGTAGGGTAGGATCATTTAGGTTGGAAAAGACCGTTCAGATCATCAAGTTCAACTGCAAGCCTCACACTGCCAAGCCCAACTTGGCACTAAACCATGTCCCCAAGCACCACACAGAATCATAGAATCACGGAATGATTGGGATTGGAAGGGAACTCAAAGATCATCTAGTTCCAACCCCCCTGCTATGGGCAGGGACACCCTCCACTAGACCAGATTGCCCAAAGCCCCATCCAAGGGAGGTGATTGTCCCCCTGTACTCAGCCCTGGTGAGGCCGCACCTCGAGTACTGTGTCCAGTTTTGGGCCCCTCACCACAAGAAAGATATCGAAGCCCTGGAGCGTGTCCAGAGAAGGGCAACGAAACTGGTGAAGGGGCTGGAGCACAGGTCTGATGGGGAGCGGCTGAAGGAACTGGGCTTGTTTAGTCTGGAGAAGAGGAGGCTCAGGGCAGACCTTATTGCCCTCTACAACTACCTGAAAGGGAGTTGTGGTGAGCTGGGGGTTGGCCTCTTCTCGCAGATAACTAGTGACAGGACAAGGGGAAATGGCTGCAAGTTGCGCCAGGGAAGGTTCAGGTTGGAGATGAGGAGAAAATTCTTCTCTGAAAGGGTGGTCGGGCATTGGAACGGGCTGCCCAGGGAGGTGGTGGAGTCACCATCCCTGAGGGGGTTTAAGGAAAGGTTAGATATGGTACTTAGGGACGTGGTTTAGTGGGTAATAGGTGGTGGGGGGATGGGTGGACTAGATGATCCTTGAGGTCACTTCCAACCTTAATGATTCTATTCTATTCTATCCAGCCTGGCCTTGAACACTGCCAGGGATGGGGCCTCCACAACTTCTCTGGGCAACCTGTTCCACTGCCTCAGCACCCTCACAGTGAGGAATTTCTTCCTAAAGTCCGATTACGCTTGGTCTATCTCCAAAGCTTTCCCCACTTGACCTGTCAAAAAAATCCCAGTAACTCCAGTTACCACCACAGCTGGAGGTGGATTCTGCTCTTCAGTGGTGCCCCTACTGTCATGGTTTCCGCCCTTGCTGTGATATATCTCAACAAACGGTGCTATTAGGTTGATGGAAGATGCAGCATCACATGCAAAGAACACCCTGAAATCTGTAGTAAGTGATTCCTCCTTACATTTAATTGCGAGTCCTTCACAGACCCATACTCCATGGGCTTCACTGGCAGTTAAGCTTGCAGAAGGTGCAGGGTCTATAGCTGTATTTCGTTATGTGTTTCTTTCCAGTGCTAGTCATTTATTAACTCTAATTAACCTGAGTATCTGAGAGTATTCACCCTGAAATGAAAATGAATGTCTCCAGCTCGGCTTTAGGGCTGCTGTGGCAAGTGAGTGGATTTGTCTTCTAGTGCCAAGTGGGGGTTGTATTTGCTAGAGGTGTTTGCAATTCGGGCCCGTTTTGTCCATGAGAAAAAAAATACTGCTATTGTCTGAAAATCTTTTTGTGCAATAATACACCTACACTGCGAATGACCTTTTCTGTGCATTTCATGTTTATTGAGCTCTTACCCTTACAAATATTATTACAAGTAGAGAAGCAAAGACTGAGTCTCTGGACTGGACCTCTGGAGCACCTCAGCAGCAGACCACGGGTCTCTGTCCCACCTTGCCGTGCGGTCCTCCTGCAGGGACATGGGGATGCTCACAGCCATCCTTGGACCACCAGTGCCCCAAGCCCTGGCCACTGGGTTAGCAAGATGGCTGCACCACTGGAAATCTCCAAGGATGGCTTTTGGTTTAATTTTCTGAAGCTGCTTGGAAGATGGAGCTTGTATGCAATACCTAGGGAAAAAGGGAAGATTTATTCTGGATTCTGCAAAAAGGTATATGAACGTGCACCCACAGGGTGCTCTGCTCGCCCCTGCCATGCCTGGTGGGGGGTGCTGCAGGGACCCTTGCCTGCTCAGTGGATGTGTTTAACATTTTCCACACACAGGCACGAAAAGGAACGGGTGCAGCCTGTGAACCATTTCATTTCTTTTCCCCTTTAAAGCCTCTCCAGGCAGACTTGGGTTTGGACTGCTGGCTCTTTTTTTTTTTTTTTTTTGTGTGTGTGTAATTACAATTAATGCCACAAACATTTCTCATGGAGCACTAGATGTTATTGGCAGGAGAGTTATTAAAAAGCAAAACAAACCCCAAACCTGACTGTAACTTAAAACATATTTGATCCAAGCTATTTTACATTAAACAGGATTTGCAGTTTGAACATGGAAAAATTTCTAGTTATGGGTCCAGAATAGTTGAAAATGTCATACTTCAGGTACCTGAAAACAACATTTTTGTTGCGTTCCAAAGCTCGTAGAGTCTTCAAACTCTGCTTGGCTGAGTGGGTGCTCCAGGCCAGGTGATGGAGCTGGCTCAGTTACCCAGCCTGTCAGTCCCACGGCACGGTGCTTCATCACCTCGAAGCAGAAACTGGACCATCACGATGAATCCTGCAACCTTGATGCTCAGGTCTCCTTTGCTCTGTGATCAAACACCAAGAAGTACAAAAGTCATTCATAAAGTATCTTGATTTGCAACATGTACCAGAATTATTACATGAATTGGCTTCGGAGAGGACCTCTGCAAAGTCCAGTGGGGGATGAGCGACTCCGGGCTCTGCGCTGATGGACAGGGTATTTTGGTAGCTGCATCATTTTGACTTGTTTTATTTATTTAAATGGAGCTGAATAGCGCATTTATTAGGAATTCACATTACTCAGTGTTGGTTTACTGTTCTCAAATGAGTCCATTTTTGTTCTCATTGAAATGTTATGAATAAATAATTGGTGGATACATATGCAGAGAAGCTGCCTTTAAATGCAAGGTCATTTGGTGCCGGTAACTCACAGAAAGAACCAGCTCAGGGTGTGCACATGAGAAATAGCGTTTTGTGGAGCTGCTTTGGTTTCACAGGTCAGTGCTGAGCCTCTGGGAAGGGTAAACAGGGCACTGTGGACTGTCCTGATGGCGAATGCTTCTGGTGGCCACCAGCCCCTCATGCAAAGTGTGGTCTCCTGAGACCAGGTTGTCTGAGCAGGAACAGGCTGTGGGACCAAGCCCAGGTACCTGCAGCACGTCAGGATTCGGAGGATGCTCTTAATTCAGGCAGGGAAGATGCTCTGCTAAGACCACTGCAGACTGGGCTGCTGGATCTGAGAAGAAGAGTGTATAGAAAGATCTCTGCAAGGTCCAGAGAGTTCCTTCTGTCCAGAGGACTTTGGTCAAAGGATAAACTGGGGCCTGAGGGAAGAGGAGGTGAAAGGGTTGAGCTGGGAGTGACAGAGGAACTGCATCAGGGTGTAACAGCCCTGACCTTGGGAAGGCAAACGTAGGTTATGAAGGGAGGATGTAGGGAGTGGGAGAGATGCTGCGCCCTGCAGAAACACTTGGCTGGTCAGAAATTGGCTCTTTGCTTGGCCCTGGGCCCATCTCCTCTGAAATGGCAACCTCATGGTAAGGACAGAGCCACAGAGCTCCTCGGAGGTGGCTGGGAACGTTCACTGAACTCTCCACACTTGGGCAGGGTCTCTGCTTGTCAGGGATTTATAAATCTTCCTGCCTGGGGAAAGCTGTCGGTGCAGCAAAAATACATTTTTGCATGTATTTATATTTATCAAAGTGACAGCCTCAGTTTCCCAGAAGCATTCCCAGGTTTAATTTTCTCCTCTTCCATTTCCCAGGCCCAGGGCTGTAACAGCAAGTCCTTTTTTTCCCTTTTTTCTTTTTTTTTTTCACATTGAGCAGAAAACTGTTTTTCCCATTGCAGTTTTTACAAGGTTCAAACCTATAACATCAGCAACGCTCAGACGTGTCATTCAACAGCTCTTGTGTATTTGGAAGTAGCATCATCCCTGTGTCTGCCTTTCCCTACGGACTGAGTTTGGTGGAAGCTCAGGGGCTGCAGTTTCGAAGTGCACATACCGCTTGGACTTATTAAGTTAATTTAATCTTTTTTCACCCCCCTGATGGTTAGTGTCCCCCAGGTGCTACCAGTATTCCGGGTGACCCGAGTGTGTGTTGCGTTTTTAAGCTGTCTGAAACTCCGAGAACGGTTTTGGGGGGCTGTTAGTGTTCGGCTGAGTGGGGCTGACCGGACAAACAGTGTGGAAGCAGCCCCGGTCCCCGACCAGATGAACACTTGGATGCTGGCGAGTGCTCAGGCATGTGCTTTGAAATGAATTTTCCACGAATCCATGTGGCTTTGAAATTGGGTCTCCATAAACGTTCCTGCTGGTAAAACCTGATCCCAAGAAGGTCCCTGGGAGCTGAGAGCTGGGGGTGAGGGGGAGCAGCGCGAGGGGGAATTTGCTTTGAAATCCAGACTGATAGCAAAGAAATGCCGTTGCCTCGGCTCACCTGTAACTGCTGTACATAGGTACCAGCTGCATATCCAGGCTCTGTTCCGAGCCAGAGCACTTCGGTTCCACTCCCCTTCACTATCGACAGGTATTGACTCAGGTGTGATCTGGACATGCAGGAGTTTAGCGCTGAGTCCTGGGTCCAGGTCGTGCATGTGAAATCTGGAATATGTAGAATTAATAGGGAAAAAAAAAAAAGGAACCAGCTTGGTCCTCACCTGTTAATTTGGTTTTTTACACCATGAAAAATAATTTTAGAAGGCCTGCGTAATATATGAGGCAGGATTTATTGGCTGGCAGCTTTACAGAGACATTCCATTACCATAGCTGGCAAAAAATAAAGAAATGCTATTACTGGAAGTAAGATAGCAGGACGGGGAAGGTATTGAACCAGAGGTGCACAGGCACCAGGCAGCTTTCTGAGCCATCCATCCCCTGGCTCAACAAGGACCTTGTTCCCCTCTTCCCTGCTGCAGGCGTGTAGGTATCTGTGGCCGCCGCTGAAGCGAGGGGGTTTGGGCTGCTGCTTGGGTCTGGGGCTCTGGGATAAGACTGAATATTGATAAAATAAAGCATTTCTCAATGACCTGTGCCATCTAGTGGCAAAGAAGAGCTGGAGCTGGAGGAGCAGCGGGGTTTGCGTGCCGGGAGCATCGTGGTGAGATGGGTGCCCACCACACTGGTGGAGGCCAGCTGCTGGGGAGGCGGCTGTTTGTGGGTCCCCTCCACAAAAGCTTTGTGCCCCATGTCGGATGCAGCTCTTTGGCCTTTGCACCATGAGTGTGCGCTCCCTGAATCTCATTTTCCATCTCTGTTGAGTCTCAGTGCGGTGCCTTGGACAGTTGAAAGGCAACAGGCAGGAGCGTGTCCTGACATGTGGAAGTGGCTGCCTGCTCCACATCTCGCTGGTGACATGGGCCACAACCTGCCCTGCTTCAAATGTCTTTGTCGCCTGGGGACACCCTGTGGGACATCCTGCACTCACCCTTGCAGCATCCCAGCACCTCTCAGATCTGCTTTGGACATGTGCTGAGATAGGAGAGGCATCACTTGAAAAAGATTTTAAACAATCGCTCTGTATTAGAGCCCAGAATCTATATACAGCTGCCCTCACCTCCATGAGGATTTCTGCAGCCAGCTCTCCTGGGCTGCAGCTCGGCGTGGAGAGAAGGTTGTGCTGATGTGGAGCTTGCAGCACATGACCAAGGAGAGTCCCTGGCACCATGCAGGTCTCTGAAGCTGTAGGTTGCAGGCGGGCACACTCGAGGTGGGCATCACTGATGCTGCAAGCACATCCAGCATGGGCGCAAAAGGCCCAAGAGTTTTGACAACAACTTTTCAACTCAGCTCTGCTTGGAAGTACTGCATATTGTCCAGCATCTGTTGTAAGATCATTCGGGTTTGAGCTCAAATTTTAATTTTAAAACAAAAGCTTAGATGTGCTAATTCTGGCAGTGGCACACTCAGTGCTGCATGATAGGGCTGCCCGAAGAGACAAACCCACAGCCTTCCCATATTTTTCCCCTGTGCTTTTCTCGAGGGAGCTTCCCCAACCTGTGTGACCGCAGGAGTGGGAGCGGGGCTCCTGGGCTGACAGCAGCCTGCAGTGAAGATGACGCCCAAGGATTCACAGTTTTGCCCTTTTCCCAGTATCCGATGTGATACGATGTGATGTGATATATCTTTTTGTTATGGAGCAGCTGAGCTTGTTTTTGGGTGGCAGGTGAGCAGCGAAGGTACGTGGCCAGGCATGGGCTGCCCGTAAAACTGAAACACAAGTTGCACGTAAACTAAAACAGGTTGATGAGTCTACAACCCAAAAAAGAACCTGAAACAAACCATCCCATTAAGCTGTGTATTTACGCTGCTATTTCTAAACTAATGCTCTCTGCTATTTACCAAGCCTAAACCACAATATTTTACCAAGTGCTCCAGAATCCAAGATGCATTTTTGCAACTCCAAGTCAGTGGAAACTTAGCAGTTTATTTTTCCCTTTGGAAAGTAACCAGTTCCTATTTTTATCCCCGGTTAAAGCCCACAGCGTCACCCATCAGACTCCTGCAAGCAAACATTTCTTCCACCCTTTGCACCAAAACTGCCAGGCTTCCCCAAAACTCAAACAGTGAATCGTTACTTTGTGACCCCAATTCGTTAGTCTGAAATAGAAATGGAAAATGCCGTGGCAGGAATACAGAGATCTGTCAGTAAAGAAAACCAGGCAAGCTATTAAAGTACATTTAATCTCGGGTTGCTGGATATAAACTAATCTTTCTAAGAGGTCTGGATGAAAGAGGCTGGATTATCCCGTGTCTGACTACTCCATTGTTTTTATACCTTCCTCCGAAGCATCCGGCGCTGGCTGCTCTTGGAGACAGGATGCTGGACCAGCTAGACAGTGGCTTTCATCCCGCGCGGCATTTTCGGTGCTCGTATAAATGGGCACAGTCTGTAAAATATATTGAAAAACATTTTTATAGGAACTGGTTTCTGTCCTCCGTCCTCAAAGGATTCCTTCAAGTCCATCAGCAGTTTTCCTTCAAAGACTTTCTCCTGCTTTTAACCCCTCGGCTGCCTGACAGGGACAGCCCATGCCCTTTCCCGGGCATGCCAGCCCTCTGCAGTTAAGAAGCAAAGGCAACGTTTGCACTTTAAAAGAACATTCCTAAGACTGAACTGCCCCAAAATAGGACGTTAACTGTAATGAAATGTGAGTTGGTGTCTGATGGCAGCAATCTCCTACCAGACCTGCTGGTGGTGGCACCATCGCACGGCCAGTCTCCGTGGGAGTTGAGCAATGTACCTGTTTTCTGGCCAAAAAGACTTCTCTCCCGAGTGGGCACAGCAGGTGCTGAGCTCCTGGTCCTGCTGGTGCTGTTAGAGACCTTGGGCTGCTGTTGTTGAGTCCAGGATCCCATCAACAGGGGGGTTTGTTGTCCAAAAGTTACAATTCTTCTTTAAATCCTCCACATAATGTTTCTCGGCTTGCTATCATTTTCTCCTGCACAACGTGGGACTTCTCCGATAAGGCAAGGGTGGAGAATCAGCAAACACTGAATCATCATCAAGCCGCTACAAGTTAAATTTCTTGTGTTTTCAGTTTAAAGCTTAGTGTATCCTTCAGCCGCTGTTTTCCATGGCTTACTCGTCTTGCTTACACAAACCGAGTTCGGTGGAGCTCCAGCCTCGGTGCCCGCAGGGACCTCTCCGGCATTTTCTATCATCAAAAGTCCTCCCTTGTTACTGTGAAAATTTTGGACAAAACATCAGGAATTTTTGCACCCAAGCAGGAGCTGGCAAAGACCCAACATTTCGCTGGTTCCAAGCCTGCTTAAATAGCCCCTGAACACAGGAAGGGCTTTGCTGCCTAAATATTCCAGTTTTTAGTGAAATATTCAGGTTATTCTCATCGGCCAGGCCTGGCGCCAGACCTGCAGTGTCTCTGTTCACTGCTTCATCTCGTGAAGTGGAAGGTGCTGCCTGCCTTGTTCACAGCACGCTGGTGAAATCACTGGGGTCACGGGGAGGTGGAGGTGGAGGAGGGGGCTGGGGCTGTGCTGCTGGCAGCACCTTTGGGTGCTTGGCTGAAGAAACACGTTTTCTCCTGATGCTTTGCGAACCAGCGTCACCTCCAGCAAGTCTGAAAGCTCCACCACCACCTTTTAAAGGAAGAATGAGGAACTTGGTATTAAATTTAACTACAATTATTGGAAAGAAAGATTTTCAGCCAAAGAGTTGTGCTCTAATCACAGTCCTAACTGATTAAGCTGATACGAGCCCCATACTCGGCCCGGTAAGCACTAATTAGTGACAATGTGAGTGGATCCAGGTTATTATTTCTTTATCTGTCAGGAAACAGTCCTGTCCTGACTGCGCATCGGTGGGCTCTCTCGTGCTGGACACGACGGCGTGCTGGCCCCAGATGCCTCCATGGGTGACAGGAAAGCTTCCAGCACAACCTCACTGCTCTTAACTTCTGATTACAGGCAGTAATGACGTTTTTCTTTAAAAGACAAAGGTTCAGCAACGCAGAGAAACTCTAGCAATCGCTTTTTCCAAGTATATACAAGGATTAGAAGCACCTGTCCCTTTGATTTTGGCGCCCGACATCCCAATCCAGCACCAGCCACTGTAGCCACTCAGCTGGGATCCGCATTCGCTCCTTGCCCCTGCTTCCCCCAAAGGACACGGAGGAACGGAATGAAAGCAGCTCAGCCGGTGGAAGCTCCCACAGCCCACTCGGGCACCAGTACATCCACCATGAGCCCCGCTGTCCCACAGCCCAGTGCAGCTCACGAGCAGGTGGAAAAAAGATATTGGGGTTTTCCTTTAAGTCCTTTATCCCAAGGAAACGGGCAATTTGCGACCACACGTGTCTGTAGAGCCTTCCCTGGTGACTTATGAATTTACGGCTGATTGAAAACAAATTTGCCAGAGAAGATGGGTCTGGAGGCTCGTGGGGTTTCTAAAGGCAGAGTGAAAGTAGATGCTGGGGATGCCCCCCAAGCCCTGCAGAAGGAAATCCCACCCCGCATCGAGGTGTCCCTTGGGGCAGCAGGAAGGTGTAGGAAGCCACACTATCAGTGCCACCAATCATGGAAAAATGTGTCCTAAGCTGTCCCTAGATTTCCGTGCTGTAATTATTATGAGTGCAAGAACTGCACAGAGATAGCACAATAAAGCGGCCGACACATTGACTTTGAGCTGAATAATGTTTATTGAAGGAAACTAAGCAATCGTGCCACAGGCACGTTAAATCGCTGGTACGTGGGTGGGAAGGAGATGGGATGCAGCCTGCTGCTGGGAGCTGCCTTCTCCCCACCCGCTCCTCTGGGTACTGCCCCCGCACAGGAAAACAGCATCTCCTCTAACACGCAGTCTGGGCTTCGCACGCCGTGTCGAAGCTTACCTGCAAAAAATATTATTTGAAACATTTTCTTGTGTTTTCTCACTCAAATCTCCCTGGGTTTGTGTGTCTGGGGATGAAGCTGATGGGGTGCGAAGCCCATTCCTTTGTTCAGGAAACCTTTCTGCAGCCCCTTCGAGACAGCCTTGTGCAGCAGCCCGTGTTTCACGCTGCAGCGTGGGGATCCTGCGACTTCATCCTGCTGCGCTCAGCAACCTTCAGATTTTGGTCACGACACATCCCTTCTGCAGAGCAAAGGCCTTTAAAAATGCTTCGTGTCATTGAATTTGGATGTCTTGATGTCTTGTATTTGAGTTTTCAGTTGTGGACAAGCTGGCACCATTAGAATAGAATAGAATAGAATCATTAAGGTTGGAAGTGACCTCAAGGATCATCTAGTCCAACCATCCCCCCACCATCTATTACCCACTAAACCACGTCCCTAAGTACCACATCCAACCTTTCCTTAAACACCCTCAGGGATGATGACTCCACCACCTCCCTGGGCAACCTGTTCCAAGGCCCGACCACCCTTTCCCAGGAGAAATTTCTCCTCATCTCCAACCTGAACCTTCCCTGGCACAACTTGCAGCCGTTCCCCCTTGTCCTGTCACTGGTTATCTGCGAGAAGAGGCCAACCCCCAGCTCGCCACAACTCCCTTTCAGGTAGTTGTAGAGGGCAATAAGGTCTGCCCTGAGCCTCCTCTTCTCCAGACTAAACAAGCCCAGTTCCTTCAGCCGCTCCTCATAAGACCTGTGCTCCAGCCCCTTCACCAGTTTCGTTGCCCTTCTCTGGACACGCTCCAGGGCTTCGATGTCTTTCTTGTGGTGAGGGGCCCAAAACTGGACACAGTACTCAAGGTCTCGTGAAACAGAGGGTAGCACCCTGGGAAAAGGCACGTTGTTCCTTAATGGGTGACGGGGAGCGGATCCTGTCCTCATTTCTGCGGAGCTGTAGATGAAGTCGCAGCACAAGCCCTGCCAACTTCATGGACACACAAGAAGCTCTCAAACTCGAAAGCCAAAGCGGGTAACAGTGGGAAGACCTCAGCCAACATGCAAATTCTCATTTTCACTACCTTGACAGCCTGTCTACATGGCAGGTGAGCGGTGAACACCGCTCCGTCCTCTGCGGCTCTCTCGGCACGGGGTGTATAGCTCTGCGCAAGCTGGAGGAGCCGAGCCTCGGCCAATGGACCCATGCTGGGTAGTTGGGGATCTTGGTAAGGGGTGATGGTGGCTGTGATTGCTCCCAGTTTGCAGCCAAGGGGAAAAAGGAGCATGAGGTTTATTTCAGCCTCAGTGCTGCCAGGGAGCCTGCAGATACGGGTTCGAAGGGGAAATACTGAGGCAGTGCAGCTGGAAGGAATGAGCCAGGAATGCGTCCGAAGTACTTCTGGGCAGTCTTGGAGCCAAGTCCAGGGGGTTCAAAGTCTCAGGGAGCTGTGTAAGCCAAGATCTAGCCAAAGGCTCATTCGTTTAATGGACCCTTCTAAATCAAACAAAAAAAAATCATGAAACCGGTGACCAAAGCCCACCTAAGACTGCCAGAGAACGCAGGACCGTTCTGCTGTTCTGCAGTATGAATTAAATCCCCTTTTATTCCCTTTTGCGTACAGCAAATTAAACTTGCACTGCGCCTCTCCTTGACCCTGCTGGAAGATAAATAAATATCTCTGCATTTTAACAGTGGGAGCAGTATTAAGCAAATTTCAATCTACACAGAAAAATTACGTTAGATATCCTTCAGGGGTGTTAAGTTTAGATGTGCAGATGTGAAGAGGAAAGTGGAGCTGTGTGGCACTGCCCGGTGTGCAGGCAGGACGATGCAGCCCTCGGTCATAAGCATGTCCGAGGAAGAGGAGGGCCCAGGCAGGAGTGAACAACCAACATGCACCAAAACTGTTCCAGCGTGGGTCTGGGGTTAGCTCTCAGGTGATGGCTTCATCACCAGAAATGTGTCTTTTAGCAGTGTAGCACGTGAGACTGATGGTGCAAATGGCCACGAGTGCTCCTGGGAATCGGAGCCTGGGAACCTGTGCCGTGCTCCCTGTGTGCAGGGAGGGCAGAGGGATCCTCCTGGCTGATACTGGGGGGACTGGGCTGAGCAGGGACATGTAAGGGGCAGGGTGGGGGGCTGAATTTCCTGCTTTATTGTTTTTTTTCCCCTCTATGGGTGTATTTGCATGGAAATCATGACTCACTACAGACAGCGGTGGTGGCTGGGAGGACTCACTGACAAATCTGGTGGGACATGACCAGGGTTTTGCTGCGGTGGCTGATGGCAGAGCCACCACAGCCTTGAAATAACCCCCTTCGGTGTGAAACCCCCACGGCCACAGAGCACCAGCACCCTCTGGCCGAGTGGAAAACTCACCAGCAGCGAGAGATCCTGCACAGGGGAAGTTAATATCTAAATGTGATTTTTATCTCAGCTTCCTGGGTTGCAGATAAGGTCTCTCCAGGGCATATAGAACTTGAGACTGTGGTTTCTGGAGCTACAAATGTAACACCACTGTGTTTTCATTAGGTCCGAGGACAAATACGTTGACTGAAACCTTATCTCTTACGTTACCCTAATGGCTTTAATGATACGAGGTCAGTAGGCTGACAGAAGCGCATCACGGGCAGCTTAGCGGCAGCGACGGGGCTTTTGCAGCTCAGATGCGTCGCGCCAGACGCGTGCAACAACGCACCGCAACAAACGTCCGAGCGCCGCGTTAACACTAAACACAAACAACCCGCGCGCTTTGTTTGCAGATCGGACACTTTCCAACCCAGCACAATTATATTTAGATGTTAATTACTCAAAGCGCCTGTTACGTAGAGACTTATCTGTTTCAATGAACTGGTGTTGAGCCGCAAGTTCCCAAGGGGCCTGGCTCTTGTCGTGCCTCAGAGAGAAATATTTTGGGGTTTCTAAGTGGAAACCTGTAGCTGCTCCTCTCCCAGCGCTCTGCACGGAGCAGCGCTCAGGGTCACAAGTGCAGGGACACGACGGGTGGCTCCAGGCATGTCCCACTGCAAGAACAAGGGTTGTGTAAACCCTAGAGGAGCTCGGAGCAGCCTGGGGACCCTGGGGATCCCCAGCTTTGGCACAGCCTGGATTGCAACCCTGATTCCCTGGCAGGTGCTGAGCAAAGCTGACACGGTTCTCAGTCATTTCCCTTAGCAGCTACCAGGTCCCCAAAAGACAGAGTGCATTTTTGGGGTGACAGTTTTCTGTGTTTCTTGAGAACGCAGTGCAAGGAATGCTTGTTCTACAGGAAATTTAAGAAAACATCAGTTTTGTTCCAAATCCGAATAAAACTATTCCAAATGGTTGAGATGTCCTGACACCCACCGATTCTGGGAGCTGGCCAGTCTGGCTAACTTTGCCTGAATGTTGTGAAACCAAGAAATTAAGAGCATTGTTATGGTAAACTATACCAAATTAAGAGGATTCTTTCTTTCCTTACTGAGCGTACAGCTCGTATTAATCTTCTGTATCCTGTGTGTGTGTGTATATACAGCTTATATTAACAACAGCAGTTTGTTTTTAATCAGCCACGACTTAAATCTGACCTGACCTGCAATTTGTATTGCTTTGGTCAGAACGAGCTTGTGAGCATCTCCCACCTGTATCAGCAGATCTCAAGCTGTGGTCCTACGCTGGTTGTGTCACCTTCCCAGGACCGAGGGTTTGCCAGAGATGGAATATTGCACCCTGGGATAAGTTTTGAGGGTCCCCTAAAACTGGGGTTGCTATTGAAGGGTACCTCTGAACTAGCAGGAATCGTTTCACTGTAGGTTTGCTCCCAAGGTGGATTGAGGTGTCAGGTGTAACAACATGGTCCTGTATTGTACCAGGGAATGTTATGGACCCGCTGGAGGAGCTGAGAGACAAATCCAGCCAAAGTGAGGAGCAGTAAAGTGTAGGTGCATCAGGAAAATTCAGACTGTGATGACTTGTGGTTGCTCTTCTTTGTTCTAAGAAGGACTGTTATTTTTTTGCAAATCCTCATGGTTTGATAAGCATTCTGGAAAAAAAACCTCATTTTTTAAAGGAATATTTAAGGACCTTCCTCCTTCCATTTTAATTTTGGGGTTTTTTCAGTGCCTCCTGTTGGTATCTCAGGTATTTCTTCTCTGCTCAGCTGTTCTGAGCAAGCACGCACAGAAACGTCACTGGTGTTTAGCTAGGAAAAAGCCCTGCTAATTACTCCATCACACTGAGGAAAAAAAGCCTGAGAAGTGATAAATTAATCATTAGCTTGAAAAGAAAGAGCTGCGTATGTCCCACACATTTCCATACAGGTGGGAAACACTTTTTTTTCCCTCTGGCTAGATAAACTGCTAATAGAGTCACCCAGCAATTTAAACATGCCCTTAGCTGCACAAACAAAGCCTATTTCTTGTAGATATAAAATACACATAAGAGCGAGGGGATACCAGGGGATTACGCTGCAAGTGCGCCGTGTCGGAGGGAGGCGGCTGCAACAACAAAGAGCAAATTCACGGCCGGGGTCCTGCCCCGTATGAGGTCATTTTCTGTTGGAGTTGGGCTCATTAGTCCGGCCGGCTTGTTGATACAGCTCGAAGTGCGGGTGACAAGTGTGACTGGGTTTGCTGAATTAGGCCTGCCCACCGCGCCCGGCGCACAGAGATTCATCATTGTCTCTCTCTGGGAACAGGACCATTAATTACACAAACTGCCCGAGCTGAGTTTTCCAGCCGCGTGTCTCTGCGAGGTCATTTCTGTCCCAGAACCATCAGGTTTTGACAGCGGAGTGTTTAAACAACACGAGAGTGGTTTGTTTGGGACAATAAGGGAGAAGGCCGGGTCACAGGACTTCATTAGGTAACTTCCTTTGCTTCGGAGGGGGTGGGTTTGACCCAAACGCCCGGCCATGTCTACCTCTGCAGCCCTGCACGTCACCCTCCTCCTGCCGGAGCAATCCCGGGTTGCATTTGGCTGTGGGGCTTTGGGATGGGGGAACTCTGGATGAGCTGAGCATCACCACGCTGCTTTTTCTCCCCGTGTAAAAGATCCCAACCATGAGATCCTGGTTGCAAGCCCTTCCTTTTAATTTGTTTCATTAAGCGGTGTGGGGAAAAGCATTATGTCTTTGCTTGCCACCGCGGGAACATTGTTCTGATGAAGTCAGCCAGCTGCTCCTCCCAGGGATGCCCACGCACTCGGGGTGGCTTTTGGGTGGCCACAGACAGTGTTTAGTTCAGATAATCCGTCCCGGAGGCCACTGAATTTGCAGGTTTTTTCAGATGAGTTTGGAGTTTGAGCAGTCAGGTACCTGGTCTTGTTTAGAGAAGTCACTTGAGATACTCAACCCAGCACAACATCCCATGCTCATTGCTGCAACGCTTCACCGAGTGGTCGTAGCAAGGAGTCGCTGAAAACACTGTTTTGCAATTTTTGTTTTTAGACGATTATTACTTGGATTGAGATATTTTATTAGTAATTAGTGATGAAACCCCTTGGACTATAAGTGTTCTTTTTTTTTTTTTTACCTAATGCTGCATAATAAAGTAAGTACATAATTAGCAGTCAATTACTTAAATAAGTGATCTTTTAAAGTTAGCACAGAAAAGTGGATCTTCACTTCTCTGAATGGAACAGATGACAAAATGTCTGATCCGAGAGGTTTCTGTCCTGGCCAGGAGGTTGGGTCAGTGCTGAGGAAGGAACAGACAGGGGGGAAGTCTGATCCAAGCAGGTGACAATGTGGCACGGTGTCATGGCTGAGCAGGTGCAGGGATGCTGATGGGGATGCAGCTCCCTGTGAGGATGCTCCGACCCCTCCAGCTCAGCAGCTCCTGGATGTCAAATCCACCCAGAGGGTTTTCACCTCCTGTTTCAGTTCAGATATAAACACCTTTGTGACCAAGAGGTGGGTTTTCGACAAAAATCCAACTCTTGGTATCTGGAGACAGCTGAAGCACAGCAGCTCTGCTTGGGTCGGTCTGCGCATCCCTTCGGCTTGCTGTACGCCAGCAGTGATGGATTACAGCACCCAGCCGTTACCGCAGCATTTTGGAGATGAAATATTAGCTTTGTTTTCCACTTGTTGGCCTGGATTTTGTTTCTGGCCTGAGAGCAGACAGAGCTTCCCATAGCAGCCCTGCTACAATGGCTCTGCCGAAGCCGGAGGGAGGATAATTCAAGCCCAGGTTTTCCTGCTGCTGTGACAAGTCAGCGTTAGGAAGCGTCAGGCTGCGGCATATGGATAGCACTGGGAATAGACTACACTTCATTTTACTGTAACCAGAAAGTTTGTTCACCCAGAAGCCCTTTTGGGGGAGCTACTTATTTTCTAATCTTGTGGTAATAATGAAATGATACAGGAGTCTGGGGATAATGAAGACAAACTGATTTCCTAATGCACGGAACACAAAAGGAAGCAGGGAAAGGTTTCAGCAACGAGACAAAAAAAGAGTTTATTTTAAATAAAGATTACAAAAATAACCTACTGTCAAAGATGATGTGAAAACCATTAAATAGCAATTTAACGTAATTATAATCACGGGTGAGCTAAGGGCTATCTTACACAATTACAATCAATCTTTCTGTCTGGATGTGTTATCCTGAGCCCTTACTCCTCACTCCAGCCCTGGGTTCCCCCTGCAGAAATGCTCCGTTTAGAAAGTGGCTTCATAACCACTGAAGCCATGGAGACCAAGCGATACCCTCCGAGGGCTGATGGAGAAACCTGCTCGATCTCTGCCTTCCCCAGCTGCGACAGTCCTTTTAACAGCCGCCCCTGGAGTTAATAACTGAGCGTGGTACCTTACCGCCGCCGATCGCTATAAAGCGGTGTCTCGCCGAACGAGTAGCAGATGGCACCATCATGCTTGGCTGTGTTGAAATTTTATGAGCGTGGTGGATTCTTATTTACTAAACTAGCAGAACTGTGCACGCACCCGACACTTAAAAAAGAAGGGCATCAATCAGCTGGACTGTGCCGTGCTCAGCCACGCAATGTGCTTCTGCTCCGGAGAAATAACGCATGGTGTTTAAGAGAGAAAGTGAGTTCAAAAGCGTTTGCTTCAATGGGCAAAGTCCAAAGTCGACCTGCAAAAGTGCCACCCAAAAGGGCACTGGGAGAGCCTTCAAGCTGGGATTCGAAAGACTGTGCAAGTGCCCATAGGTGTTGGTGGGATCCTGCCCACCAAGGCTTGTGGTGGCCTTGGTCAGGACCCGGCATGGGAGGCACTGATGTGTGATACCTCGTGGCTCGCTGCAGTCTTTCCAGTCTGAAACAAAGGCTCCTCTGTCAGCTCTGAATGAAGAACCCAAGAAAAAAATAATAAAACTAATCGCGGTAATCTAATTTAGTGCCGGTTCGAAGGTTTCTGTAAGCATGGGAAGTTAATCAGAGAGACTAATTAATAAGGCTTGGGGCTGCCCTCCATTGCTTGGCAGCAGTTTTGGCAACACTAGACTCAAATGCCCCTCCTGGGGAGCTGATGGGACCATCCTACCCCAGCTGGCGTGATTCATGGTTCAACAAGGGCGTGTGGTTCAGCTCTGGCTGCTGCCAACAGATTTGGACATACCAGGAAGAGGTCATGTGCCTCTTATTCCCATGAAAATCAACGTGAAGGCCCAACCATTTTCTCTCCTTGCTGATGGGTCTAAATGTGCTGGTACCAAAGAGATCCACACCCTTCTTCTCAGCACCTGGAAATACAAGGAGAGGCCAGTGCTGGACCAGAAGGGGGGTGATGGGTGTTTCTCCATGTCCTAGCTGTTGTCTTCTTGTTTGACCAACACAGTTTCAGAGCATTTGCAGCTGTTTTAAGAAATTTATGTGCCTACGTGGGACACTTGTACCAAGCAGCTGATGAATCCTCTCACGAATGTCATGAATGTGGTTGTTAACAACTTGTTCTGGGTTCACCAGTTCCTTGGTTCTTGTTTGGCAGTGACGTTAAATGTAGCATAATCTCCACCATGGAGTCTGCAGCCTCACAGCAAGGCTGGAGCATCCCTGGAGCTTACTCCTGGCCCAGAGCATCCCTGCTGGAAAGGGAAGAAGTTAGTAAAGGGACTGGGACCAGCAAAGCAAACCTGATAAGCATCTTCTGTACTGTGTGGTGGGCATGCAGCAGCACTGGCACAGCAACCCTGTGATCCATACTGGGCAGTCAGGGCATGCAGGCAGTCCCTGCGACGATTTTCTTGTTTGTGCTTCAGTCACTGAAGGGGAGTAACAGGATGGGAAAATCAATAAGGTCACACTGTCACAAACCAGCACTCATGATCCGTAGTTGTACAACCCTGGGACGTTGTTCATCTACAGGCTTCTCAGAGCACAGCCATCAGTTGATTGCTATGAAGGCAACGGTGCAGATGATAACCCTGACCATGTGCTGGAGCTCCCTGAAGGTTGCAGCTTCTGTTGAGGGGTCGCATCAGATTTCCTCCTCTCAGGTAAATCATTGGCTGCAGGAACCTGGCTGCTCCAAACCAGGCTGGATTCTGCCAGCTGCAGAATGTCGTTCTGACCAGCTTAGCCATCTCACCAGAGCATGGTGTGAGCGCTGCAGGGTGCTGGCACGGCACTACTACCCTTGCTGTGGGACCACCAGCCCCGAGGGATTTCAGGGATTTGAGGTCAATGTGAGCGATGCAAATGCCTCTGCTTCAAATTCCCCACCCCTGCGTGGGGCATTGGAGTATCTGAGTTGCTGCAAGTAAATGACAGGAGTAAAATGCTCTGACAAGATCCAGCGATGGGTGTGTGGGAAGTACAAAGGCTTCTGCTCAAGTCGTTGGAGCAGCCTCTCGTGCCCGCTTCTGATCCGAGAAACCCTCCCCAACCCTCCCCTGTGGTACTTCCCAGGTCAAGCTGAGCCGCAGCATGGTCTGGATGGCAGGAAAAGCCCCTTGAGGAAAAGTGAGCAAATGGCAGCCAGGCCCAAGGGGGAGATGCCCAGAACCGCTGGCGGCAGCGTCAGGGAGCTCATTTCATCTCCATGCGAAGGGGGGGGTGGGATTAGCTTTGTGTAAAAGATTGTTTGGGGGCAGGAGGGTGGGGGGAGAATTTACTAATTAACTAATTAATTTGGAAAAGGGGCGGTGATTTGAGAGCTGAAATTGCCTGATTATTAGCAGCTCATAAATTTCTCCTAGAAACGTGGCTGCAGTTTATCCTAATCATATTCAACTTTAGGCAATGAAAATACTTCTTGCTATTTGTTTTGGCTTCTCTTGCTGTTACAGCGTCTGCAAAAATATGTCATGCATGAAACGCTCCCCTATAGTTTGACAAGCTATTCCTTATGCTCGCTAATTTTTCATTAAGAAAAATGAGGGGAACACCAGATACCCAGTAAGGTCTCCATAATAGCTGTGCATCAAGATTAAAGACTGCGAAGTGTGGGTCTGCTGGAGCTGCTTTGTCTCCATTATTTTAATGTATTTGCTAAAAAGAAAGTCTCCCGACCCGTTCCTGCACTTCTCGGCTACGACAGCTGGAATTTTGCCTCTGTAGAACACGCACGATAGGTTGTGATGTATAGTTTGTTCAAGGCAGATCTGCTGGCCAGCCGGAGCTGTTACATGCGTGTTCGGCCAAAAACTGCCTCTAGCTGGCTCTGGGTGCCGCTGGTGGTTGAAGCAATTAGTGTTATTATAGCAGAAAGTAGAGGTTCCAACCAAAACAAAGGGGTCGGTGGATTAGGCAGCCTAGAAGTGAGTACAGCCAGTCTCTGCCCCAGCTCCAACTCAGTCATGGGCAGGGACATGCGCTGGGTGGAGGGGAACCACAAGGTACCCAGGCAGGGTTCTTGGCTAAGTGGAGCAGAGCACTAGTCATGGTCCACGTTGATGCCCTAAGGAAGGGCAGGAACGATGCTCTGGAGGTTAAATTCAAGGCTGAAGCCTCCACAGATACATTCTCTAGATTTCTGCGAGACCTGGGGAGGTCTGAGATAGGCTGAGGCCCCAGTGTGTTGATGAGATGATGGGGGTGAGAGGAAGGATTCAGGAATGTGAGGATCCCAGGAGCTGAAGCTGGAGAAAGGAGGTCAGATGTTTTGAGTGCAATAGATGGTGCTTTTTACAATGGCCAGTGTTATAACCTGCTGGAAGAATGGCAGTGCTTGGTGGCCACGTGGAGTTTGGTGCAGCGGTGGCACAGAGCGAGGCAGGTCCATCCCCAGCCCAGGGGTGCCTCAGCAGAAAGGGACTGTGCAGGAATGAGCTAACTGGTATTTTAGGGTATTTTTAAGGCCAGGTTGTACAACTGCCTTTGTACCCCCTACCACCCTCTGCCTGGTATTGCCAGCTTCCTAAAGCGCAGGGATATCTTTTATAAACCCAATCAAATGCGTTGTTGGAACTGAAGTACACAGTTTAACTGAGCAGTGTCTGATAGACAGTTTGAGATTCCTGCAACCAAGCAGCAGTAGCTAAGAAAAATGGATATTTAGGAACCCGAAGTAACAATTTCCCAGCACAGATCAGCCTATGCCTTGAAGCACGGAGCAAACTTGGAGATGGAGCTGCAGAGCACCCGCTTTCCAGCTTCCCGGGCTGCTTGTGAGAGAGGGGGTGAGGCTTTGCACAGTCATTTACATGGTAATTAATAGCGTCTGTGCATGCGGAGGAGCGAAGCCGGGTGTCTCCCCAGGGAGCTGCCTCGTCCCAGTGCGCTCGCGGGTAGCCCTCACCCCCAAGAGTGGGGAAGGAAGCAAAGCCCCCAAATAGCTTCAGTTCCTCAAGGACTTTCCAAACAGATGGGATAAAATTGCTATAAAAAAAGGAATCCCAAGATGGGAAAATATAATGAGCTATGGGCAAGGGGAAAAATAAATGCTGAGGGATATTTATGCAGCATGGGGAGTAGATAGATCAAATCAGAAATTCCAATTAAGTCCATAATTTATTTCAACGGAAATAATAAAATTAGAGATGGGCCCAAGTGGTGAAATTCAGATTGGGATCCTGATCCAAAGGGTGGGTTTGGGCTTGGTCCATGTCTAGCAATCTCCACCTGACCATCAGAGACAGCATCATCCTGCACCCAACGGCAGGCCCTCCAAAAGTTCTGGTGGAACCTGCTTAAACCAAGTACCAGCCATTCAAAGGGCACCATAAATGGTAGATATCGTGAGACAGGATAATCTTTTTGAAATGCATGTGGTAAAATTTGCAAGAGGAAAGGATACGTGATGCAAAGACAAAGTCTATACATTGAAAACGAGGAGAAGGGTTGGGTTCTTATCTCATTAATTAGAAAGAGAGACAGGTATTTATCAGGCTCCACAGCCGTTGTCGTTGCTGCTGAAAAGTCCTCCAGGCAAAAATGAAAAACCCCCTTAGTCTTTCTCTTATTTATTCTAGCAAACTGGACTAAAGTCCCAGCAAAAGCGGGTGTACATCCTTCTAGGAAACCAAGGCAAACTCCAAAGAGAGTTTGGGAGGGACAGAGAAATGTATTTTGGGGTATTTTTCCCTGTGTGTTCAGGTGTCTGCAGCCGCAGGGCATGGCTGGCACGTGGGTATGCCGCACTGGTTTGTAATGGGAAGATGCAACTGTAAAGCTGCGGCCAAAGAGCTGCCCTGCTCGTTGCAGGATTGATTTCATGGTACCATCTGCCCACTTTAATTCAGCATCAGAATCACCGAGATTGGCGTAAACACAAACGTTTCCCCAAGCTTGAAGAGGGGAAGGGACTGGACAGATTTTTTTGCCCCCTGCTAACAGCAAGTGAGGAATCCCTGGAAACACAAAGGGATGATGAAGATGGATAGTTGTCTTCAGCTCCGGTGTTCCAGCAGCCCATGGCGAGCCCGAGGATGCAGCAGTAATCAATCATCTGCAAAGTGCATGAACAGGAGCTCCCTCCACCTGGAGACCTGATCAAGAAATAGCACGTAACACCCTGCCCAAACGGCCCTGATTAAGCAAGTGGGAATTAGCACTGGGGAATGCCCAGGACAAAGAGTGAGCAGTTCCCCTTTCACATGGTTTGGCTCATGATGTGAGGAATTAAAAGGCTGGTAAAAGCCGCTGCGGATTTATAAAAGGATGAGGGTGCAGCATTTTTAATCCCATTTCAGCAGGACTCTGTATTGCAAATAGTTACTTAGAAAAAAATTAATTCTCAGTGCTTGACCTGAAATTGTGCTGGGTTTGGTGCGTGGCTCAGCTCCATCAGTGTTGGGAGGAGCATCCTGGGGGGTTCTGGGCAGCGGCCATGGTGACACACAGCCTGTCCCAGCACCCTGCACACAGCCGGGCTGTGACCAGGGCATCCCCTTTGCCTTTGAGGTGACACCCGTACGGGTACCACTGACATGGGAGTCTTGAAGAATCACAAGGGAAAAGCTCTTTTTGTCTTGTAAAAGAGTGACCCAAAAGAGCATTTTCTTGGTGGCTGCCTGTGCAGCTTGCATTAAAATTAATGATCATAGGCAGCAAGGAGTGGGTCTGTATGATTTCTTTCTGCCCAAGTCGCTCACTGACCACCTCTGCTTGGGTGTGTGTTATGATGCTGCCTGGGATCCTCACCCCACGGCCATGGTCCCCGTGTGCTAAGCAGATGGGGAGGTGGGATCCCACCGCTGCAGATGCAACCAGGGTCACCGGAGCACCAACAGTAGCCACCAACCCTCTCCCGCAGATTAACCCCGCACGGCCGCCCCTGCCCGCGCCGCCGCACCAGCTGCTGGGCTTTCCTCTCAAAGCCTCGCACCTCCTCGGGAGACCGGTGTTACCGTTTCCCTGTAGCCTTCCAAGTGCTATACATCCACAGCGCTTGTGAGTCATGTTTTCCACCCCCTATTATTTAACACAGCGCTCTGAGCCAACGTATTTTATGGACCGAAGTCGTCGTGATTAGAAATGTATGTTTTCAGTAATGACAATGTACTTTCCCTCCATCCACCCCGTTCAAACCCTCAATTTACAAAAGGGAGAAAAGTATTTTAAACATGTAGATCAAAATTACACACCAGCTTAAATGTGTCACTTTCTGGCACAGACTTCTCATTTCTCAGCCAAGACTTGCAACTAACATTCCTGCTCCTCTATTTTATTGATTTCTTTTTTCTTTCCGAGAGCACAAATAGCCACTTAACAAAGTAAAACAAAAAAGAAAAATTAACCCCTAAGCAACTGCTCCATCTGCCTCCTTGGGGCTTGGGTTTTGTGCTAATCCACAGTGTTTCCCAATACCACGGTGTCTGTTTATTGACCAGATGAAGTTTCTCAGCTGCTCAGGTCCTTCACCTTGGGCTGAGACCGGCCGATGGCTCCACCGGAGGTGTCCTTCAGCAGTCATGGGTTCTTGCAGGTGCAAACATGGGTTTCTTAACTGGAAAGGTCTGAATCCTCTGTAAATAGAGGCTGATTTTTATCCTGGCGTGCCATTTCAAAGGACCTCTGAGTTTCTCAGATGTTGTAGCCTTTAATGCACTGTGTAATTAAAAGGGGGGATAACAGCTGCAAACAACCAGTGACTGAATTTACATCTGGGGAAAAAAAAAAAGAGAATGTGAAACAGCATTTTCCACTGTATTTCTGCAAGGCTTTTGAAACAGTAAGATCCCACCAGGCAAAGGGTGCTGAGATGTTCAGGTTGGAAAGGGAGTATGTTCAATGACATGCTGCACAGAGAACGTTCTGTGTCCTGGCACACGCAGTGTAAAACACAGCCCAGTTGTGCACTTCAGGGTTTTTCCAGGCTTCTCTGCTGCATTTTGAACTCTGTGGCCTCAGGTAGTAAATTTGTGTACACACACACACACACGTTCATCGTTATCCCAGACCAGGAATTAACGAAACCAGAAGGCGCGTCCTTGGTTGAGTTCAGTTACCGAAGCTGCGTTGGAGCAGCCGGGTTAAACCCGAGCGAGGGCTTTGAGCCGCAGGAGCAAAGGGGACGGTGCGTGGCCTCCTGCGTTGGCGTCTCTGGGTGGTTGCAGGCCGTGCTTTGGGGACGTCTGGGGGTGCGGGGTTTGTCCCCCGGTGCCAACAGCGGCAGAGCTTGGCTACCCTTCTGCAACGCACCTGGGAAGGAGGATCACGGCCATGCGTTCCCTGCAAAGCAGGGAGGAAACCTCCTCCTCCCCATGCCCGTGGTGACAGCTGCGCACGCTTCCCCGGCTGATGGTATATGACAGGTCTGATGTGAGCAAGAATGTTCATTTACACTATGTAGCAGTTAGCAACAGATGGAACCGTAAGATCAATATATAGTCCAAATAATTAAGAATCGTGTTTTTAATTGTGCCTTTTCAACAAGCATTTCAAATGCTTCTTAAATCAGCCGTGCGGTTGTTGATATAGGGAAGAGTTGCGATATATTTCTTTTTGAGAGACACATTGAAACTGCGAAGACACTGATCCAAACAAGACGAGCGAGTGTCTTCTGTCTGTGAGATGTTTTTGGTGGCTGTGTATGGGAGGTCCTTGCAAACCATCACTGTGTGGATGGGTTGTAATACCCAAGAGATTGTCCTGGCGGGTAAAGTAAGGCATGAATAATTTTATCTTTCTGAAGGCTTTGGGCTTTACCCTTCCAGAAGCTGTGGCATCAAAGATGAATCAAAGCTTTTTAAACTCTCATAGTTCCCGTGTGAGTTCAACGTTGCTGCATTTGAGTAAAGTGAGGCAGAAAGGTCCTGTGGGCCAGGCTAAGCGGGAGGAGCAGGAGCACTGAGCATCCCTTGCAGCTTTTTCCTTTGCTCGAGCGTTTGACCTGGTAGGATCAAAGGCCTCCTGAAAAGCAATGTTAGCTAGAAGCATTGCAGCAGAGTGTGATCCAAGCAGCCTGTTTTTAAACTCAGATGAACTGGATGTTCCCTAACATCAGCGTTCTCGCTTGCAAAGCTGAAACGAAAAATTTTGCATCCTTTGGTAAAAATGATCCCATTTGGCTAATCTTTCAGGCATTTAACCAAAGTAACCAGCTAAAAATCAAGCGTCATAAACCAATGGCTTGGAAGCTGTCCTGCGCTCTTCCCCAAGCACACAGCAGGATGCTCAGCTAGGCAAAATCCTCGTGTGCCTCTGGGCAGGGGCTGTGGCCCCCCCAGCTGCCAGTGGCCTGGTGCCAGTGCTTGCACGGGTGGTGGGAAAGATGCTGCATTGGGGAAGGCTGGAAAAACATTCCCTGTGCAGCCATGGGATTGTTGCCCCCCAGCAGCCTTCTGCGTGGTGCCACACCAATGCTGCACACGTGTGCTTTGAAGGCTTTGATTTTGGGAGAGTAGGTGACACCCAGCTACATAAAATCATAGAATGGTTTGGAAGGGACCTTTAAAGGTCATCTAGTCCTACTGCCCTGTGATGAGCAGGGACACCCCAGCTTCCCACCAGCACTGGATGGACCTTGAGACAAGCCAGGGGTGGGCACGGTGGTCAGTGGAGCCCCGGGTGCTGTGGGAAGTGCTGCAGCTCTGGGCTGCCTGTGCAAAGCAGGGGGAACGGAGGCAATGCCTCCCTCTATTACTTACTTTTGGCTGTATCTTAGAAGGCCATTTGGTTTCAGCTCTTGCTCTAAGGGGTTTCAACACCAGAGCAAGGTGCCTTTGGGTCGTTTCCATTCACTAATCTCATCTTGGAAGGTCATTTGTTTCTCCTTTGGTTGGAGCAGAACATAAAACCACATCCCGATATGGCTGAGAGCCAGGAGGAGCCAGCTCAGGTGAAGTGCTCGCATTTGCCACTGGCCCTATGACTGGGTCCAGGCCCTGGGGAGCCTCAGCCATCCCATCCGAACAGGCTCAGCCCCAGGTCCAGCCCTGCCCCACAGTGTGGGTGCTTGGGGGCTCGGAGGGCCGTGCCGTGGCAGTGGGGGATAAAGGGGGGCATCAAGGGGAGCAGCCAAGCTCCACCATTCCCAGCACCTGCTGGCACGAGTCGGACCACAAACGCTGCCTGCGCGTGGTTATTCCCCAGCTTAATTTATATTAAATGTGGCCACACCATCCAAACAATCTCCATGCTCTTCTGTTTGTGCAGGTAATGATGATATAGACTCATTTATGCAAGATTATCCTTTTATCACATTTCCAGACTCATTTATGAGGCTCATGTTTTCCCCCCAAGGGCATCATCAAGTGAGTTAAGTTGTACTATTTGCCTCCCGCAGTGAACTGGCAGGAGCCTACTTCATTGACTGATGAGGGCTGCTGCCTTCGCCAAATAGGGTCTGTGTGATGGATATTTTACTTGTGAATATTATAGCTGGAAATTAGCATGTTTATTGAGGTAGAATGCGTTTGTTTACATTCTGCTACCCATGGTATTACCTTTTATGACCTGAGTTATTTAGCTGAAGATAAGCATAAGTGCTCCCCATCTGGGGGAGGTGAGAGAGGAAATAAAAAAAAAAATTAATGAACTACTAGATATCAAATTATGCCGTAAGTAAGTGACAGCGATGCCTCTCTGGGAGCTGCCCTGATCCCCCCACCTTGGGCTGGACCAGCTCGAGCACAGAGGGGTGCGAGGGAGGGACTCGACTCAGTTTTCCCTACAGTTTTCCCTATTTTTGCCTATCAAGAAAGAGGCTTTCCAGGGAGGAAACCATCCCATCTCACTTGAAGCATCCAACAGCAGTTGGATACGCCGTAGTGGGGATGGTGGGTGGAAGAGCTCGGGGTGTCAGTGCGCCCCACAGAGCAGCCCCTGCAGTCCTTCCCTTTCCAGGTTCAGTCACCATCCCATTGCCTTGGCCGCACGGCGAGAGCCAGGGCGCAGCCAGGCTACAGGTTTAGGAGAAGACCGATTAACTTTATATTCCTAAGGTGGCAGCAGCTACATGAACCGTTCCCAATTGTTAAAAGGTGAAAAGAAATTTAAACCTCAGGTTGCAAAGCCACTCAATGTGGTTTTCAGCATTCCAGGAGTGTGCGTGGCACAGCGCGGTGGGTTCGTGCCATTCCCTGAGCTATGGGCAGGTAGATGCTGTCTTTCCCCATTTGTTTCTGTTTTTAGTTCTTCTCGTGGATGCCATCCATCCTTCTCGGCATCGCCTTCCTTTGTGAGGTCTGGCCAGCACACGGGCTCTGGCTCTCATTCTCTCCATGACGCGTGGTTGCTCCTCCATGGTGATGATGCCAGTTCATTGGTAAGTGACAAACTCCCATGGGACACTTAAAGCTGGAGATAGCCTGACCAGCGCATTTCAGAGCAGACATGCTTTCCTCAACCAGGGAAAGCTCTGGCCCATGAGATAATATGTAAAGTGACCCCCAGTGTGTCAAATTTTCCTAGAAGGAGTCATTCCTTGCCTACTTAAAATGACGGTAGCACCCTGATTATGTGAATTACCTGACTACAGAGCTGACCGCCATCTGATGCCACCCCGCCCAGCAGTCTGTAGGGTCTGGGAAATAACATGTTCCCAAACCTTACAAAATGGATGTTGTGAGGGAACTGGGGGGTTCAGTCTAGAGAAGAGGAGGCTCAGGGGAGACCTTATTGCCCTCTACAACTACCTGAAAGGAAGTTATGGTGAGCTGGGGGTCGNAGTCCCCGTCCCTGGGGGTGTTTAAGGAAAGGTTGGATGTGGTACTGAGGGACATGGTTTAGTGGGGAATAGGTGGTGGGGGGACAGTTGGAGTAGATGATCCTGGAGGTCTTTTCCAACCTTAATGATTCTGTGATTCTGTGATTCTGTGATTCTGTGATTCTGTGAAGCTTGTCCTGCAGCCTGCGTTAAAATTTAATTTCGTTTTAAAAGGTGCCTGCCAAGCTCTCTTTTACTTGGTGCACGTCTGCAGACAAAAACGTGGTTTATATCAAGTCAAAGAAATGCTCTTTTTTTGTCTTACGGCAAAATTTGGCTTGAATATTTATGGCCTTCAAATACATGTTATCATGTGTGAGTAAAAGAGAAGGGATTTAGCGTCGTGTCAGCTAGAGAGCTAAAAGGAGACTTCAGTGATGGGCAGGGTTGGTGCCAAAGCTCCCACTCTTCCAGCTCGTGAGCTGCGTCAGACAAACGGGGGCCGGGAAATCCTCTTGCTGCCCCAAAATCCCACTAGCCTTGCCCTGGTCCACCCTGGTCTGTGGGTTGAGACTGAACTCATACCTGAATCCCCATCTCTGCTAACGTGCGCGGAGATGCGGTGGCCTCGGAGGACTTGCAGCTGGCACCGGCAATGCCGCCGTTTCATCTGCAAGAAGTGACACCTTTGGAGAGCAGAGATAACGTTATCCCATCAGCATCTGCCTATCTTGCTTTGCTTACCATGTTAATTTGCTGCTGCGTGACTCTCCAGGGTGAAATGGAGATAAATATGACTTCACTGTTACAATAACTAGTAATAAAAATTATGATTGCCAATATCTGGGAGGCACGCACTTGTGAATTGTAAGATGAAGCGAATTAACAGCTTGAAAAATTGTTGGCCCTGGTAGAAAGCAAAGCTGTAAATGTTGAGATTATTTCCCCTGCGACACTGCTGTCAGCAGGGGATGGTGCGAGCGGGGATTGTTCTCTGGTCTCCGCAAGAAATCATTCCCCCCTCCCTCGGCCGTGCAAGCCCTTCGTCACGGGTGTCCGTGGGGCTTGGGTGGAGCGTTTCATAGACGGCACAGGTTGGGTCCGGGACCCTTCCTGAAGCAGCCACGACGGCTTTGTACCCTTGAAGTCATTTCTTCCTGACATCTCCCTTGACTGTTTGGCCAAAATTTGATGATTTATCCTGGTTCTACGCCTCTTCCTGCTCTCCAAAAGAGCTCTTGGCTCTCCCTGTTGACTTCCCCTCCTCATCCTGCTTTTGGCCTTAAAGATATCATGATGTAATAAATTCTTGGGGCTAATTGTGCGTTCTGTAGCAAATATTCAAAGCAAACAGTTTGCCCAGTGGGCTAAAATACATTTGCATGAAGTGTTCATTGAGCGATTATGAATAACCTACAAGTTTTAAAAACAGCCTCTTTGTGGATAATTTGAATGTTTGCTGCAAAGTGCAGCATTTGCTGAATTAATGAGTCATTACAGATATTTCACTGAGCTCTGGTGGCACTGCCTGCTGCTGCATGAAAGGGGTTTTTTTCTTCCATTGCACCTGTACCATTTCAGCGACATGCAATGCTTAATTTCTGCAAATTAGTCCTACTAGAGCAATATGAAATACAACTAACTTGGGGGAAGGAGAGGTATACTTTAATTAAATCATCTTGCAATTAGTCCTTGAGTGATGAGGCAAGGTGTTTTATCTCCGTGCAAGCGGTACCAAACCACCGAGGAGATGCACGGGGAGGGAATTCCAGAATCGGACATTATAGTCGGATGGGAAATCTCAACAATTGGAGATTTCCTAAAAGCTGACAGCCTGCTATTTGGGGGTTGCTTCTGCTGATCGCTTGGGACGAGACCTGGTTCAGTTAAAATCAGTATTTTCTGGAATTGCATTTGGGCCCTAAGGACTATGGCAAAATGCACAGACAAATTAAAATATGCCATCGATCAGATACTCTGTGGTGAGGAGGATGCACAACACTGCATCCCATACTCGGTTTGGTCCTTTGAGGTCTTGTCAGCGGTGGGACTCCGGCTCTGCTCCTCTCCTCTCCGCGGCACTTTTGGGGAGCGTTACTGGGGGAGCGCAGGGTGAGAGACTATTAGCCATTCGCACCAGGTGTGGGTGTGATGGTCCCGTTTGTCCCCTCCACGGTGACACTTGCACCCTCAGAAATCAGAGATACGAGCACCATCCGAAACATCTCCAAGGTGGATAGAGATTTCACCGTTCTTTTTCCCTTTGAATTCTTTGCTGGTGAAGGAGATGAATGGCTGAACGCTCTCGAATGTATAACTCCCCTGACAGCATTTAGCACAGTGTAAAGTTTTCTTAATGATTTATTGTCCCTAGTGTTTTAGACAGACAAAACAGGTTTGGAGTCTGTCCTGCCTGACACTGAAAAACTGGGCTGGCATAGCAAGCTCTCCAAAAGAGAAGAACATCTTGTTTGAAGACATCTAAGAGCCTCTCGGGAAACAAACATGAATTCTTCTGTGTCTCTGGTCTGTGCACACGGCAGTTTGCGCAACCCAGGACCAAGCTCCATGTGTTCCTGTAGCACAGGAGAGTCATTATTTATATTGAAGCCCAAGCGATGTCTTGTGTGCAAGCACTGCACCAGCCTCTGTTATCTGAGCATTGGACTGAATTCCGCTGAAGTCCAAGAAGTCCATTTCGTTGCCTCTGGCAATTGCTAGGTCAGGCTTTTACTGCGGACAGAGTCATTTTTCTGCTGTTAGGTTGTGCTCAGGGAAACTGGATTTCAAAGAGGGGAGCAAGCAGAGGCATGGGGGCATCCTGTCCCACACTGAAGAGCAAGTGTTAAAGAAGGACACGTGCAGGATAAACCCACCCTTCAGACCACTATTGGCCAGATAGAAAAAAAATAAATTTAGTTCAAAAAAAGCCCTCCAACCTAAGTGTGGTTTAGTAACAGGATTTGGTATAAAATCGTCAAAAGCAAGGAAATTCAAAGTGACGGCAGCAGTTTCTCCCTCTCCTCTCAACAGCCCTGAGTGTTACAAGAACCAGTGGGATGTGATGCAGGGACTTGCATGGGGGTAGTTTCATGCAAAATGTCATTTCTTTGAAGTTTAGAAAACTGTGTATATAGTAATTTAACATCGGGTCCATCTCCCCTGTGAAGCTAATAAGTAGCACGTTCATGAGTGTGTGTATATATATATATACACATACAATGGAGACAGCAATAAGCAAAGAGCCCGGCTTGAATTTAGATTTTTGGCTTCTATTAGATTGCATAACAACCTTAATGTTACTTAAATGTAGGTGTTTTGTGTGTGGGTGCACGCGCGTATGTGTGCCTGTGCATTAATAGCAATTTGTGATAGATGCCTTTGGGGCCCACACATTCAATAAGGAAAAAGGAGTTTTTATGGGAGATAACATAACTGTTTGCAATTTGGCTATTCATTGTATCTTTGGCATTTTATGTACTGCATTAGCTGAGGCAATTTCATGCATATGGATATAATGCATTAAGTAGAAGCATTTAAATATAGTGAAACTAATTTTATGATGATTAGTTGAAGGAAAACATTGCATTCGTATCATCTATATAGGAGCCAATTTGCATGAAAATGCCCAAAGTTGCTATGCCAACATTTTCTGTGTTGTCGGTCGGGGTCGTCTCTGTGTCAAGACTTTGTATTAAAAATCGGTCTCCAGTGCCCGTGTCTTTTAATTCATTGCAAGCTGTAGGCCATTTGCTCACAAAGCGCTTGCAGTAAAACAAATGAATAGCTAAAATACTCATTTGCATGATTCCCATTTGAAAACGATTCCCCTGAAATTAAGGAAGCGTGTTACTCGGTTGTGAAGATGGATGGGCAGATGAGCCATGCAATTAATATTTTTCGGCATTCTCTTTTAAAGCCCTCCTAAGACTAAAAGCAACACATGCTGCCTTCCAGACAAATTGGGTCCCGCAACAGTTCCAGGGCTGCCATGGCAGCAGCTTGTTCCCACTCTCTCCCCTTTATTGTCTCACTTACATTATGCAGTAATTAAAACTATTTACCATTCCTACTTATCTGCCATCTGCTGCCATTGAAGTTTCCTCTCCTTTATAAAGCCGTCTTAAGCAGCAACAAGAAAAGTAACGGATTCAAGGACAAGTGGGGTGGGGAGAAAATTCTCCTGCTTTTTATTAATAGGTAGCGGACCAGGACGAGGGTTGAGTATTACAAACCACTGGGCGCTTTTGCGTACCGTGGCATTTACATCCTGGCCACAGCTTTTTCTGGCGCAAACGTGGGCACGCGGTGGAGGGAAACAGATATAGCAGATGTATATGGTGATGTATGCGCAGCGGTGGGACACTCCTGTGTTTACACCAGGGGAAGTGGGAAGAAGGGTTGGGCTGGTGGTTTCATTCACTCCTCGGCCAAGTCGGGAGGAGCGAATGAAAGATCGTGATTTGAATGGGCGCCGCCTTGGAAGCGCAGATGATTTTTAACAGATCCTGGAATGAGACCTCGGTTCATGCTGGGTGAAATCCTGTAGGATGCACTAATTGCAGTCAGGGACGGGTGTCAGGCAGAAACAGCGCTTGGTGCCAATACATCAGAGAAATGGGGATGAAGCCCAGAGATCACTGGGCAAACAACGGGGCTAGTGGGTCTTACTATGGAAAATGCGGTTGGTGGCTGTGGCCTGAAGAGTGCTTAAATCATCCCTGGTGCTGGCGGGACGGGGAACGATGACAGCCAGGTAAACGGAGCCTGTGGGAGACTCCGGAGAGCCCAGGCCCGAAGGCAGATTTAGGGAGGGCAAGACGTACCCCAGCAGGGCTGTTATACAGTCAAATGGGCCAATAAAACAGCTCCCAGCGTGCTGTCGGTAATAAAAAGTGAAGAAGCCGGCAATTACTGTCGCCCTCGTCGCATAACTCATGCTCCATATTATTTACAGTGACTTTAAAATTTAAAAAATCCGGTTAGCTTAATTGCCTTTCCTCCTGCGCGGATGTCAGCAAGAGGGGGCAGCGCGAGCCGACGGCTCCGGCTGCAAAACCCACGGACGGATCCCAGGGACCGGCTTGCGCGGTGCTGGGACTGGATGGGGTAATCGGTAGAAAACCGTAGAAACATCAGACTTTTCTGCGTAACTGCTGAAAAGCAGTTTTGGTAGTATATTCGTATTTATTAGAACTCTGGCAGCCTGAGTTACTGCTGCATAAACCCAGCCGTGGCACAGAGGACTCTGGCTGAGTTGTTTTTTTTCTTAGAAAGCCGAGGCAGTTTCCTTAGTTTTCCATCGTCCGACTACAATTGATTTTCTCGGTATTAAATTTCTTTCACTAAACACTCGGTTCTGTATTTCAGCTATTTTTTTTTCTGAGCGTCTGCGTTTTTGCCACCAGCTCCTGGCCTGAGTCAAAAGTCAAGGAAAAAAAAAAGACGAGAAAACGTTTAGCTCTGGGTTTGGGTGGGTGTTTTTAAACACCGAGTCTCAAGCGTCGGTGATATTGGTATTAAGCATCATCAAAAAACTCTGGCATAAATATTCCCGAATCTATAAAAACATGCAACACAGAGAACCTGATACGTTCGCGTTACAAACAGTGCTGGCAAGGAGCTGGCTGTTCACTGGGGTGGCTTATTCGATCCTACAGATACTTCATTCTCCCCACATCTGGAAGGGTTTAATGGGTAGGTGAGAAACAGCATCCAGTTTTTCAGCACTTTTTGTGATTTTTCAAATACAGAAAGCCTCATGTTCAAAACGACAGTCATTTTCCAACCCATTAAATTCCTTTGTTAACGTGCAAATACTTTTCATTCCTTCCGAAGTACAGTAGAGCAGGCATTGTTGCACCAAATTATTTACAGACACACAGCTGAAACCTAAAAACACAGGGCTCTTTCTAGTCTTTTTTGGTAACCGTAGTTGGCTTCTCCCCAGATCAAACACCCTTCAAACACAGGGAGATTGGAGCATCTCACATGCATCCCAGCCGTGCTGGCAGGACAGGACCACCCTGCTCTCCCCGTCACGTTGTCTCTGCGTAGTGCAGAAACCTCATCCGATGGCTGATATCAGCAGGAGGATGCAAACTGGCCCCCGAGCAGCGTATTTAGCTTTTTGCTTGGGGCTGGGCTCCTTCTTGCAGCCTCCAAGCAACCGCAATGCAGTTGGGTTCCTGGAGGTGCCCGGCCGTTGTCACTCCTTGCGTGAAGCATCTCCTTCAGCACCAGAAAACTATCAAATAATCCCTTCATCCAAAGCTGAAAAACTGGCTGAGTTTTCTTTACGCCATACAGCATTCCCATCCCTTTTAGTAAATGATTTTGCATCACAACCCCGCAAAAAAAATTACCATACAGATCCCATTTAAAGCAAGAAGAAAAAAAAAATATGTAAAAGGAAATATTTTAGGTAGGAGTTGAATAGCAAATGCTTTTTGGCCTCTGTGGGGAGTAATGATCCACAACAAGGACACAATTCTATATGCATGTAATATTATCACATGCTTCAAAAAGCTTTTAAATCACATAAATGCAGTTATGGACCATTGTACAAAATAAACATTCCACTTGTGTTTAGGCTGTTTTTAGTTCTTTGATCTAAAGTGATGCTCGCAGATTTTATTGCTTTGTAAATTAAAGCGGCTTTGATTTGATTGAACTAAATTAATAAGACTTCTGCCTTGTTGCAAGATAACAGCTACAGTATATTTTGGCTGCGCTGCACATAAGAAAACTGCAGCCTGTAACAATTCCACTGAAGCTTCATGGAGGATTTCAATACCTATTTTAATTAAAACAAAAGCCTATGTAGCACTAATGTGTTCCTTAAAGAGCAAAAACTTGAAGTGTCCTTTTAAATCTATTTTAATATGTCTTAAGGACTAGAAGATAAATGGCAGGAGAACCCTGCTCTGACAAGGTATTTTTTTTTCTGCCTTTTGAATTTTCTTCTTGCAAGTCCAAGGCGTGTCTCCACTTAAATAATAAATCTCCCGCGGAAAAGCAAGCAGTTTTCAGGTGTCCTCTCAGGCGCCGAACAATGGCAGAGCTTTCAACCCAACCTCAAGCACCCCAAAACTCACCCGTGTCCATGGGCAGACCCGGTGATGTGCTCAGCCCCGCCCAGCGCACGACCATCCCCATGGGGACCCATCGTCAGGTCGGCTCCGACCGCACCGGCAAGGTCCTCAGCCCATGTTGGCCAACCTGCGATGACGCTTTTCTAGCTCATACCTCATCCGTGGGTCTCCTCAGCTACGGGGCCTGTCGGGGTGGCCGTGCCTCGCTGGAAGAAGGGGCAGCCCCAGCCCACGGCGCAGTAACCATCTTTTAGACGCACTGAGGAGACTCCAGTAGCTCACAGCGAGGCCTGTGACATGGGCAACCGTAAGATGAGGTTATTTCCAACCTGCTGATGATTTTAAGCAAGCTGTTTGCTCCCTCTGGGTCTCATGGGCTTTTTTTTTCCCCCTCGTGCAAACTCAGGAAGTTTGAAACGGGCACTGTTGTTTTGCTTAATTCCATTTACCAAAAATCCTTAAATAAAAGCAGCTCTTTGAAATCTGCAACAATACAAAAAAGCAAGTGCCAAAAAAAATGGAGCTGCCTCATCCTGACCGCAGGGGCACCACGGGAGGAGCAGGGAACAGCTTCCAACAGGGAAACACGGGGGCACGGAGGCTGTGCCCCTCCACCCGCACCTCCCCGGGCATCCCTGCGGGTCCGCAAGAGCTGGAGCTACAGCTCTCCTCTGCACATCTCCAGGATTCCAGAATAGAAACAGGCAAAGGAAGTGTAGGAGCAAGATTTCCCTCAAAAACCTCCAGGTCCACATCCCTCCAGTACTTGGTTTAATGCTGCTGCATAAAGCGCCCCCCCCCCAGCGCGGTGCCGAAACTACGCCGGTGTTTTCCTCCGAGCTGAGCGGGGATCCGGGCAATGCAGGACAGTGGCATCCACCGTTTGCCTGGCAGTTTGTCACCTTTAAATACGAAAGAAAAAAGAATCTTTTAATTGCAGGTGCTGCAAACTTTGGCTGAAGTCGAGAGATCAGCAAATACATCGAAGGGACGGTGTTTGCTCAGCGACTGCCACGTGCTCGTGGGCTTCATCCATCTTGTCCCAGCTCAGATCCATCTGACTCTCTCTCCTTGACCACAGCAGTGGATCTGCCCCATACAACAGTGCTGGGAGGTTTTGGGATGCTTCCCAGTGCCTTGCTGACCGGGTCGGAGGGACAGAGCTGCTGACCCGACCATGGCACACCAGTGGGCAGGTGACCCACGGTCCTGTTGCTGAAACCCAGCTCAGCACCCTGGCCCCCCGCACACTGCCCCGCTCCACTGCAAGGCTCAGTAGCGGGATTGAAAAAATCCCCCTCTGCCTTGTCTCCCCCAGCAGCAGCCCCAGCTCCCCATCCTTCTTCTCCTTCATACCCTTTTCATAAATAATTTTAATATAGTACAGAGTGGCTCAAAACAGGAAACTCTGCTGTTTTAGTTTGGTCTGGAGTCAATTTTCCTAATCCCTGCGGTGGAGTTGCTAAGTTACCCTATCCCGGGGCCCAGCGCTGCTGTTTTCATGTGGAAAAAAAAAAAAAAAAAATTAAAAAATCTGTTCTTCACTAAAGTGCTGGAGTTTGAAAAAGCCGTGGCTCATTACTGCACGCGAGGTCCAGGACACCGAGCATTTACAGCGTTGTCATTTAGAAATCGCATTTACCGCAGCTGAAATCCGGCCAGCGAAAAGCAAAGTCTTCGCCGGCTTCGCCGAGGTCAGGCGGGTCAGACATGAGATGAAATGAAAGACAAACAGTGGCCGTGGAAAGCTTTCACTGCCATCTCCTCCGGCGTAATGAGCCCTGGTTGCGCGCTTGGACAGAGGCCAAACATTCATTTACCACAAATCTTCTGTAAATGATTACATTACCTTACATTAGTTTCTGTAGTACCCCCAACTGTTCCTTCCAAAGCAAGTTAAGCAGAAGGAAAGCTGCCACTTCCCTGTAATTATTCTCTCTCAGCCAACGGTGCACGTTCCTCCTGTCCCTCTGGCCTGGAGGTGCAGGATGGAGGGGAGACACTTCTCACAGTGGCGCGTCGAATGCTGTCACCTTGGATGAGAGAGTGGTGGTACCCATCATGGATCGGGGAGGGTGAAGGGCATGGATGCAGAGGAAGGTGCAGAAACTCCCCCAGATTGCAGCTGGGGATGGGAGTGGACACCCAGCATTGGTTCACACCCATGGGTGATGGTTTGCGCTTTTGCTCCTGGGTGTCTCCTTCACTGCTGGAGGTCCGTTGGGTTGAAGTCTGGACCTCAGCAAGTGTGACCTTGGCTCACACCAAGGGAGACCATGGCATCTCTCTCCCTGTGGCCCAAGCCAGTGTTTCGAATCAGATAACGCTCTAACTCTGAGCCTAGTGTCATGTTTTAGAGAAACTTCGTATCTCCCCAAGCAATTCCTCTCTTTAGAATAGAATAGAATAGAATCATTAAGGTTGGAAGTGACCTCAAGGATCATCTAGTCCAACCATCCCCCCACCACCTATTACCCACTAAACCACGTCCCTAAGTACCATATCTAACCTTTCCTTAAACACCCTCAGGGATGGTGACTCCACCACCTCCCTGGGCAACCCGTTCCAAGGCCCGACCACCCTTTCCGAGAAGAATTTTCTCCTCATCTCCAACCTGAACCTTCCCTGGCGCAACTTGCAGCCATTTCCCCTTGTCCTGTCACTGGTTATCTGCGAGAAGAGGCCAACCCCCAGCTCCCCACAACTCCCTTTCAGGTAGTTGTAGAGGGCAACAAGGTCTGCCCTGAGCCTCCTCTTCTCCAGACTAAACAAGCCCAGTTCCTTCAGCCGCTCCTCATAAGACCTGTGCTCCAGACCCTTCACCAGTTTCGTTGCCCTTCTCTGGACATGCTCTTCTCCCACCCTACCTCCTGCTTTCCCTGAGCCAGATGAAGGCTAAAGCAAAAATACTTGAGATGGTCCCTCATCTTCATCCACACTGATATCCCCCACACCTCCTCTGCAGTACCCATTTGTTCAAGCTGCATTTGACTTCTGGGGGCTACTTCATAAAGTTCAGCCATACACACGTGGGTGATGAAAGAACAACCAGGACGTTATAGCCTGGTGTAAACTCACAGTCTGCTGGTGTGAACTAGTTTTCCTAGACAGGAGTGACAACCATGCAGCGATTTCTCCCCTCTCCAGCGCTTCTCAGATGACAAATTCCTGTGGCTTACAATTTGGGGCCAGTTTATTTATTTTTTCCAGTCCTACATGTGCAGGCCATGTTGCAGAGAGGCAGAGCGATCCCTATCCCGACAGCTTCCCATTTCTCCGAGGCACAGGAAATAGCATCGCTTCACCAGCCAAGACTTACAGTTATGCTAGAGGCTGGTGTCGGGGGAGCACGCCACTCAAAAAGCCCTTGCGAAGATGCTGTGAGATGAGCAGCAAACCAAAATAACCCCTGGGAGTTAAGCCCTGCTTAAGTTAAGCCGGGGAGTGCTGGGGCTTTGGGCCATTCCCAGGCGTGCTCCCCGCATGTCCCTCCCCGTGCCCTCCCTTCCCTCTTCCAGCCTTTTCCCAAGACCTTCTGCAAATCTGCCATTTGTTATCGATTTTATTTAAGCCGCAGCAGTTTGTTATCATTATTAATTCCAGGCACATTTTTAATAGCACTAATAGGTCGAAAGAGAGGAACGCTCTCCTTTGCACCCCCTTTCTTTAGCTGGCTGTTGCTGATTTGGGTCCATGCACCTGCCCGGCACAGAAACAAACGGGAAAGGAAGATGCAGGCTGTTCATGGTGCTTTTAACGTGCTGAAGTACGAGCGTGAGGGAGCGAGAGGCACTACGGGCAGGCGTTTAATTGTCATCCCGTACGAGCACGGGCTGTTAAAAAGGATTGAGCTTGTGCTGCCTCATGGGAGCGCAGGAAAACAGCACTGATCCTGCAACGGCTCCCCATGAGATGGGCAGGCTTCTGCAGCGTTGCCCTAAAGGAAAGCGCCATTTGGCCACAAGTTACCAGCGTGCTCTTGGATTTGCCCTTGTGTGGAAATCTGGAGGCTTCATCCAATGGAGGAGCAATGGAGAGGGCGTTACCGCCCCCCTCGGTACCTCTATTATCTAAGGTTTTGTCTCTGCTACGATGCAGAAGATTTTCCTGGGAAGGAGGAAGGCATTTGTTGGTGTGAATTTTGGAGTAAATAACTCCTGAGGTTGGTTATTCTTGGCAAGCGCTGGTTTGCACGGAGACAACGTGCGCCCGCAAAGCACGAGGGTGCCCCTGGGGCTCCTGCTCTTGCACCGCAGCGATGAAAACCAGTGGGATTTTCTCTGTTGGCATCCTCCTGGAGCAGAGGAGCCTTGGGCTGGGGACCAGGGAAGGTCACTGCTCCCCGTGAAAGACCTCGCGCGGGGCAGGAGCCGTTGCCGAGCCCCCGTGGGTGACACGGAGCCGCAGCCGTGCATCCTCCCGATGCCATCATCACTATCGCTTCTGGGCATGCGACTCCGCCGTCCCCCAGGCTGGCAGACCAAGAACCCTCTGGGCCTGCTGTAAATTAAAGCAATCAGATTAACAGTGGGACGTAAGATGTGCGTAGGAAAAACCCAATTTTGAGGCATCACAAAGGGGCCCTGGTATGAACCGAAGCTTCTGCCACCAGGAAGTTTGCCTTTTGTTTGATCTATTTTGCACATCCCTATTAAATAACTAATTATTTAACATCTTTTAAAGCTTTGCTATATATTACAGCAGGCAGGACACAAATGGCTGCTTTTAATAATATAAAAGCCCATTAGCTTCATTTACTGTTAATGTTAAAATAAACATGAGGCAATTTAGATATACTATTCCAATTTCACGGAAACTTTGATGTTTTTCTTCTCCACTCACATAATTAAGGGAAAAAACTACTAATGATATTAAGTTTGTACAGTGTTAATGACAGAAACAAGCTGCAGTAGAAATTGCAGCCATTAATATGGAAAAATAAAATATTTAACACAGGAGATAAATGAAAGCAATTTTAATAAAGTAAAATGAAGAAAATTAATTTTAGAAACTTTCAGCATTCTTAAAATGCTATCGGCTTATGACACATCTTGTGTATTTTTCTGGTTGGGATTATTTATGGGTGGTATGGAAATGTACCCTCAGTGTTATTTTTAACACCTGCCTGTTTTCATCTTCTGTTGCCCGTTGTTTTCTCTGTAGGCCACATTCCGCCCTGATTTACACCCCGTAGTCTGCCAGCAGCTAAAGGTAGTCCCATCCCTATGAGATGCTTTGTGGCAAGCTTTTTTGGGAGGCAGGATCCCTTCAGGCATCTCAAACGCCCCAGTACCATGCTGGGGTGCAGGACTGCACCGTGCCATCTGGATGGGGCTCCACACTTACTCATCCCAAGCAGCATCAGCAGCTTTCCAGCACGGACATACAGCGTTGGAAGGGAGCAACACGGGGGTTCATGCCTCCTGGGGGGGTTCTGCAGTCAGGAGTTAGGTGATGCTGCAGGAGCACTGCGTGGGTTGAAGGCTGAGCATCAGCAACAGAGAAAGCAGCTGAAGGGCCTCTGCTGCAGGTGGATCTGGACTGAGATCTACTGTACGGTGCAAATTTGAGTCCTCAGGGCAACCCGGAGCTTGAGCAGGAACAAATGAGAGTCTGTACTGAGCTGGGTTAGAGCACAGAGAACCTGGTGGGTCCAGCAGCTCAGCACCAACCTGTGCTCCCCTCCCCATGGGAACCCTGGGGCTCTGCTGTGATGAAGATGAGATCCGTGAGGAACGTCGCACTGCTTCTCAAGTAAACCTGCTTCCCCCGAAGAGAGGCAGGGAGAGCTCATACACAAGGAGAGCCGCTCTTGCTACATGGCTCAGCCACCCAGTTTCCAGTGTCCCGCTCACTTTGGAGCCCCTCAGTAGCTAAAGCGAGCCCATTCCCTGAGAAACTTCCCACATTTCCAAAGTTTGGAGGTAGGACAGCTGGCATCTCCTTAATATTTCCGCCTCTCTGGTGCCTCTCCCACACCATCAGGTCCACCACGCTAACATGTGGCAGCCTTTTACAGCAAACCATTTTTAGAAATGGCGCAGTGATTTATTTTATTCTGATGCATTTATTTACAGGAAATGATTAATTAAACACATTCTTTTCATTGCCATTAATTGTTTTGCAGGCAACCCGAAGAGATAATCATCACATGCTGACAATCACTCGCCATCAGTTATCCACACGCCGCTGCTGTCAATGAATCACAGCCCCTACCTGGTGGGAGAGTCGCTGCTGGTGCCACTGAGGCATTTCACCAGTGATGTATAACGGGGGAGGATATTAGACGCTATTTTCAGACAGGCTGAGAGATTGATATGCAAGCCAAAGGGAAATGCATTAAACTATTTAACTGCCTGGAAATCCAGCATAATGAACATCCAAAGGTATCTTATTACTCGGTCACTGTAGCTTGCCTTTATTTATTCGTCAGCATTTAAATTTTGTTGAAATTAGTTCTTGCGTTGGAAACATTCCTTGCTGCCAGGGTAGGTCCTGCTCTTGCTCTGCTGGAGGCCGTGGCTGAAGACCCTCAAGTCTGTATTTGCTCAAGTCACGGCAACAGGGGGTGGAAAGGGAGAGGGGTGGCGGGCCCCGGGCGCAGGCAGGTCCAGGGTGACGACAGCATTATGTGGACACAGGGTCGTGGTATTTGGGTGGGTGTGGGTGAGCTTCTGAGTGTGTTTTCCCTTCACAGTCACGCTTCAACGTGTGCTTCACAAGCAAGATGCTGCACTCTGATGCCGGGGCAGCATCCGCAGCGCTGTGGCTCTGGGGTTAGAGCAGAGGCTTTGCCAGGCACTGTGATCCTCGTGCCCAGGTAATATTTGTTATTGCTGCTTGGGCATGGGGGAGGAGAGCAAGCGTCCTGCTTCCCCATGCCGTCAGATCCCCGTCAAAGGCCCCGTGAGCTGGGCCAGGGCTCGTCACCGCCTCCACTCCCCTTTCCCAAGTCAACCCTGAATGTGTTTTGCTGGTGCTGCCCACCACCACCTCCGGCATAGTGCCCGGTAGATCTTTTAGGAAAAAACCCAAAAACTTCCTCCCACGGCCAGCCAGGGCTGCGTGTCACCCCGGCTGGGCGAGGGGACGCTGGGGACATGGGCAGAGCGAGGCACCCAGCGAGCAAAGTTTTTGTGGAACTGGACCAATGTGCTCAGCGATGTCTGAGCTTCTTAACCATGCCAGAAGGACATTAAATTGAATGTATTCAGTGCTGAGAATTATGGTATCTTTAGAACCTAAAGTGTATAATTAAATTATAGCATCTGAGATTGGAATTGCTTTTTCACTTGTAGGGGAAAAAAAAAAAAAGACATTTTAATAACATGTCATAAGTTTTACAGTTATTGGATTTTCAAATTGTTTACAAAAGCAATATTGTTAAATTGCATAGTTGAGGGTGGGTTCGGTTTTTTTTCTTAAGTCTTTTGATAAAAAGAATAAACTAACAATAATGTTCCCAGGAGGTAAAACAAAATTGCATTTCACTTTTGTTATTTGTTTAATTATCCATTCAGCCAGTCAGTATATAAAACTCATTTTCAGCAGATTCGTTCTGAAAGTCTCCGGCTCCAGCTGTAACTGCAAAGAACATTCAACTTTTATTTAACATTAATAAGCCAAGGAAAAGTCTGGTGGTGAAGGTACTACCAGCACCTTGTCTGCAATTCCAGCAGCCTTTAAGAGGGATGTGGATGGGGGGGGGAACATCAGACTGGTAATTCCCAATTTTTAGGACTTAGGGGAAACTAGGGATCATGGTATCCCATGTATTTTAAATAGGCAACCACTGGGGACTCCTTCCTAAACAATCAACAGCCCCCAATGGCCTAATGTCAGCGTGGTTTTACAAAGCGTAGTGTCAGTTAAAGCTGGGCAAACCTCGAGCGGTTTGAGGGGGTTTGTGAACTCTCCAGCTATTGTAGTTCGTTGTTGTAAGGCTGGTGGGGTCTTTTCCTGGCTGTTTCTCCCCGTTGCTGGTAGGAGAAGGGAGCCTGTGCTGCAGGAGGCGGATTCCCCGTGCCACATCCTGGGCTCAGGACGGAGACGGGAGCCGTTCCCACGGCTGGTTTTGCCAATGGATTTAATCAACAGATTTCTGCCTCCTTCAAAACCGATGTTTCTATGCAGCCACCTCTAGTTAAGTGTGTGCTTTCAGCAAAGGTCGTTTCAACAGCATTTAAAGCCGTGATTTGCTTGGCAAGGGGAAGTTTTGCGTAGCTGGCAGCCTACCGAGGCACCCAGCAAGCCCTCCGAGAAGATGCTACAGGAGTAGTACGCACCGCATGACACTTCTGCAGATGCATTCCCTCTTCTTCCAGCATCTTACGCCAGGGCCGGTTTCTGCTGTGCTTGAAGCACCGATGCTGACATACAAGATCATCTTCCGAGCTCTTACGATCCAGGGAGCAGCAGCAGGAGCCTACCTGTTCCTGGCAGCTTTGCAGGACGACCTGTTGAAGTGAGTTTGCTTTTTTGGACTTACTGCCAGGTAACCTCCCCCAGAGCAACACCTGAGCTGGGAGCTGTGGGGAAAACAACCAGAAACAGGTTACAAAGAGGCATAAAGCCGAGGCACCTTCTTTCACTGCCTACAGCGAGTGGGATGGAATGAAAGAAGGAAGTATTCCATGCTTCTGGGTAACCAGCCTGCTTCTCCTGACAAAGCGTATCGGCTGTTAAATGCTCACCCAACAGCAGGGGGGAGGTTATTATGAACAGCAAATTCCTTCGATAAGTTCTCAAGCCATGAAGATGTTTGCCTCCTCATTTGCACGTTTCCCTTGGAATCAATCGCAGCGGAAAAGCTCGAGGATAAAAATCGATAAGGGGAAAACGAGCCTGTGCGAGGCATGGCAAGACATACAGATACGGATGGGTAGGTGTGGGGCCATCGCTTAGTGTGCTAATGGATGGGAAGGTGATAATTCGGAATTGATCAGAGGCTGCCTAAGAGGATGCAATTCAGCAGCTCCAGAAGTCCTGGTCTGGAAGATCTCGCACAGGGGTGCCTGGGTTAGCTGCACAGCTCCCAGCCCACTGAGCCGGAGGTATTGGCAGGAGTATTTATAGCACAGGGGAGAAGCGAAATGGGGCTTGCTTTGGGTTAAATACCTAATAAAGCAGCACTTTGCTAATGAGTGCTCTCGCTTCTCCAGCAGATATTCGTTGCCCACGCTATCTTACAATATGGATTCAGAGGCTGTCACCGCACCCGCGCGTGACCCGCAGGCTGCTCCTCCGCGGAAAACTGCACCGTCACCTTTTAGCCAGCTATGCCTTTCACCAAAGCATCGCAGGACAGTGAGGGATTAATTAATCCTCCTGATGCCCCTGTGGGCTGGAATTGGCTCAGTCCAAAAGTCCCAGGGGGGAAACTGAGGCACAGGGAAAGTGAAGCTCTTGGTCTCGTTCCCAGGATGGAAAAGACCTGGTTGCTCTTGAGACCCACCAGGGAGGAGATCAGAAACGTGCGCCATGGCTGTTCCCTGTAGGTTGCACATTTTTTTACAGGGCGGTCCCAGGCACGAGGCACTGCTGCTGTAGGACAGGGCAGGAGTCTTCCTGCCCGAGGCTGCCCTTGAGGGCACAGATTTGATGTTCCCACTAACAATTTCTGGATGAAACTTAGCTTGAACACAGCTATGGGACCACTGGGGTTTTTTTTGGAAGCTGTGCAATAGGATAAATCACATACATACCACCTGTGTATACCCTCCGGGGCGGAATTTTGTGGCAGGGCTGTGGGTCAAACTGTGCTCTGATTCCCCTCCCAGTAACTCTGCTGGTGGATGGCATCATCCATGCAGTTCCTTGAAAGAAATCACACTTTGGGGATGATTTCTGGAAGATCTGTCCTCAACCTGTATGGGAGGAAGGTTTTAGCACGCAGAAGCCCACGGAAAACCCACCTCTGCTGCATGGCTCCAGCAGTGCCCCACAGCCAGAGCACTGGGGCCAGCCAAGCTCTGTCGCTGGAAATTTTGAAGACCAGGTCAGGCAAACATGTCCAGGAGAGTTTAAACAGAGCTGAGTCCTGGGGCAAGGAGGTGGTAGGTGACCAGGCAGAGTTGTCCTGGGCCTGTGCCCCTTCCTTGGCTACAGGGTGCTGCCCAGAAAGGGCTTTGCAGGTACCCAGGTACCTTGGGCTTTTTCTCTGCCCTGCAGCCAAAAAAAGGAAAGGAAAAACAACTTTCTGGGTAACAGCTGTGTTTCCTTAACAGACAAATGTTCCCTTAAAACATCCAGGATGACGAGTTGACAGTAATGAAGTAACATCTGTCCAATCAGTGCACTTTTTGGCAGCTCTGGAGCCTCCGAGTGAACGTTCCCTAATGTTCACCAGACACTCACAGCACCTGCTCTTCACCCCCAGCCTCGTACCATTGCCTCCAAATGCAGAACAGATGTGAGGGCTGAGATAAAAAGCTTCCCCAAACAATCTATCAGTTTAATAGCATTGATCAAACGAAACAATCTTGGAACATCACTTGTTTTGCTCCTGGCACCTTCTGCCTTGCTGGGGCATGAACCCTGCCATTAACCCTTGCAGAGATGCTGGGATGGAGCACTGGGGCTCTTGGCACCTGACAGGGTGCTTGAACAGTGCTTATGAACTATTGCTACTGCTGGGACTGCAGCACTTAGGGATGTAGAAGAGTTGCTGCAAGGGTCTGCTGGGACTAACAGGGGGTCACAAGGACCATCCATGTAGGCGTCGGCTCCAGGGGCTCTGAGCCTGCCCGTGGCTGAGGAAATGCAAAGCGAAGACACACCGAGAGGTATTTTCCATGGAGATGGGGGATGTTGCTGGCCTTGCGCGTGAGGCTGGGGAGACCCGGCGTATCCAGTGCAATTCTGGTTGCTCATGCCCAAGGCAAATGAAACCAGCATGGAAGGGCAGCTTGGACACTTGGGCAGCTGCGAAGTTCATCTCCTGAGAGGCAGCGTGTCCCCTCTGGCCCAGCGCAGGTAAGAGCAGCAGTCTGCACTCTGCAGATCTGGAGGAAGGGAGGGAGGGAGCTACTTACGGGGTACTGTCTCACTGTCTGCATCACCCCCGGCTCCCCGGCACTGCACAAGGTGCCGTACGGGCAAAGCAAAGTGATCGCCTCAGCTGCCCATGGTAGATTTCTCGGCTCACGCCTGCTCCACTTAGCTCTGCAACAGCGGTGTTTTGCACCCAAATTCAGTCCAGGAGCACACACCAAGGGCGTACAAGCCACGAAGCTGCAGCCCAGGGAGTTGTCCTCCCTGCAGCCAGCCATGCCTGGCACCAGCACCAACCCTGAGTCGCCCATTGTCCAGTCCCATTTTCCGGCACATGTGTCAGCACGGGCCATCTCTGCCACGGGCAAGTGGCAGTTCAGGATGTTTATTTTCTATTTAATTAGCTCAGCTCCAGTTTGCAGCCCAGGGGTCAGCAGGTCCCAGCCCTGAAAGGTGCTGCCATTGCTGGTTTGTTGCTATTCATTTCTCAACAGCCTCTTTCATCCCCTTGGCTCAGCGCAATAAACCCCTCCTGAGAGTGGTCCCTCCAGGCTGTCCTCCTCTCTAATGGGGGCACGTTTATAGGCCTGCAGAGTGCCAAAAAGAGCAGCTAGTCTCCTTGCTTCTGCCTCTGGTCTTGTCTTGAAAGGAAAGAGCAAATCTCTGTGCCCCTTCTGATGGGGGGACATGTGAGACAGCATTGAGCGTGCTGCTGAGATGGCCCCAGGGACACCCCACGGGATGCCCCTTCCCTGGGATGGAGCTGCTCCCCTGTGCCCAAACCCCACAGCATGGCACAGCACCACCAACGTGGAGCATCGGGGAGGGGGACCGGGCAGGACATGGCCTGTGTTGATGTAAAAACGTGTCCCATGCTGATTGCAGGTTAAGTAAATGGAAGCCTTATTAGTCATAAAAGATGTGATATGGAAACACTTAAGGCGACCACTCGGATAGAAAGAGCCAATTTAGAAATCTATTAGGTGCAAAAAGCACAGCATATGTGGTGCAATAAGGGAGAGCGATGCAATCACCAAAACATATGGACACCTTCCCATGTCTGAACAGATCTATTAGCCTGGCGCATCAGTTCCTGTGAGCTCCGTCACTCAGGATTATTAATGTGCTGCCTGAGCGCTGGCAGGGAACAGCCACCGGCTCTTCTCTGGGTCACAGCCACCGCTTGCGTCTGTAACCAGCCTGGCCTCAAAGTCCAGAGGGGGGCCTGAGGTCCGAGAGCTCTTGCTGCTGGCTGGCACGGGGTGATGTCCACGCCGCGCGTGCAGAGAGTGACGCAGCCACACGTACGCGTGCTTGCTCTGGGAGCTGCGCCCCAGGCAGCTGCAGGCGGGGAAGGCTGAGTTGCGCTGCAGTTTTCCAGAGATTTGCCCGCAAAACGGTAACGGCAGCTGTAGACAGTAGGTCATTGCACCACCAGCCACTCGCACGGTGTTATTAGGCCTCTTTTATTTGCTGGGCTGTGAGAGTGGGGGTTGGCACAGATACCTGGAGATATCAGCTCTGTTTGGCAATTAGACGTGATCCTTCCCTGCGGTCCTGGCGCCGAGAGGCAGCAGGATGGTGCTGTCTTTGTGGGGGACGTGCTCCAAAGTCTTTCCAATACCGTAATCTCCTGCCCCTGCTCAGACTTGGCACGCGGCAAAAGGCAAAAACCCCCAAGACCATGCGAACAGCCATAGCATGTCGCTCCGCAGCATCGTTTTCTGCAGTTAATGGCCCCGGCTGCCTAGAAAGGCACTATTCTGGAAAGAAACTGCTGCTGCCCACCGCAGCAGGCGCAGGGAAGCGCTGTAAGCAAGCACTCATCCGCACTAGGGCCAGCAGCTGCCCTCCTCTGCTCTGCCCCAGGGCTGCGTCTGCATTCTGGGGGGCAAGCGAGGCTGTGGGTGCAGCCCGCGGGG
>VWZZ01007395.1:350128-381424 GCA_013399095.1 Psophia crepitans | reverse complement strand
AGGGCCCCCGCCGTGGGTCTGCGTAGCCCCTTGCCCACCCCTCCCCGGGCCACCAAGCGAGGCTGCTGATCGTCCTGCCCCGCAGGTCTGTGCAGGGTCAGCGAGGTGCTGGAGGGTGCCGTGGGTGCCGGAGCTGCACCCAGCGTGACCCGCAGCCGGGAAGGATGGGCGCCCCCGTCCAAGGGGGAGCAGGAGAGCCTGCCCTTCGTCTCACGGCGTGGCTGCTGCGCGGGGAAAAACAGCAAGACACAAGATGTTGAGGCATGCACGGACCTGCCAGAGACCCCACGTCATGGGTTTGGGGTCAGGGAGGTGCCTAGCAGAGCCGGTGTGCCGGGCACCGTGCGGCCCTGCCGGGCACCGNGCTGCGGTTGCTCCGCCGGGTTTGTTGCGTGTGGGGGCTCTGGGACTGATTTTTTTCGTTAGCTGTTCCCAGGAGGGCGATCAGGGAGCGGTGCGGTGACTTGCGAGCGTTTGGGCGTGAGTTGGTGTTGTCACTTCGCGGTTTCTGCCTTGCCACCCCGGTGCAGGGGCTGCTTTAGACCAGGAGCCGTCCTGTCGTGGTGGCTCCTCTAACCATCACCTTCCTGCAACAAACATGAGTTACCTAAACCTGGGCCACTCGTAAAAGCGAAATGCGCAAATTATTAAGAATTAATATATATAACTGTCCTTCAAAAGTCATTGGAGCCACACTGATTAATTCCAGCTAAAGTTCTGGCTCAGAGCACGTGTGTGGACGCACTACGTTTGAGCTGGAAGGAAATTTAATGTCAAAGTAAAATACCCTGCCAAAACCGGAGCGTTCGGGATAGAGCTCGCCCTCCCGCCGCTGACTGTCGCGCTCGGCGAGGCGCCGCGCCTCTCCCATGCCCGCAGTCATTAAATCCATTCTCAAGACCCAAAGCTGAATTTGTTGTCCCGCTAACACAAAGGGAAGATGAATTAGCAAAGGTGGAAGGTGAAAGGTCTGTCTGCAGGCTCGCCTGGAGTCGAACAGAGCGGTCTCGGCTCATTTTGCGTGGAGCGCAGCAAAGTGAAGCCTCAGCCCCGGGGCTTACGGCCGCTGAGTTCATGTATCTTGATTTCCCACCTTCACTCGCTTGCCGCGGCTTTCCGTAGCGCTTTCGTGCACATTTAAGGCCCAGCAGAGAAGGAACATCCTTAGCTGGAAAAATCAACTGTGGCAAATTTGCGATAAAAGTCAATCTTCCGTGCACCGTTGTTTTACTGCGTGTTGTAAGAGATTAGACATTTATTTCATCCAGCTGGATTTTCGCTCTGAGCACACTGAGCTTTCCTTGCTGTGGATCAAACGGGAGGGAGGTTGCTGTGCTTCGCTCCCCCCCAGGGCCCAGCCCCAGCCTCCGCGAGCTCGCCGGTTACCTGCAAATACAGACCCCTATGAGAGCACGCTGGGAGCGGGGCGGGGGGGGCAGTGTCTTTCTTTTTAGGCAGTTCCAAGTGGCTGTGATTTCTGATTGACTTAAATTTTAGGAAAATCGAATTAGCCGTGTAGGCACATTGGGCTGTCGTCACCCACTCCAGCGAAGTGATGGAGTGATGAGGACCGCGCCCCATTTCTGGGGCTGCTTCCAGAGCTGTGGCCCCTTTCCTTACTGGTTCAGTTTGATCTGAGCATCGCTGGGGCTCTCCACTGGAAACACTGGCTTACTGCTACTTTACTCCTCCTTCCTGCTATATGCTGCAACCTGAAACAAGGTGTTGCCCTTAACACAGTACAAAATAGAGCCTGTATTGTTTCCCGCATCCTCTCCAGTTCCCACCCTCTTTCTCCACTCCGAAGAAGCTAAATCCATCTTATAAATTCAGCAAATGCAACTTCAGGGCACTTCTGACATCAAAACCGAGATGATTTTGTTGGCACGGGTGCAATCCTGGGCGTGTTATGCACGAAGCATCTCTCGGCTCTGGAAGCTGCGGGCCCACAGCAGCACCCTGCTGCCATGAGCTGGGTCCTGTCCTCGGGTAAAAGCCTTACCTGTCCTTGCAGAGGGACCCGCTCCTCTGCAGGAGAGCTACAGGCCACCCTTGGGTTTGGTATTTATCCCACTGAGGGAGCGCAGCTCTGGCTTGCAAGGCACAGAGCTTGAGCTGGCTGCAGCATCTCCGTCCAGTGGGGCTTTGTTTGGATTAAGCAGCGCCGCTCCCAGCTGCGGCGTGTTTGATCTTTCCCAGGACTCAGGAGATAAGAGCGAGACCGTCACCGAGTTAGGAAATCACCGGAGCTGGGGATGATGCGAGCACTGGGCGCAGGGCTGTGACCCCTGAGGGACTGGAGGACTTTCTTACAGACCCTTAAATCAGGACCGCAGGCTGCTCTGTCACCAGGGCAAAGCAGGGGAAGGTTAGCAGGGCAGGTTTTAATCCCAGATCTCCCCTTGCAGCTCCACCGAGAGCTGCGAGTGCACGGGAGAGGCAGAGCTCGGTCCAGCTCCGGGGCTGCGCGTGCCAGCGTGGGAGCCGGGGCGCTCTGCGATGCGCTTTCATTTATAATTGGCAATTAAGAACAGAGAAGGTCAAGGAAAAATGCCTACAAAGTTGTCATGCCTTCACCCAGGATAAATACAGCTGGGTACAAAGGGAGGAGAAGGAGGAGGAAGAGGTGACTGAGGGGGAGGAAGAAGGTTGGTTAATCTGGAGTAAGGCAGGAATGACCAGGCTGGCCTCGCTGTCGGCCCCATAGGGGATGTGGTGGAGCATCCTCCTCGTTCACCACCATCAGTGTTGGGGATGGCTATAGGAAAACAGTGACCAAAACTCCTTCTCCAGACATTCCATGGGCTTTGTTATATGTATCCCACAAAAATGTGCTTTAATCCTGGAACAATGGGGGAGAAAGTCTGTGGTTTCATCCCTACCATCTGAGCAAGGGATAAAAAGCTCGCTATCTCCGCATCCCCATAAATGGCTAATTTCATCAGGCAGGGCGGCGAGAGCAGGGTGACCTGGTTAGGGGTGATTCACGCACACCGGGGCAGCAGGCATTCCTTGCTGAAGGTGTCTTTCCCTCAGTCTGCTTCGTCGCTGTGGGAGTGACAGGGAACCTCGGCTCTGGGGTATTAATATGCCATGGGACCATATGTTCTCAGCCTCAGCCCATATGTATTTTTGAAAAGAACCACCTGTGAGTAATTCTGCCTCCTCAGAGTAGAGAGTAAAATCCCCTTGTGTGTCATGTGGGGAAGGGGGGCTCCGGGCTTTTACTGAATCTGTAGGAATGTCACTGCCTTTGGGTCCTCCCTGCTGCGGCGCAGGGGTTACCCGGGTCCCCATGCCACCTCAGCCGCCTCGCTGCTGCAGGAAACCACCCCCGAACAAGAGGCTGTTGTTGTTTCTCAGGCAATTGATGGGTCTGTTCATCTCAGGTTATTTTAACAGCTGCCGTGAGCGGTTCGGTTAGGAGCTGGTATTTCAGCCAGCATTGAGGCACTGCCGGTGAGTCACCTCCGCTGCCAAGGGCAAAACACAGACCTGCTCAAGGATGCCGAGGATGAAAGGCTGACCTGCTCAGGGATGCTCAGTTACCCCAAGCAGGCGGAGCTGTGTGCCTGGCCCTGGCCATAGAATCATAGAATTATAGAATTGTTTAGGTTAGAAAAGACCTTTAAGACCATCCAGTCCAACCATTAACCCAGCACTGCCAAGTCCACCACTAAGCCACATCCCTAAGCACCACATCTACGTGTCCTCTACTTCATTTCTAAAGCAGCTCGGATGGACCAAGGCCTTTTTCAGAGCTGTCAGAGCCTGAAATCCGCTGCACCCTGGGATGCACTGCCAAAGGATGTCCCAAAGACAGTTAGAAAAAATAAAATACGTGTCATCAATATAATTATTTACAGATTCAGAGATTGGCAGGGGTTGGAAGGGACCTCTGGAGATCATCTAGTCCAACACCCTGCTAGAGGAGGATCACCCAGAGCTTGTAACACAGGATGGTGTCCAGGCAGGTTCTGAATCTCTCCAGAGAAGGAGACTCCACACCCTCTCTGGGCAGCCTGTCCCAGGGCTCCATCACCCTCAGCGTAGAGAAGTTTTTTCTCATATTGAGATAGAACCTCCTGTGTTCCAGTTTGTGCCCATTGCCCCTTGCCCTGTCACTGGGTACCACTGAGAAGAGTCTGGCCCCTTCCTTTAGACACCCCTCCCTGGCAATATTGATCAGCATTGATGAGATCCCCTCTCAGGCTTCTCTCCTCTGGGCTGAACAGCCCCAGCTCTCTCAGCCTTTCCTCATCAGAGAGATGCTCCAGGCCCCTCATCACCTTGATAGCACTGCGCTGGACTCTCTCCAGCAGTTCCCTGTCTGTCTTGACCTGAGGAACCCAGAACTGGGCACAATATTCCAGCTGTGGCCTCACCAGGGGGAGGAGAACCTCCCTGGCCCTGCTGGCCACACTCTTGACGCCAGTCAGGACACTATTGGCCTTCTTGGCCACGAGGGCACACTGCTGCTCATGGAGAGCTTGTCATCAACCAGGACTCCCAGGTCCTTCTCCCCAGTCCTGCTTTCCCATTTTCTGAGGGCATCAGGACAGAGGGTTAGATCTCAGCCCCTCTGAGCTGGTGGGGATGGCTGGGAAGCAGGAGGAAGGCAGAACCGTTCAGAGGGGCAGCTGCCACTCAGAAAGAAACACCCCCGTTGGGTTTTGGGGAGGCTGACACGTTCAGCGGCAGCGATCGTGGGCCAGTGAAAGTCTGGAAGTAGCTATTGTTTGCAGATGCAGGAGAAAATGTTTGCTAAACACGTTATGAATCAGTGTTTTAACGGATCGAAACCACATGCTTGTGTGGCTGATGTGTATATTTTTTCACAGTAAAATGTTAATGAAAAACTTTCGGGCAAGCCAGTTCCAGTAAACCGTATAGCCCCGTCTGCGCAGCGCTGGGAATGCGGGGGGAAAGGGGGGCAGATTCGGTGCTGTGTAGGAAAGGGTGAATACAGCAGAAGAGTCGCCTCGCATCCCTTCCGCGCCCTGCCCGTGCTATCCTCGCTTGCTCGGCACACACGTGGCGAAGGGCAGCTCCAGCGCCGGGGGTTATTAATGTCAGGGTATTCCGGAGGGACGTCTGTGCATGTGGAAAGCCAGCACCTTGGATCCCTCCCCTCCGTCTGAGCAGGCTGGCTGGAAGTCACAGAGACTTTTATTTTTTCCCCTTGCAGACGGAAAATATTCCTCAGCGGAGCCCCAGTATTTGACTGACAAAACAATAACGTTCCGTCTACGCGCGTCGGGCAGCCAGGTAAACAGAGGCTTTGCCAGAGATGCAGTGACGCTGGCCCCTGGCCCCGACTGAGGGCTCTGAAGCGCAGCACAACGCTTGCCGACACGAGCCCTTGGCAAGCGGGGTCGCACCTGAGGGTTTACACCTTGCCCGGACTGGGAGGAGTGAGCAGGACGCCAGCGCCTTGCTGAAGCGGCGCTGCAGCCGCTGCCCAGGTATTTTTCCGTCACGGTGTGTCTGTGGGGAGCTTAAAACCACCTGAACTTCACACCCAGCTTTTAACGGGGCCAGACATTTGGGTGTAGGGAAAAAAACACCATGCTTTTGGGCAAGTTGTTAGGGTTTGATGCCCACTGGAGCTGGTCAATGGAGCCGTTGAGAAACACCCGCTGCAGTGAGCCCTGTGATGGGGGCGGTGGGGGAGGCTGGCTCCGGTCCTCTCCCCCCAGCTCCCAGCACACAGTCCTGGTTCGAGGGTGGAATGCGTTCCCAAGGAGGTCACCTTCACACACAGCAGCAGCACCAGCAGGCAGTGAGCTCCTAGGCGCTCACCACATGTCATTTTGGGTAGGAGTAAGGCCAGTTGCTACTTCTCTGTGTCACCCAGGGCACTGAGTCAGCAAAGGCCTTCAGCATATGCTCAACATCGAGCCCATTCAAGATTCAGTTAAGTACATTTACTTATTTTAGTGCCTAGATGTGGCTCAGATACCAGATACGTTTGCTGTACGTGCTTAACCCCCTTCCAGACTATTTTCCTCTCTGTACCAGTTGGGTAGCAAGTGTTTGCCCATCGCCGGCTGCTCCGACTGCGACGTGTCACTCTTGCTTTTAAAACAAAAATTAGGAAGTTGTAAATTCTACAAATGGAGTGTGCATGTGTGGTACGAGACGTTCTTTTGTTTAAAAGAGAGAAAGAGAAAGCAAACTCAGAAAGCAGAAGATGCATTTCAAGCCCAGCAGTGTTACACACCATGTGTCAGGGTCTGGGAGGGGAATGTGTCTATCAGCTCCTTCACCTTTCTTTTATCTCCCTGCATCTCAGGGGCATGTTTTCACAAGGCAACTCACTGCACCAGCTGGTAGCACCCACTGCACCAGCTAGTAGCACCTTTTTCCACTCCTGGTATTATATCCCAGTCTGAAACAAAGCTTCAAACTCACTGAGGTCTTATTCTCACTAGCAGAGGCTTCCAGTGTGTAGTACTGCCCTGTGATGGAAAGAGTTTGCACTGGTTGAAGAAATGTTCCCTTCTACGAGAATACCATAAGGTATGGCAGCAGAAGTCTTCCTTGGCCTGGTGGCAAGAGTACGTGTGGGGCTTTGGCTGGTCCGTGAAGGTGGTGAAAACCCCTACGCCCAAGCAGCGAAGCTGTGCGAGGGAAAGTTTCCAGAGCAGACCTGGCCTTTGTTTATGAATCACTCGAATCACCCATTTAATGTAGCGCAGAAGGATTAACCCACTGCAGATTTGTGAAATGAGGCTTTAGAACGATCGCTCTTGTACATTGTAGGGGTTTGGTTTTAGAGTAATGACTCAATTTAATCTTGCTGGGAGCTATTGTTTAAGCCTGTTAAATTCCATAGGATTTCTCATGGAATTGAGGATGAGTGAGAGGTAGACAGACAGCTGATGACCAACACTGACTACTCCAGCTGCTGTTTTCTCTTCAAGGACTCTCTTTAGTGGGGGCAACCTTAAATGTCATACCTCGAACAAGAAACAGAGATATTTCAAGGTCCCCTTTCCTGGTGATCTCATGTCTGCACCAGGGAAACCTTAATTACAAATCATAGTAACACCAAGAGGGATGTATCATACCCATCCCTGCAGCCCCTCCTTGCAGCAGGAGCTCCGTTCCCAGCTCGCCCTCCCTATCTGCTCCCTCCTCAGACAGTGTTTACAGCAGCCTCCCGGCACTGGCGGTCGGAGCAAAGGGAGGAGCGGGGTTTTGGCTTTAGGGATTAGGACCAAAAATAAAACCCTCTGCTGAAAGCCACGCAGAGCTGGGAATCTAGAGAAACGCTCCCGCCCAAACACACAGACGGGCTTCCTTGGGTGGAAAATTAGAGATGGGTATTGGAGCAGGCGTGGGCAGCAGGTCGCTCACATAGAATTTGCAGAAACCGATGCTGCCTTGACATAGACATCTCCAGGGCTTAAATAACCTGTGACTTACACTGGTGAAAGCAAGAGCAGATCCTCATGGACTGTCCAAGTCCAGGTAGTTCAGGAGGAAGCCCTGAATTCACCAGGGATAACCGTGTGGGTGAGGAAGCTGAGCCAGCACTGCTCGGTTTAAGATTCCCACCAGCATTTCATTTTTCAATCAAAGTTAGCTCAGATGTCTTCAACACAAAAGGTTTGATTCTGCTCTTTCCTGAACTGGTCTAAGAGAAGGCAGAGTCCCCTGAAGTTAAAGATTAGCAGATCACACCTCCTTGGAGGTCCTACTCGTGCACTCACCATTTCCAAGATAAGCCCCGAGCCATAGCGCCACCTCAGCAGAGGGCCGAGTCTGCGAAACGGCTTGAAATGCCAGATCGCTGCCACGCGCAGATGTCACTAACCAACCTGGGTAGCGGCAACTTCGTCCAGGCACCATCACGACAAAGCGTCTGACACAACAGCCCTTCGGCAGTGCCCCTTCCTAGCGCCAGAGCACGTGTAACAGGTCTGGTCTAAGTCGGAGGAGGTTCAGCTGATGGCAACGGGGGTTTGGTAAAAGCAAGAAGGAAATCACTTCTGGGCAGTTATCTCTCTGTTCCCTCTCAAAGCCTGACTTAAAACATCCCATCTGGATAATCTTGCATAAAATTTCATTCCATACTGCTGAATGCATCCAATTAATTCTTTAACTTTAATTATTAATCCTAGTTCATTGACCTGTTTCTATACAAAATGCAGCTGGACTTTTGGAGGACTGAGTGGGGAGATCAAGGAGTCAACTAGAGGTGTGTTTGTACAGATTAAGATTGAAACCATGGAAGAAAAGCTTCTAAGCTAGGACCAGCTGTCTGCTGGTGCTGGAACCCTCTTGCCAGGAACTCTAAGCCCCACAGATCTAAAAATCTCCTGATCTTGCAAAACCACTTCTCTAAAATCAGTGAATTACATTTACCGTGCACAAGCAGCATGGCCATTCCCCTGGTCGGGGCAGCTCCAGCACAGCCAGGCGGTGGTTTTTCCACTGCGGTTCAGTTGCACGCCTGCGACACAGATAGGCGTACCATGTGCCGAACAACTAGTGTGTCTCCAGGCAGGTACGGATTCCAGCACCACCACCTCTGTGTTGGCTGCTCTGCTTTTTAATATTTTGAGGTCTTTCCTAAGTCTTCTGGCAACTGGAAAGCCCCATTCTGCCTACTGGGCCGAACACCTCCCATAGCCTCAGGTGGGCACATGTAGCATGTAGCCCAACTAGGGCCAGCGTCTTCTCTTCAAAAGGTAGTTTCCACATTTTTGATATTGATACATATTGTTTTGGCCTTGGCTTCTGGCCTTCATCACCTACGATTGAAAATGTCTGGTGCTACAAGACCACTTTGCGTCACCGGTTTAATAGGTAACACCAGGTTCTGGCGCGTCTCTCCATTCAGATGTGTCCCCAAGACTTTGCCTTTCCATCTGCCTCTTCTGATGCACCAAAATATACCTATGGCTTTTGAAAGCCCATAGAGTCGATCTCCAAATTCATATTTGCTGAAAAACATTAATGTTTGCATGTGATGTCAGAACAAGATAAGTGTCTATGCAATTAAGAAACAGCTGTTGCTGGCAGCCTGCCCCAACCAGTCTCAACAAGGAGCAAGACAGGTAGCCTGCTTTCATCAGACCCTGGAATCCCTTTCAAACCACCCCAGCATACTCACACCACGAAAATAAAACAAGCATTTTTATTAGCCTGTAGGAATGGCACGTTGGTTTGGGTCCAAAACACAAGATTAAGTTGTTCTAAGACATAATGCGCTGTGGCGAGGACAGCATGTTTCCACAAACAACACCTGGCAGGAGGAATTAAAAACAATGCTGAAATCGTGCCAATCTAAAGATTTTCTGAAGTTGATAGCGAAGCGAAACGAGGACAGGTGTGGCCATATTTTCAAAATCGCCCAGGGCCAGTGTTTCAGGAACTTGGCAGCAACTGGCAGGGCCAGATTTTCTAAGGAGGTCACCATCCAAGATGTGGAGCTTGCTTGAAAACCTGTCCCATAACATCTAGCAGAGAAATACATACCTTGAGGGTGTCACAAATGTTTCCCCACCGCACCAACCACAAGGAGACCTAGGACCCTTCTCCAGACCCCTGGTCACAGCCTGGCAGTGCTAACTACCTCTCCCACCGCCATTCAGAGGTGAATGAGGAATCCCTTTGGGTTATCTGGCAGCTTGTGGCTTGAAAGCAACTACTGCCAGTTCTCGAATAAAATCTGTACAATTCCCTTCCTTTTGCTTTCTCTCCTTACCTCTTTTCCTTCAGTCTTGATATTTTTTTGTATTTTTTCTTTAGTTGGCTTCAATTTCCAAAGCATTACGATTTGCAATAGCGATTCATTAATTGTATTATAGCGAGAGTGTTCCCAGCGTGATGCTGGGAGCTGCACAGACACCTCCGTCTGTCCTGCTCTCCCTACCCAGGGCTCGGGCAGGGTGGAAGCAAGCCAGCCCCTCGGAGCCAGAGCGGGCTGCTCACCCCGCCGGCCAGGGCTGATGCTCTGTGTGAAGAGGTGCCTCCAAACCGTCTCCGTCCGGCCTCGGGAGAGGTGGGAGTTGGATCTCGGCACTTGGCATGTTTCTCACTGGGCTGAACCAAACCCAGACAAGGACACCCATAAATTCTGGGAAAGTCTGGTTCTGAACTCTGTGGCTTGGACTCCTCTTTAATTACAGGACACTGGTAGAGCTGGTTGGAAAATGTTATATATATTTTCTGCAAAAGTGGTTGTTCAGTTAAAAATTTTTCACAGATTTGATTCCTTGATCATTGTATCTTTTTACTGAGCCCTCACATACATCTACTTGTCCATTTTTTCACTTAGCTTCTGTTCGTCCAATAGAGGAGCAGATTAAGTGACAGAAAATCAAAACCCTCATGTGCATTTTTGACCAAAACCTTGGAAAATTCCGACCAAAACGAAGAAGTATTTTAGCCAAGAGCCATTTTTGTCAACGAAAAGCTCTGTGAAAAAAAAAAAACCCCAAAATTGAAACCAGCCCTGGTCACAAAGCTAAACTGGCTGCCACCGCATCCACAAAGCGCCGTGGGAAGAAGTTCCCCCAGCACTCGCCCACCCGCTGCTCCCACCCAGGGCTGTTGTTCTCTGTCGAGAAACCGCCCCGCACAGCCGGAGGTGGTGCAGGCTCCACCGACCTCCTGCCAGCTTGTGCCCCTGGGTGACATCTGCACTTCTTCCTGCACTCTTCAAGGTTGGAGAAAGTCACAGCCGTTGCAAATGTGCCTGCACACAGTGTGCGAGTGGTGCATGCTTGGGAGGATGACCCAAGCAGGCAGATGTTCCCGGGAAGTGAAGGGTGTGGAAAGAGAATTTCTGCAGCACGTCAGTGGAAAAAAAAAATAAATAAAAAAATGAAGGCCAAGTGTCTTAAGCAATGGTGCTTCCTGCAGAGCCAAACAACAGTGAGGATGACCACCTTTGGGAATTGATGATGTAGAAGTGCTCTTCTACCGGAGGAGGAAGCGAGGAAGTGGGAGGAAGCAAGTCAGCAAGAAAGGCCAACGCTGCTGAGCAGCTTGACCCACATCTCATTGAAGTCTGCATTTTATTATTAGAATCATTATTATTTGTATTGTGGTAGCATCGAGTGGCCCCAACTGGAAGAAAACCTCATTGTACTAGGCACTAAACAAACACAGAATGAGAGACACTCCCTTCCCCATGGGATTTGCTGAGAGAGAAGACACACAGAGGGCTGCAGGCGACAGGAAATTATCATTTACTGGCATTCGTTGTAAGTATAACGGCACTTCTGTGCTAATAAGGCTGTCTCCCACTACCCTCATCCCCATCCAGCGCCTGATCCAAACCCTGGTGGAGTCAGTGGCAATGCGGACTCGAGCACGGCACAAACCAGCACATTTATTATGCTCCCTTCCTGCATGTCTGTCCACACAGCTCCTAACTATGCAAGAATTCTGGTTTCCAACCACCATGGGCTGAATAAAGATGCAGCCTCAAGACAGAGGAGATACAGGGAGATATGCTCTCACTCCTCCCAGAGCTGGTAAATCTAATTTTAGGTCTATCAGCCTTGATTAAGTCCTTTTAAAGACTGACCCAGGAGGGAAAAGGTAGCTGCAGCTGTGCAGAGGCCATGCACAAGGATCACAAGTGTCTCTGATTCCCCTGGCCTCCAGCTTTGTAAGCTGGAGATTACTCTAGCAGCCTCAGAAGGGAAACTTGAGATAGATCCAAGGTTGACAGGTCTCCCTGGATTAAGGTCACTTGTTTAAAGATTATTTATTTCAACATTCAACATTTTATATTTAAGTGGTTGGGAGTCACTGCGTAGATCTTCAGGGAAAGCGGGGCAGGAAAGCACATTCTTCAGGGACCCGAATCCCGAAAGACAGCCCTTGTGCTGCCAGATACGTGACAAATAATAGTTCCAATTTATGCCATTTTTCATCTTTCTATTTTATTCAACTGACTAGCACCAGAAGTCCAAGCCTGGCAGGTGATGAGTATTTTGAAATCCATTCGAAATGATGGGAGCTGCAGAAGAAACTTGACATCACAGACTTGCAGTGGACAGTGCTCTAAGGGAGGCAACCCTCTCTGCGTCAAAGGCAAGGTCCAAAACCTGGCAGTGGGTCACAGGAGGAGGCTCCCTGCATATCCAGCTGCAGCCTGCTTGTGGACAGACACAGGAGACTATATATTCCCAATTCTCTTGCTGAGCCTGACAAAAGGTCTCTGAACAACCCAGCTGAAAAAAAAACAGTGCCCCAAGTCTGCACCGCGTGGGAGTTTTGCCATTTGCCATGGGCACGATCAAGGTTGTTACTGACGGAGGTGGAACAGAGCTGCTCAAATCTCAGGCAGAAAAAATCAAGTGTGCTGCTGGTGAACTCCAGCCTGTATCGCTGCATTGCTGATCGAGAAGCCGTGGGTCTTTTTCCTCATTCATATGTCTGGAACTCATCCGGTGGGCAGCATGGTACTACTGGGGGCTGGCTGGCATGGTGGAGCAAGGACTCCAGCCTTACCCTGGGGCCAAAGGCAACCCTTAGGGTTAGGCTGAGTGCGGATGCACGTTCCCACTGTCCCACTGTTCATCTTCTGCTTGTGAACCTGGTGCCAGGCACAACCAACTCACCACCTGCTCCCCCCAGCATACAAGCCCATAGCATAGAACGAAAATCCTATCAGCACCCTGCAACGCTTGAGCCACGGCTGTGGGGTCTGTGATGGAAGCATCTTCTGGCAGAAGCTCCCTTAAGAGTTTAGGGATGTTCTAGAAAGGGCTGAGACTGCAGGGGTCTACCTGCTGGTGTCCCAGGAAAGGTGACATGAGTGCAGGCAAAGACAGCACCTTCTGCCCAGGTTCATGGCAGCTCTGAGAACAGGAAACTCTCTAGACAATTGTTCGGAGAGGTGTGGGCAGGGAACCATTTGTGGGCAGAGACCAAAAAACAAGAAATCTTTTCCAGCCCAAAGTGACCCCTAACACTTCTCACTGTGCACAAGGTATCGACCTTCTCTCTGACTTGAACGATCCTTCTTTTTCATGGGAAGACTTATTTTGGTACCTAAGCGTCAAAATCCAGCACAAAGTCAAGTACTCAAAAGGTAGGAAGTGCCACTAAGAAGGAAGGATGCTCACGGCCTCTATTAGAACATGTATGTGCCCTCATGTTACTATGTTATCTTCTACTAGATGACTGTACGCAGTTTTTGTGTCTCTTTCCATGTACAAACTTGCTTACTGAACCATTATTCAACCTCTAGTTCTTCCTTGTTGTGCAATGTGTGGCCCCATGCCTTATTTACTGCGCGCTATTAAAACCCTGCTATGAAGACAGAATTATTCATTTCCTTATGAGCTCTTAGGGCACTGATGACAAGAATTAGTGAATTTATTTTTCACTGTTCCTCTGTGAGATGTGGGGGTGGTATTTTGCTGGGTTTATAGATGACATTTGAGGCAGAGAGAAATCAGGTTCAAAAGTATTCACCAGTTCTGGTTTTGGACGCGATGCCTCTGCGATCCTAGCCCCATGCAGCACTGCAACTTCTCAAAGCCCAGCGTTCCTCAGATCCACTTGGGAATCAGGAATTCAGCGAACGAAGAATGTATATTTAGTGACCATCTGGGAATATTTTATTTAAGTGACTTGCCTAATTCTGCTCAACAGTTCTGTGGCAGAGGCAAGGTTTTTACAGACATGTTTTCCAGGTTGGTTTTCAGCCGCATTAACTGGTTCTCTTTCTAATGTCCTCGTTAATTCACTACATGCTTCCCACCTTCTGCAACAAATGGAGTAGGGGCCCATCAGGCCATGGCCTCCATCACCTTGCAGTCTTAATTCACCCCTTAATAGGCTCTTGCCCACATGCTGATAGAAACTGTGGGGAAAACAAGGATGTGGTTATATAATTTGTAATAAATGGGTTTGTGGGAGCCACAGTAAGATGACACAGACAGATCATCAGGTCTGTGTCTTCTCTGGTTCCTTCCACAACTCCTACTCATTTCCAGTTCTAGTTTTTCTCTCTACTCCCCTTCTGCATGTATCTCCTGTTCATCCACTAACACACAGCCAAGGTTTCTGCCCTCTCTTCTCTCCTGCACTGGCATCCATTTCCAGTTTCATCGCCAGAAGCTTATTCCGCAGGATTGCCACAGCCCCCAGCTCCTCTCCATGTGCAGCACACGAGGCCGTCAGACTCACGCTGCCTGCAGCACCCATGAGCTGCGGTGACAAAGCCTCTCTGGGTGCTGGGCTGGCGCCTGCTCTGTCAGACCAGGCCATCCACAAAGAAAAAGTGAGCATCCAGCAGGTCCCTTCTGAGCACTTCCAAACTGCAGCTCTTCATAGGTTTGTAACTTGCGCAAACTTGAGTGATTTTTTTTTTTTCCCCAAAAATACCACACACACACCCCCCTTCCTTTGCCAAATTTCAGGTTTCTCTCCTGGAGAGTAAGGATGTTTCTCAGAGGGGAAGTCAACAGAGCTATTGTGAAAAAGGCAAAAGAACCTATTTTACTCTGTCCTCATTTCAGAAATGGCTGAATGGTTTCACTTGATTTAATTTAAATAAAAAGAGAAAAAAAAACCTCAAGGCAAACCAGACCACAGCAGGTCTTTGACATGAAATTTCCAACCCAAGTGATGAAAGTCTGGCAAAGATTTCAGCAAGCCTTAGCATCAAGGCAGCTCTAGCATGAGCTGTAATAGCTGTGTTTTACTCAAGAAGAGTGTAGTGACCTCATACAGTTTTGCAACTAAAGAAAGTGAGACGAGACAGTGATATTAAAGGTATTAAATCATTAAAGATTGCAGAGGTGGTAATCTTTGGTTCAAACTGTTTGCACGTTCTCGTGCTGCCGGGGAGAGATGTCTGAGGATAGGGCTGAGCGCTGCATCCATCAGCCGGGGCACCACCAGGCCTGGAGCTCTGTCCCATACAGGGGCTGTGCGGGGATTCCCAGAGAGAAAGCTGGACCGAGTCTTTGTAGCTCCTTCCTTTCATTTCCTACGGTGGATTTCTGAGCATGGAAGTAGTTTCTAACAAAAACCTGAATCATTCCTATATATCTTTTAAAACTAAACAGGCTGTAAAGGGGAAAGCTCTTTCGCAAAAGCTGGGCTGACTTGAGTCAGGGACCCGTGTGACGTGATCACCAAAGCGGGGGGTTAGTAAAGGAAACGTAGAACGAGTTCTGTCTTGAAAAAAGCAAAGGAAATCAGGGAAGTGGGTACATTTTATCTAAAGCCTTAAGCTGGTGGATGGAGCCATGGCAAGGGGACCATCCCAATAAAGTAGGATCTATCTGGCCTATCCAGGAGACCCTTTCTGAAACTGGACATCAGGAGAGGAGGGCTGCTTGCCTTCCTTAAAACTCTCACAGTGACTTCCTTGCTGTTTAACAGATGGCACTTTGGCTGTGTGGGCCTACAAAAACCAGAGATCAGTCAGGACCCAAAATTCAGCTGCGATAAGCAGGCAAACAGCCTCTAGCTTCAGAATTTATCAGCAAAAGTCTAAATTCATTACCAAGACCTAAACCATCCTGCAGGTTCCAAAAAAAAAAAAAAAAGGTATAAACCCTTCAAGGCTACTCTGTACTCTCCTCTTGATGTTAATACATGCTGTGCTTAGTTCAGCTTTGCGTCAGCACAAGTCTTCCCCCATGCACGTGCTCTGGGACGTAGCGTTAGTGCCCAGCAGTTCTTTTTAATTGCTGTGCGGTTAAGGAAATTTTCACAAGAGGATATATATTGCTCATAAACTTTTCCACTAAAAAGTCTTCTGTTTAGAGAACAGAGTAACAACCATCCCTTAATATAATATATTTAAACATCATGATAAAAATCCTCTCTGGAGAATCTGACAACGTACTGTTCCACCAACATTATAATGGATGGTTTTCTTCTTTTAAATGCCTTGCCATTAAAGTTTAACGAGCAATACTTACTTTCATTCTAAACTTATTTTTCTCCTTGACAGATTGGATACTTAGTTTGGATTTGTTAACATAGCTCGTCATAAAAATGTCTGCTTCAAAGAAACTGATAGATATTGTCTTTAGGAAATCGGGCTTTGATGCCTTATCTGATTTCCATGGCAAAATAAGTTCACATTTTCTTATTTAGAAGAAATGTACATAAAGTGCTATACAGAGCAAGCTAATAACCTCATGCCCCTTTTTATTTGCCTGGAATTTAAGTTTATATCAAGCATAACAGATTGTGTAGCTCAGAAATGTCCTAACGCAAGACTGTAATTTTCAACGACAGGGGGGTTCATTTGTGGAATACTGAACTAGCTTTAGATGTTTGCAGGACTTTCCACCTTCTAATCCTTTACGTTAAAAATATGCAGTGGTACAAGGAGTAACCAGAAATGAAATTGACACTAAGGCTCACTTCTTTACGTACAGGTTATTTATGGCATCACACATCTTAACCAAGTGTCTGGTAAATGCCCTTTGTGGCATTTCCAGTTCTCGTGGTTTTGCTTTGAATCTCACGATATTAATATTTCTCTTAACCTTTCAGTTTCCTTCCGAAGATGATTTCTATCCTCAGATTTGGAAAGGGAAGACTCAACTTGTGATTTCTCATGCTTCAAGACAAATATACACTTTTTTTGAACCATAAAACAAAACAAGCTGCAAGGAAGGAGGGATGAGCCTGACTCATGATTTTTCCTACGTGGAATTTGTCCTTCCTCTGATATACTCAGCCTCTCCTAGAATAGTCTCTGTGATCTTGCCGGGCTTTGTGCTTCAAGAACAAACATTTGAGGAAAATCTCCTTGAGCCCCTTAGTGCTGTGGTGCCTAATGGGTTAGTATGTTGTTAAGAGTTCCAGTAGAGAAACAAAGCGAGTGATTCAAAGACTGTCGAGAAATATTCACAAAGTAAAAAAAAACCGCTGAGCAAGGACATTCAGAATTTCTTTAGCATCATTTCCTTACAACAGCTCCCATCGCTACCCTCTTCTCCAAAGCTGAGCTACAGCACCTACTGACGAGCCTTTTCCTAGCTCAGACAAGGGCAACAGACAACTGCTTGATATTTGAAGACACTAAGATCCACTGGAAAAGAGAAAAGCAGAGCACAAATAGACGGTAGAAACCCATACACCATCGCAGCAAACATTTCCTAATTTACTGCAATGCCAGAAGATGATTCACCCCAGTGTTCCTGTTGCATAATCTTCCCCACAGCTCAGGAGAGTGAAACTAGAAAACCAAAGGTCTCACTGGGCTTTTGGTGACATTTATGTTTAGACTGAACTTTCAGTTAGGAAAGTGTGAGTTTTTCTCTGATGACAAAAGAGGGGGAACTGATATAGTAAGGTGTTGTTTCAGAAATTATAAACTACTGAGTGTACCAGATTGTCATCTCCCTTGGCCCAGCGTAAACCCCAAGCCAGACCACAGGCTTCACTCGCCCTTCCTGACTTTCGCACAGGTCTCGTTGCAATGACATTCTAGCCCATTTGGCCTGCTTGGTCCCAGGGGGATCACAACTGGACCCTGAGGGCTGTAAAGCCCCTCCAGATAAACCATGCCAGGGTCTCCCAAGGCTTGGTTATCATGGTGGAAGGTACCGTGGGGGCTCCCCACCTCCCCAGACCTTTCAGCAGGAGGTCTGGAAACTCCAGGCACATGTTTGCTCCGCCTGAGCATCGTGCACATGGTAGGTCCAACGCTTTCCAAAAGCAGCAGCCTTGCTGCATGCCTGCAGGATCTCCCAGGCTTTCAGGGAGCCCCGGGCAGAAAGCACAGCTGCCAAACTGCCGGTGTAGTCACTGGGGAAATTCCACCCAGGCAGCCACTTGCCGGAGAGAAGGGAGTAAGAAAGGAGCAGGCAGCAAGGATCTTCAGAGCCTCGGTGAGGTGTCATATATATATATACAGCTATGTGTTTTAGGGGCCCAATCTGTTATTTTATTCCTTAAAAGCAAGTCAAGTGAATTAACGAATGCTGCATATCTTCAAAGGAATGTCAGGCTGAAGACTACATTCTTGTCAGGCTGTGTTAGCTTGGGTTAGTGACTGGGTGTCAGGCATTTTTCTGTGCTGATTTGGGGAATACTGTTTCAGAAGAGCCAGTGTGAGCAGCACACGGGTCCTCCACACCTCAGTGACTCTCTGCTCTCTGTTACACCAGAGTGAACCAGGTTAGTTCCTCCTTCAGGGCAGCATTACTACAGGCAATGTAATTTCTTCCCCTCTCTGTTGAGAGTAGAAAAATTTCCTTTATTCAGAGAAAAAAAAAAAAAAAGCTAAGTATTTTGAGGGTAGCTTTGTTTTTCTCAGCATTTCTGTGGGATTTCCAGTGTTGCTGTATTTCACGTCCTCTCCCTCCAGCTGATATGTGGCGTGATCTGAATGAGCTGCCACTTGCCAACTTGTGGGGCAGATAAGACATTTGCTGAGCACTTGTCTTGAACAAACGCCCTTTTCGGTAGGGATGGGTGCTCTTCAGCACAGCCTCGGCTCTGCAGGTGCGTGGCCCTGAGTCACGCAGCAGAGCTGTCTCTTTCCTGCAGCAGGGAAATTCTCCTGCTGGCTCTCTGCCCCATGCTCTGCCCTCTCGCCAGGTCTGGACGCGCCATCTGCAGCTGAGGGTTTATCTAAAGCATCCGTGGGCCCAGCCTTGAGGGTGATCCCCAGGTGATCAGCAAGAGCTGCTGTCGAAAGCTATGGGGAATCCCGAAACTAAGGAGGCTTTAGAGTTTGAAAACAAAAGGATGGGCTGAGGGCAACCTCAGTCAAATGGAGAACACTGTAAGCCTTGTGTTAAGGTTAGTGAAATGAAGGTTCCTCGCGTTTTGCCAGCAGAGACCACAAACCCAACAGGCAGCTGCCTGTGGGTGAGAAAGGCCTGCCTGACTCACCACCTCTGAACACTTCTTCATGCCACCATGGGATGAGAGCGGAGAGCTGAAGCAGAGCTTTATCCTTACAAGCCACGGTAAAGCTGAAGTGGGAGCATATGCCAAAAAGGGAACAAAAACTCATCAACTCAACCACAGCTGCGGCTAGAGAAGGGAAGATGGGGTTTCACAGCCTCTCTCCTCTCACATCAGGACTGCATGCCATAGGGAAGGAGGGGCAACCCACATCGCTCCCACCGAGGCATCGCCTCTCCGTGGCTGGGAGAGAGAGCCTTGCAGCATGATCCCCTCATCCCGCTACGATCACTGCCCTCAGCAGCAAGGTAGCCAAACAACCGTGTCATTTGGGTGAGGATGGGGATGAAGAGCCCTGCTAGAAGGCAAAGACATCAAGGTGTAGGTGCCTCCTGCATCCCAAAAATGGTTACATTAAACGGAAAGTCATCCATGAGCGGTAAGGACAAAAAGAACAAACTGGGGGCACTGGTGGAAATGCAGCTCTTAGTTGATAGCCTGAACAGAGAGATAAAAAGCCAGGCCTGTCTTGGTAAATATGATGCTAAGAGAGCACACAGGGCTTACAGGTCACGCTCAGGTCCTCAGCTGCATGGCACAGTGAAAGGGAAAATACAGATATGCCTGTATTTAGAAGCTACCTGAGAGGCCATAATTCATACCATAAACAGTTCGTATGTTGTGCTCTGTACACTGAAGATTTCACCTAAAGGGTGCAGCTTTCCCTTGCACTGATGAGCTGGATGGTGTCACGGTTCACTCAGAGATACGAAACTGTTTTGAAATGATGGGAATACCCACCCAAAAGGAAACTTTATAAACCGTAGATATTCTGCAATAAAATCCTTGCGGAAATTTCAAGACTCGGGAGGAGGGAAGTGTCTTCAGAATTGCTGCAGGAGGGATAATTTTCGATGCCAAATCTCAGCTTGAAGCAAGTATTTACGGCCAAGTTATTAAATGGTGTCTGTAAGCTCTCTAACGGAAAGGCTGGCACCACCTTAACTGGTGGGGGCTGCTATGACTCTGATACTAACATCAGCCATGGCTGCAGAAATGGGAAACAGCCTCTTGTTGGTTCCTCATTCTGAAGCTGGGAGGGCATATGTGCCTGCCATGGAGAACCCCTTCTTCCTCTTGTATCCTCTAATTCGTAATCTTTAATATCCTGTTTTAACTGGAAGTTAAGATTTTAGCTTCATAATGCTGCCCACGTACTGGAAGTATGAAACTGCAGCACGGCATTGACTGCACATTGAGTTCCAAGTCCTGTAAAACCAATACATGTTTAAGTATTCCCTCAAATCCATTCTAAATCAGGAAAAAATATAAAGATGTTTTAGTGTTTTGATGAACAAAGACAGATTTAAGCATACACTTAATTTATTTGCAAAATTTGTGCCCAAGACCTGCTCCAGAAGTGTTACAAGATGTTGCCTTTCATGGAAGATCTTTTAGAGAATTATCTTTCCAGAGCCTAACATTATCATTCTATCTTCATTCATTACAGGCTAGACTTTGCCACTTCCATTAATGCAAAACCATCCCTTCACGTTAAGTTGAAAACAGCTAAAAGTAAAAATCTAATTTAACTCTTAAAATTAAAAGAATATTTGGAAGTCTATGTTACCAGAGAGTGTAGGCTCTGCAGCGCTTGTTTTCTATTTTATCTGTGTTAACTGCTGCAGCGTTCAGGCCTGTGACATGCATTGTTCACTGGAAATGAAATCGCACACTGTCACAACAGTCTATTAACAGCACCGAATTTCTGCAGAACTTTACCTCTTTTCCAGAAGATAACATCTCTCCTTCCTCCCAAGGATAAAATAGCTTGCTTTCTTGCCGTGGTACGTATAATGGTGCTATTGCTTGACGGAGATGTCAAGTTCCCTTGGCTATTAAGGAGAGGGGAAATGTCTTTGTTACACATTTCTGTTCTCCTTTTATCCTCTTCAGAGAGGCTCCCAGCTCAATCTAAACAAAATAAAGCCAGGGTATCATTTAAAAACAAAACCATTTTGCAAACTCTTTGATCTCCCTGACTTCCTGTTAAATACACAATCGACTGTTTCTCTACATCCTTAACCACTAGAGATCTGGTTTTCCCTACAGTTTATATTGTTTTTGGCACTACACAAAATTGACATAGCAGTGGCTATGTCCTCTTAAGGACAAAGAAATCTGACCCCTCCTCAGCCTCACCTTTGCCTTTCTGCGGCCTCTTTTCAACACTGCCACCCACCTTTCCATGTATGTGTGAGGGCCGTGAGGTTGGTCTGTCTCGAACTCCTATTTTCCAACTCCAACTCAGTCCATCCTCCCCTTTTCCCAGCCCGGCAAAGATCCCTTATACACGTCAGCCCTGGAAAAACTCGGCATCTCTTTTCCTCTGTAGCTACACACTCTTCTGGGATTTTTTTTTTCCCCTGAGAAGCCTCTCCTGACTCACTCCACCAGCACTGTTCCCAGGGCACTCTGTTGGCTTTGGCCACCACCATCGTGACTTTCTCCTCCTCTCCTGCCCAAGGCCTGCACCATCCTCTGGCTGGGGCAGAGCATGGTTTAACCCCTCCAACCCTCACCACTGCCTTGCATGGTCGGGCCCTGATGTCCCTTGTCCTTCCCTTTCTCCTCACCTCTGACTCTTCATGTAGCTCAGCTGCATCCCAGTGCTGCCATTTCCCCTTTTCAGAATTCAAAGTTTTCCAGTGTATTCATAATGCCATTTTTTCTCTCTCAGATGGCTCTATGCCTTCATCCTCACTCCACTGTAATTGGAACAATTGCTGTTTTTCTTTTTTTTTCTCTTTTTTTTTTTTTTGAGGGGGTGAGAATGGGTGGATGGGAATGAGAAAGTTCGCTGGCAGCTTTCTACTCCTTAAACTTATCTCTTAACTGTCCAGTGTTCATCAGTTCTGATTCGTTAATGACTCAAGCAACATACATTAATTATTTAGGCTGAGAAAGGAGTTATATCTGATAGAGATGATTAGTTGGTAAGGTATTTAGGTCTTACGGTATTTGTGCAAAGCACTGCACATAATCTATTGCGCTATACAAGTAGCAACAGGAAGTCTAATCCTCTACACTGGCAAACTGTTGACTTGGTCTCTTCCAGATTTAATTACATTGAAGAAAAACAAAATATTGTAGCTTTAAGGACGAACTGCTCCATTAAGTGTAACATTTTAAGCAAGAGAAATGTTCGCACACAATGGAAAGACACATGATGTTGCTTCATGCACAAATCAGATAAATTGTTCTCTAGCTTCAGTGACAGCAGAGACAAAAGTCTCTCTCTCCCACACTGCGGCAGCAACATCTGGGTGGCTGTCTTCAAATTTCTCCCCCAACTTAACCTCTCTGTGTTCAAATAGCAGAAGAAAGAACGTTTTTTTCACATACCTCAGGTAACACCAAATCGGCAAAGGCCTGAAGCAGGCTGTGAGAGTGTGATGGATGCAAGTTTTGACATGACAGAGCAAAAGTGGGAATTGAGTTTGCGTGCATCATGAGGAGATTTGCTGTCAGAATAATAGATCTCATGGGGCTCTGAGTGGCTGATCAGAGAATTATTTTGCAACTTGCTTGGTTTCCATTCTTACCTCAGAGGTATTTTATAAAATGAAGCCAATATTTCATAAAATAAAGGGCCCAGAATATCAAAACAAATCACTGTGTAGCACAGTCACTCAGCTTACCAAGTATCAACCAAATGCATAGCAAAGGCCAAATTCTCAGCTTTCCTAAATCCATTCAAATCCTGCCTTGCACCTCGGCAGCTTTGGGTTCTTCCTGTCTTACTGAGCTCTCATAACCCCCGGTAGCAATGGCTCTTTTCAGGAATTTTTCTCCCATAGAAGCACAAACCAACAAGGATTAAATGACATTGATACTGGATCTTCCTCCTCCCTGCTTACAGCACCCTCAGAGCCTCTTCCCCCTTGCTCCCCACCCCCACTTTAACAGCCAGTGGAAACTATTGACAGTGTGCAAAAGCCACCCTCCACACAATGCCAGGCTCCAGACCCTCAGGTTACAACTCAATAATCTTTGAGGAAAATTCATAACTCTAAGAATTGTCAGAAGAAATCGAAAATGAGCTGACCAGTTTCAAACGTGCCTCCATCTCCACCTCAGCAAGCCTGGTTAAGCTTTTACAAAACGAGTCAGAAAACACAAGCAAAACCAAAACCAGAAATTAGAGTTGAAAGAAACCATCTTTGAACATCTTTGTACCCTTACATTGCAAATTTAGTTTCTAGCCTAGCTTCCTTTCTTTTAGGAATGGTGGATCTCTTTGGAAACCATTGGTTCTGTGAACCTTTGTACCTCTGGTTTGTCATTACCGCATCTGGTCAGAAAACGTGATGGTACAGAGACGAGTTAACTATTTCTCATTTACTGAGTCAGCTTCACTAAAAGAAAGGTCAGCCAGGAGGTCACCCCCTATAGACCGGAGCAGAGATATGGGACCACTTACTAACCATACGCTTTATCTAGCAACACGTTCAATATCCTGTAAGTACACAGCACAGTTAGTGATCGTTACTATTTTCTACCAGTAAGTGATTTCTACCAATATTTACCAATACCTTCTTGTAACAAAAATATTCTTACTTTCAGCAGTTTGTCTACGTGACTAAATGTCAAGTGTTCTGGGCTTAGGCCATAACAATTTATGCAGTATTACAAGTGATACTGAAATGTATATGCACTCTTTTATGTGAATGTATATGAGAAAGCAAGGAATCAGTGGGCATTTAATAACTGAGTTATACCATTCTGTCTTTTTTAATCCAGGGATCCTCAAATTCTTTACAAGCCCGGATTTTTGCCTGTAATGGGGTTTGGATCAGGCCCCGGTTGTCTTTTACCCAGCTCCTTCTTTGCACCGTAGGCGTAAATTACATTTTACTTTCTCTAAGCCGGGAGCTGCAAACAACTCTGGTGCCTTTGGGGTAGGCGGGGAAAAGAAGTATGGCTGATTCTAAATAAAAGTTACTTGTCAGATCAACCTTGATAGCAGAGATAATGAGGGTGATCACATGGGAATATAGATTCAAGGTTTAGCTTAATCATCGTTCCGTATCAGCTGTACTGATCCAGTTCTGCGTGACTAAGTCAAATAAAGGTTAGGTAACTGAAATTATCTCTAGCCTCCTTACTTTTCACTCCCCCCTCCAGTACCCACCACATTTGTTTCAGTGACTTTAAAATACGTAAATCCACAGAGGACATCTAGAAGTGGTGATAAGTAAATAGGGAGTAGACTTTTTGTGAAAAGGTTTCTGAAGTTAAGTTATGAAAGAGATTTCTAAAGGCAAAAAATAGTAGTAAGGTCATAAAAATCCCATGTGTCTTTGAAAAATCTCCATGAAGGCTGTACCCAGATGCCTGAATTGGCTTCCATTAACTTCACAGGGACTCTCTGAGTGCTGAAGGATGTGATTTTTAGTTCTACTCCCGACTCCAGTTTCAATTCTACTCCCACTTTTCCTCCTGTGGGGGGAGAAAGACCAGCAATATTGCAAAATTTGCTCTTTGATACATTACGAAAAGCCTTGTGACCAGTGATGTGGCATTATCGTAAAAAAACCTTCCCAAACCCTCATATCAAAACCAACGAGAAGCCTTATGTAGGCAGCCTTGAGCTGTGGTTTGAAATCTTGATACAGATCCAAATTATGCTGGTTAGCTCATCCTAAAAGAAAGAATAAATAGTGTAGGATCCCAGCGTGTTACAATAAAGCAGCTTTGAGGTTTCCTTAATTTGTTCAGTATCTCAGTTAAGTTTATAATTAATTGCATTTTCTCCACAGCTCGAGCTTGTTTGCATTGTTCCTACCTCTCACAAGGTTACTGCAAACCTCACACAGGTGATGTTTCTTAAAGCCATTAGCTCCCGGAAATATATAATTGCATCGGAACCTCAGCCTTCATTTCCTCCTTAAAGAAGATTCTCTTATGTGGGCTAAGACAAGGTAGGAAACATGAACTCTTTCAGATTAAAAAAAAAGGAAACAGGGTTATTATTTTAATTTAATTGGTACAATTTCAAGCCCATTTGTTGATAGGCTAGGGTCTTGACTCTGGAGTTTTGAATGCTTGAGTTGATAATTCTGCCTTTAGCCTCCACATCAAGTACTGCACTCTGTGTTTAAACTGAATTTGGTTTGGGTTTAGTTTTAATTTAGGGCAGGCTGCCCAGATTGCTTTTTCCCTCTCTTGACAGACTTGGCAATGCTTTAGCAGGGCCCTGAGAGCATTTCAGCCTCACTAGGAATAGAGCCCTCACACAAAGCACTTTATTTCCCCCCAGAACAAATAAACAAGGAGTAAACATCCCTCCTCTCACACACATGGAGCCAGAGCGTTTCTTTGTGAATCTCTTTGCATTCTGTGCCATTCCTATAGACTAAGCAGGACTTGAGCTTTATGAAAAATATATATGAAAAAGCAAAGCTGCATTTTTGCAGTAGCAAGCATCCAGAAAAGGATTTAAAGAAAAAATTAAACCCAAGGGATTTGTATGTGTACATGCACAGTGTGTGGACTCTTTCCAGTTCAGTTGCGTTTGAGGATCCCAATATTAATGTGACTGTGCTCTCTTCAAAAATGCAGTGAAATCCCCAGCAGAAGAGCAGGCAGATTGTGGTGGTTTGGTTTTCTTTTTTTTACTTTTTTTTTTTTTTTTTTTTTAATCCTGAAGAATGCCCTTTCTTGGGTTACACATTAAACTGTCAGGAGGCAAAATCAACACTTGGGATTCTACATGGAGCTTGAAAAGTTCCTCCACAAAGCACGGCTATACAGAGCTTCTCCCATAAATCTTCAAGCTGTTTTTCTTATCTAAGCAAGCTATGTATAAATATTAGCATATTATTCATGAGCAAATAATTCCACACCACTCCTTACTACCACTGCCTTAAAGAGGATTCTCAATTCAGATGAGAATGACAGTTCCTTTGTGGGGCCTCAGCTGCATTTCAGGTTAAAAGAATTAAAACAAAAAAGAGGGTAATGGCACTTCTTAATTACGTGAACCTCAAAAATGAAGAAATAAGCAGCCTTTAACTGTTGCTTTTAATGCAGAGGAGCCACCACATGAAAACTACTGGCTAAGCTCTGTAGCAATTGAAATTACTAAACTCCCCCTTGACTTCGGTGAGGCAGGGCTGAGATGTAAAGCGTTTGTTCTCTGGTGTGTGCGTGTGCATGGAGGGATGCTACCAGCAGCCTCGAGCTCTGCCCTAATATTGCAGCAAGCAGACAGTGTCTCAGCCACACAGTTTGAATCTGGATTGGGATCTCCCTATAGCGCTGGGGGACCAGTTCCAGCATGTTGGTTCCTGCTGCCAAAGTCTGCAGCACAATAGTGGGATTTCTCCCTGCAGCAAGGTTGTGTTTTGTATTAAAATGTTCTTTGAGAATCTCCCTTGTGCACACCAAGGAAGAGTGGATGCCTCCAGAAGTATATTCTTCCCGTAGAGGGTTTGACATGTCAGCAGTTGTGGACAAGAGACCATTGCAAGTGGAACAAGTGAAAACAGGGGCCTATTCATAAAAATAATGTATTTATATTTACTCGTTAAAAGCCTTTGCTCAGGATCTTTTTTTAAAGTTCAGCTGGATATAAAATGCCCACTTCAAAAGCCAAAATGAAGACTTTAACAGATGTGCCCTGGCAAAGAAAAGGGTGTAGACACAGCAAGGAATTCAGAAGGGACAGACAGTCATATATGGACATAGGAAAAGAATTTCAAATAAAATGCTTGTGGCTGGGAGATGGAGACTTTGTGTTACCTGTAATGAGCCTCTGTGTTTGCAACCTTGGGGCCTGGCCTATTCCTTTTTTTTTTTCTGGCTGCAGCTTTTTTACTGGTGCTTTTTGTACCACAGGAGACTGTAATTTTACATGGACCTCAGTCACTCTAGCAACCAGAGGAGGGAAATCTCTTATAAGGAGAAACTTCCCTCTAACTGAGAATTCGGATCTTATTTTAACCACATGGCACACTTTAAAAAATACAGAATTTCAGGTTGCAAGGCTTGGAACGGGCAAGTGTTAGTATGTGTGTGTGCATGCAGTTGCGTTGAGCAACAGCCTGACAGCAGCTACTTGTATGCAAAGTCTCGGCAGTGCTGAGCGTTTGCAGGTGCTGCCTCCTCGCAGAGCCGGGTGTTGAAAATACTCCACTCAGGATATCTGCACGACCTAGCGGATGTCTGTATTAATAGACAGTTTTAGCTCCAGGTTAGTTGAAAGCATATTATTTTCAGGGTCTTAACACATTTGTAAAGATTAGATCAGGTCTTACCCAAGTGATTGTGGTTCAACCAAGGGCTCAGCCTCAGGAGGCTTTTGTGTCACTGCATGCATCTCTCCTGTCCTCCGAGAGCTGTGCAGGGGAAGATGCAGTGGTGTCCCCAGCAAGATGCTTTATCATCTCTCATGAAACAAACAAAAAAACCAACCAAAGAACTACCCTCAGTACTACTGACTGCCACCATCTATCACTTATTGGAAGCATGTAAACCCTATTAAGAGTTATCGTAGAGGGTACGTTAAGATTTCAAAGCCAAGCCTTCAATGACCATGGAAAAACAGAATTAGGTTTGCCGTTTTCAAAACTCTGCTAGATGTGTGTGTTTAAGGAGGTCCTTAAGGACCCTGGCCACCGGGACGTCCCGCTTTATTGAAGCAGAGCTCTCAGCAGCTTCCCGTGCAGCTGCGTGTGCCCTGCTGCAGACCTGACCCCAGGGGAGCAGCCAGACCTCCCGAGAGTGAGGTGCGCACAACAAACACCCACCGTTTTGGCTGAAGTTGCCTCGTATCACACAGGAGCATTGTAACAGAGAGGAGAAAACTCCGGTTTCCCGGGAGAGCACTCACCTGCCCTAACCGCAACGCTGCCCTTTCTCTTCCTGCATGGTCACCAAGTACTGTCCAGTCTGTAAATAAGTAATGAGGGATGCTTATAGGCAAGATACTTTCATTGGACCATTTCAGTTCATCTTTGGGGTGGCTCTGTTCCGTGTCCCAGATGGGGCATGGCTGTCTAGTGGGGAGGTCCCACTCGTACATCTAAGTCAGAAGCAGAGTGGCAGGAATGGCCTGTACGCGGTGCTTTGGGGAGATCAACTCCAGCTCAGGAGCGCCTACACAAATAATTACTGAAAACTGGGACAGTGTATTAGAAGGAGGACACTCTGGACATGCTGCTGCCTTGTATTTTTTCCTTAGGCAAAGAGGTACTGCTATGGTCACAGACAGGATTCTGGCTTAACTAGGCCTTTGGTCTAGTGGCTGTGTGATTTTTACACTACTGAGCATCTCGAAACATGCAGGTGAATTAGCGTGCATGTATTAAGTATTATGAATCTTCAGCAAAGCAACTTTTTATTGTATTCATATGTAGACAAGAATAATTGCTGTACCTTGAAAGGATTTGTCTGAGCTGTGTGGTTCACAGCATTAAAGTTACTTGAAGACCTTAACTTAGGGTGACCTTGCTTTTTTCATGACTCACCCCAAAAGTTATTTTCCTGTAGGTTTGTTCTGAGTGCTTAAGATAGGTTTGCTTGCATACAAATGCTGATCTACATATATATATTACCTTAACGAAGGAAAGCTCCCATGCTTTTTCTTTATGCATATTATGTGTGACACAAATTCAAAGTTAAATGTCATAGCCCTTATTTACAAGTTAATGCATAAATACAACCCAATTTAAAAATATGTCCTCATTTTCATTGCTGCCTATCTCACCCTTCAGTGTGGCTGCTGCTTAGGCTAGGTGGGGCAAACGGAGCTGAGGAGGTTAGAGCCCTGTTAGCTGCTTTAGTAAATCCCTCTCTGCTGTGAACTTCACAGGTTGTCCACCTGCTTCTCAGCTGCTTTGGTCAGGAAAATTCCCTTCCCCATACAGGTAATGCCCACGTAGGAAATTATACTTATTATTTCAGTCAGTGAGGGAATGAGAGATGGGGCAGTACATTAGAAGCTGGTTCTCAACCGCTCCCTGATTTTTAAACTAGCCACAACTGCATGTTAAGACAGCCCGGGAGCTGTTTCAGCAGGCACCAGGCTCCCCTAAGAACTGTCTGTCGGCTGAGTGTAGCCAGAGAAGAGCGTGCTCTGGCCAGGCTTCCTCCAGCCGGCCTGTTCCAGCACGCCCCTGCACAAGGGTGCTGGGGAGGGTGGCAGGAGCTGATGGAACCGGCTTTGTGTCTGCCCGAAAATCCCTCGCTCCCTTTGTGAAGGATATACCGGGAGCATAGAGCGAGGCACAAAAGCTATTCTTCAGTCTCAGCAGCTGTTAAAAATATTCCTAATAAAGGTACATATGCGCGCGTGTGAGCTTCAGAGGACACCCTGTTTCTCATGCTAATCTTACATTGTTCCTGAATCAGAGCCCAATTTTTCTCTCTGTGAAAGCAAAGTTTAAATTCTGTTCCTATTCATTGACTGAGCCTATTAATGAACAAGGTATGTAGAGATTACTTTTAGTAATTGTTAGGGTGCAAGTGAATTAGTAAAAGGTTAAGGAATGCAAGATGGCCATAAAGGGTAGGGGTTTCTTCTTCAAGTACGTGAACAGAGTATATGGCTTTGTCACATCATTGCAGACTACATATTTATCTCTTTATTTTTCAGTAAGAGCAAACTGCAGTAAGTGAGTTCCTGAACCTGTACTATGTCACAAACATACAAATATAATGATTTTGAAAAAGCAAAGAAAAAAATTGTGTCACAAATAAATGCGTAAACTTATCCTGCCTAGTGGTGGCTTCCAAGACGTCAGACATTTTGTAAACCAGCACAGATCCAGACCATGCAAAATTGGGACAGTCCTGTCTCTTCCTGTTAATTTTTCCACTATGAGAGTGTCCAAAACTGTCTGAAATAAAGGATTACTGTCTAGGGGTTCAGAAAGTCATATTTTCATAGAACGGTTCATTCTGACAGGTAACCCCAGCAGGCATACAAGCTGTTCCATGAAGTGTAATGTCCCCAATCTGAAAAATTATTCCATAATAATTTATTCTAAACCAAATGTTTATTTAGTTTCAGTAGTGCTCACAGTGCTGCTATGGTCCAGAGTTTAGATCAGTGATTTAGCTGCCTACGCCTCGGTTTAGTGCTTAGCAAATTGTATTCACCCTTTTGCCACTAAATCACTATACAAGCGTGAGCAAACCACTCAGCTCTTCCTCTCCTTCCCCTTATTCAAATTTACCCAGTCGATCACTTGCGATATGACTGTAACGGAGTGAAGATTAGCCCATGAATATGTACAGAAAATTCTGGAAGCCCTGCTGAACTGAGGTCACAGCGTGAATTCTGAGTGTAGAGATGAGATTTGAGTATTATTGCAAACTCCCTGGATGAAAAAACGATGGAATGGTCCCCACAATTTTCTAGCCAGAACAGCTAGAAAGAAACGGATACAGTCCCCAGCAGAAATCTGCACTGAGGTCACCCTGATGTACTATTGACTTGCCAGGTCTGAGACAGGTCCTTCAGGCTCCATCTTCTTTTGAGCTTTTGTTGCAAAATCATAGAACCATGGAATGGTTTGGGTGGGAAGGGACCTCAAAGCCCATCTAGTTCCAACCTCCCTGCCACGGGCAGAGGCACCCCCCACCAGACCAGGCTGCCCAAAGCCCCATCCCACCTGGCCTTGAACACTGCCAGGGAGCCAGAGGCAGCCACAGCTTCTTGGGGCACCCTGTGCCAGGGCCTCAGCACCCTCACAGCACAGAATTTCTTTCTAATGTCTAATGTAAATCCCCCCTCTTTTAGTTTATACTCATTACCTCTTGTCCTGTCACTGCACTCCCTAAGAAACAGCCCCTCGCCAGCTTTTCTGTAGGTCCCCTTTAGTTATTGGAAGGCTGCGATTAGGTCTGGGCCAAGAACTAGGAAAATCGAAAAAGATTATTTTAAACTTAACCACATTTAAAATTGTAGTAAGTACTTCTTTCTACATTAACAATGTATTTAACTTCACCATCTGGGTTTCACTTGGTTCACATATTCAGGTTATTCTGTGAAGTTGGGAATTTATTTTTTTTAAATGAAACTTCAGATTCTTAACTAATCACCAGCCACCAAGAACTAGGCCTTTTCTGAAAAACACAAATATGCAGCAAATCGATGGCACTGGGAACAGTCAGTAATTTGGGCATCCTGCTTTTAGAGCAATCAGTGTCAAATTTTTTTCATGTTGCTTTAGATGTGTTGAGGAACTATTTCCTCAAGTAATGTTGGGATCATCTGCACGGGTTCCACCTCTCTGGACTTCAGGCATCTCAACTGAGGCAGCCAAAAACTGAATCAGGGCAACGTTCCAAAATTTTAGTGGTGAGCCTCCAAAATTCAAGACACTCAGGGAATGCATGTTGGGGAATAATAAGAGAATGCTG
>VWZZ01007395.1:243557-348316 GCA_013399095.1 Psophia crepitans | reverse complement strand
CGGCAGGGCGCTGCCGGCCCTGCCGGGCGAGCCAGCATGTCCTCCATCCTGCCTTTCACTCCTCCCATCGTTAAGCGGCTGCTGGGCTGGAAGAAAGGGGAGCAGAACGGGCAGGAGGAGAAATGGTGCGAGAAGGCGGTGAAGAGCCTGGTGAAGAAGCTGAAGAAGACGGGGCAGCTGGACGAGCTGGAGAAGGCGATCACCACGCAGAACATCAACACCAAGTGCATCACCATCCCCAGGTAGGGGGGGGATGCCTGGCCGTGGTGGTGGGGAGCACACGGGCCGAGGGTCACCCCTGCAGCCCCCCGCACGGTTGCTCCTGCGGGAGGGGCCGGTGGGGCGGGCGCAGCCGCGGGTGCCCCGGGGCGGGCACGGTGTGCTCGGAGGCCCGTCGGCAGCAGCGCTCTCCCGAGGGACTCGGCATGCTCTGGCACAGCTTGGTAGAGGGCTTGTTTTGCTTTCCAGCCCCGCTGCACTGCGGTGCGGTGTTAGTCCTCTCCTGCATGCTCTGTCCTGGCTCTGTATATAGTTTTATCTTAAAAAAAAGCCACAACAAAACCAAAACTGGCTACAGAACGGGAATACTCTCTAGTAACAAGAGGGAAAGAAAGTAAGAGGGGAATGCAGGGGAGAAAATATGTCTCCAGCCGAGATTTATTAAAAAAAAAAAAAGTTGGAAGCGCCGTGGATTGCAGTTACTGTGGATACTCAGCACCAAAAGTTTCAGCGTGTTCTCTAGTACTGCTACATTACGATTTTCTTTTGATTAATGTATCAGGAAAATGGTTTTGTTTGGGTTGCTTGGTTTCTTCCATATTAGCTAGGCAGATAATGCTCTGAAGAGGTGATTTAGAGCCCTGCTGTGCACGTGTTTTCAAATTACTTTTGAAATCGGGAGTGCGAATGGCATAGCTGAATTGTTTGGAGTGCAAAAAAGCATGTGAGGTGACTAGAACGGACTTTTTTTTTTCATTTTTTGAATTAACACAGATACTGGTTTTAGCCTTGGTTCCGAGATCGATCCGTAAGACCATTATAAATCATAAAGGATGTGTATAGAAGTATCCCATCTAAGAAAAATTTTCCAAGTAACTTCGAAATCGCTGGCCAGAAACGGTGTTTTATTGCTGAAGATTGTTGATTTCTATGAGCTCAGCCAGACGACTGCTGATTCCGTTTCTGACTGTTGTTCGAGGGTACTCTTCTTTTTTTTTTTCCTTAAACAAAGGCCAAAGTTCATCCCAAATATTTGAATGCTGCATAATTGTATGCTTCTGCGTGAGGGCATATCTCTGGGTGTGTGTATTCATGCTTCTCTCTCGCACAAACAAATGTATGCTTTCTTGGTTGTCAGAATGATTTAATATGCAGTAGCTAATACAAAGCAGCATCTGTTGCATGAAAAAGTGAGGCAAGCAGCTTAGAAATGTGGATGTTTGGAACTCCTAAAATTTTCTTCCAACAACTGTAGCGGTTTTTTTAAAGGGAAAATAAAGTCTCCTTATCTTTTTGGTACTTAATGACTGTGGCTAAGATTTTGGCCAGTAATGCAAATAGACCTCTCAGCCTTTGTTAGAGTTACTCTGGCTTCACGAAGTTCAAGCAGAAATCAAAACCTGTAGAGCCACCACCTGATACAAATGCCTTAATCTCTGTATTTTTAAATTCTTGGTAAACAGTGTGCTTTCCATATAGATAATATACGCTCTTTAAACCAATTTCCTGATGAACTTACCATTTCCAAAGAAGAAAATAACTTGAGGAGCCCTGCTGATGTGACCTGGGTATTGTGTCTAGCTGATGTTGACCTGTTAGGGAGCGGAGCGTGAAGCCTCTTAGTACTTCTTTTACTAGTAACAAGGTCGTTTAGATAAGCGGGGGAGGTTTTGATATTTTATGATTCAAAGGAACCAAAGAGATGGGTGGAGTACAATGCTATAATTTAGAAAAATAGTTTTAAAGCTTGAAAAGAAGTAACACCACAAGCAGATGTCACAAGTCATAAATATTATCACCTCCAGAGATTGTCCTGGCTGTTCCTGCTGTGCAGAAGTGAGTATCTGTTTCTCCTAGTCCTTGCTCTGTCAAAGGAAATCTGTACAGATATTAAAACATTTCATGTTCACTTATGACACAGAGCCTGGATCCTGCAGATCTTAAACCTTGATATGGAGGAAGTGTCAGCGTATTTTGATGATAGCTCCTTATGCTTTGGCACTAGTTTTTAAACATGGTATTTCATAGATACTTTTATTATTGTTCAGTATGTATATTCCAGAGATCCAAATGAGTGTGTTTAGGTTATTGTGTGCTGGATGCTCTGCAGCAGCATATTGTGAGGTTAATATCTGTATATCAGAGACTGGGGAATGGTGTGGAAATATGAAACAGCTTGTCTAGAAGTCAGTGGCAGAGCTGGAACTATAGCCAGGCCTTGTGACTTTAAGAGCTGTGTCTTCTTATTGTGTCATTCAACATTAGTGTTTGCAAGACAATTTTAGTATGGTTTTAGTTTGTTGTTTGTTATTTTCTTTTTAAATAATTCTACGTAGGTCATTTTACTATTTAGTCAGGTCAGTATGTTGGGGGGGAAAAGGGGGGAAACCATCGTTCAGGATTAGATCATGTTGTGCATTGTCTGTAATGCATCAGTAGACTGAATTACAGTGGAGCTATGCCAGTGATGACTCTGGCCCAGCAGGAGTAGGGTAAGTCCAAAATTAGCTATTGTATCCATGAGACGAAGCAAGTTTCAGATGTAAAAGTGCTTGAGCTTTGCAGAAACATTGCTCGTGAGAATAAGAGCTACACAGCAAATCCTTGTAGTGATCAGGTGGGACTGTTTTAAGAAAGACCAAGAAAAAAATCAATTTTTGTTGTAGGACTAAGCAATGAGAATACCAAATCTATTCCTGGTGTCATTTTTATCTACGTGGAACTGGAAATATGCATACTACAGTCTATCCCCTGATGGATTATTAAACAATGAATAGTTTATTTGCTTGTGTATTTGTTCAGCGTATGTTACTTTTCCAAGTACTCCATTTGTAGGATGATGTGTCAGATACTTCAGGCCCCAGGTTTTCTGTTGGAAGGAGAGCCCCGTCCCGCTAGAAGGCTGGAGAGACCTTCAAGGATTTCAGTGTAATGCTTTGCTGGCAGTATTTTTCCTCCTTGGTTCCCCCCCTCCCCGGCTGGAACAGGAAGTAATTTCCACCTGAATAACTTACCTGTCTCAGACCATCTGATTGTTTCTTGTGCTGCAGTTACTGGTGCTGGACAGAATGGCTGGTTTAGAGGACCTCTTTCCCTGCCTCCTTTGGCTGGCTCACATGCTGCCAAAGTCCATCCTCCTCCAGAAAGGAACTGCTTTTAAACCGCTAAGCCTGGTGGTCATTGGTGTCAGGAATTGTAGCAGATTGGGTCTGCATGACAGTAAGATGTTTTTTCGTACTGTATTTGGTGATAAAGTTGAAAACACACATTCTTTTGTCCATTAAAAGATATCCTTTGTAGTAGTTGCATTGATCTTGAAAGCCCAGCTTTCAGGATGGACGTTTTTATCACTTTTCAGGCAAGCTTGAGGGTAGGTTGCCGGCAGCACAGCCAGGTGCTTGAGTTTGCAGCCTGTCTAATTTGCTCTGTGAGCCAGCTTAGCTCTGCTCCAGCTGCTATCAGATTTTTTGAATTTTTGGTGACTGTATTTGCTTCTGAGGCCAAAGAGTATGGTAAGCATGGAATCTGATGGCAGCAAAGTCTGCTGCTGGCATAACTCCATAACTGCAGAACCCTGTGGACTTCATCCATGGGAGAAGAGCAGTGAGTTTCTCATACTGTTCCTGATGTGAACTGTGCACCTGACAAACCATCAGCATTTTGCCCTAGAAATAAAGTGCGTTAGCTGGAGTGTTTAACTCATAACCTGGATAGGGGTCTGAACTGCAGAAGTCAGGAACTTGTGATGAGGACTTAGTAATTTCTGAAAGCTGTACAGTACATACAGTCTTGCTGATATAGAGTTAGTAAACGCTTCATTTCAAGAGCTTTAGTGGTACTACACATATTAAGACATAAATCTCATGACATTGATATGATATATTTTCATATGCATATTTATCTTTTGAACCTATTACTGTTTGGTTTGTTTTTTGGTTTTTTTATATCATCAGTGGTTTTAGGGGAGCCAGGATTCTTGGATGTAAGGAACACCTTCTTTTAAGTGGTGCTTTTTTTAATTTATAAATTGGTTTTGAAGAGAGCTGGGTGTTTATTTCTTGTGGAGCTCATCTGATAAGTATGGAATGCCCCAACTGAAATGGAAACACGGCACATTCACTTTTTAAAAGCAGTTGAACAAAGTGTTCCTTAAATGATTTACATTTTGGTGGGGAAATAAATCAGTGATTTTAGGAACATCTTGGGTGTGAGCATACTTTCCCTCGTGTTAGAGGCTGACCGCACAATATTTACAAGAATTGGCCATGTTCTTGGGATTGCTTTCATACCAGGAAAATATGAAAACTGTAAATATAGTAAGTAGCAGAGGCTGTCTGCAAGACTGTGAAATATGTTCTTCTTTTGAGTCTGGTGCCCGCCTGGTTTGAGTAATTAGCAAAGGGCCAGTCATAGCTTTGTGTATCCACATGCAAATTTGTGCTTTGTTGTTTTGTTGTTAAAACTACCTAGTTTTCAATTTGTCCTGTCCCTGTATGTGAGGAGTTCTAACATTGCATGGAGTGTTTGAGTGCACTGTCGTAATGTTGGTGCACTCAAGATGATTACAGTACAGCCCCTGTGTGCGCACACAGCCTAGCTGCCATTATACTTGTTAGCTCCCTGTTGCTGGTGATTTTACTGCTACGAAACTGTGCACTAACCTATGTACTGACCTGGCTTTATGGGCAGGTTTTTACAGCCCTACCCTAACCTTTGTGCTCTTAGCAGTACCCACGTGAGCTAGGTTGGCTGCGGCAGCGATAGCTGCAGGGTAGACACCGCTCTACAAATCTGTTTGTAACTAGCTTTTGTGGCATCGGTGGCTGCAGGTCAGTTCTAAAGGTGAAAATACAGTAAGGGAGTGGGTACAGGCCTTCTGTCAGGTGTATTTTTGCCTGCAGTTCCACTTGTCCGTCAGTGCCTTTCTCATCTTCCTCCTTGCCATGTCCCCAAAGGTCAAGCCTCCTCTCTGGGCACAGAGGTTCCTGCTCCCGCAGCCCCTCCAACTTCTTCTCCCCATCCTTGCATCAGAGCTATTGCCTCTCAGGTTAGCCTGGATAATAGCGAGTGTCATTGCCTTGGAGTCCACACTATGTCATTTTAAAAACCGAAATGCTACTGTTAAGCTAAAGCAGTGATGTTGGTACAACCAGTGAGGGAGCAGCCACACGTTCAGTTATATTGGCAGAGATGGAGGTGCTGGGGAAAGGAGGGAGGTCAGGGGAGGAAGCATCGTCCAGCCTTCCAGCTCCTTCCCTCAAAGTAGTTGTTGCTGGAATAGCATGTCAGACCCTGCCCTTAGTAAGACGTCTTCTCAAATTTGTAATCTCTGTGTCGGCAGCCAACACAGTTCAAAACCTTTTGTCAATACATATATATTTTTTTTTTTTAGATGTGCAGGCCAGCTAACATTTTGCATTAAAACCAGTGGTAAAACTCCTCTTAACTTGAAAGACAACACAGCAGTGTCTATATAGAACATCGATGGGGTAAGGGGAGAAAAAGCATTTTACTGTTTGTTGAGATGTTTTCAGATATTCATATCTCTGCCTTTTTTCTTCCCCTCTTCCTCAAGAGACTGAAGTATTTTAAATAGCTTCTGAAAGGACTCATAAGACCCTCATTATATTGTGTACTAAGTGTTGAATCTTTGTGAAATAAAATGTTTAAAATGGTTGCTTAACTTTTATAGTATTAGGAAAAGACCCTGAACACTGCCGTCATTTAAATATAATGAGAAATAAATGCAAAAAAAATGATGAAATCAAGAAATACACACTGTACGGGATTATCACATCAGGGATCCAATTAAAATGAGCTTTTCTAATAAATATTGGTTTAATAATGTAAACTTGTGATCGCTATATTATTGCAACAAAAATAAAATTAACAAGATTTAATGGACTGAGCAGCCATTAATTTTCACTTGTTAATTTATTAGGAGCTTCTAATGCTGTTAGATGCACAATAATGCCATTATCCTGCATGAACTACTTTATGAAATAAATAGGGCCAAACGGTGCTTGAATTAAATTGAAATCGGATTTTATTCCCAAATTATCTTTTTCTGTTTTTTATTTTTATTATTAATAATATTTTTTTCTAGCTTTCTTCTATTGAGTGCAATTAAATTTTCAGGGATGGGATGCAGCACTCTCTTCCAGTAAGCCTTATGAATAGTCCTAATTAACTTTTGTCCTTGTCTGCCTTGATGTGCTCTGTAAAAAGCTTTTTCCAGTCCAGAGCTGATTGTGTTGATTGGCAGTGAAGAGAGCAGACAGGAGCAAGGGGAATAAAGACAGGGCAGAGGTTCTTGTCCAGACACTCTGGTTCTAGGAGGCTGACTCCACCAAGCTGAGCAAATGTTTGCTAATTACATTTTGTTACATGCGACTCCAGTCCAAACATAAAGACAAGGAAGTTAATAATTGGGCTCTTGTCACTGGTAGCACAACTTTCTGTGTAACTGAAGAGACAATAACGTGTCAATTGTTGCAGTTAATACTGGTTTTAAAGATGTTTTGAAGCCTTTTAGACCTGATCCTCATTTGCTCCCACATCACTTCACCATCACTGTCAGAATGGTGGGATTTGCCCTTAGGCAAGCAGGAAGGTTTGATTGCACTGGTGCTGTGGCTCTGTGGAAACAGAATAAAAAGCCAGAGCTTGCTCTTTCTGTGGTAAAGGCTTGATCCTTCAGAAGAGGAGGTCACAGATGTGAGCAGGAGTAGACTATTTGTGCATGGTAATAGGAGCCCTATTAAAAAAAAAAAAGTAAGAAATAATAAGGTCCTGCTTTCACTCTAGAACAGGAAATCTTCCTCATCAGCTAAGCAGCAGGTTAAACCGAAGCTGCTGTAGCTGCACTGTTTCGAGTGTCCAGTTTTGCTCACTTAGTGAGGAGGCAGATTTCTCCATCCCACCGGGCTGTGTGGTGCGGACAGACTTGAGGCTATTCAAAATGAGGAGGTCAGGGAATCTGTGGGACTGTGTGGCCCAGCAATTGCTCCAAGTGTTGAACCATCATTCCACTCTCTGTGGTGGAGAATCTCCACATGAGCAGGTGTCGTTTCTGATACTGGCCTTGCTTACGTCGAGAGCACACTTGTGACGCAGCAGATGTCCGTGGATAGGAGCAGCACTGGGGAAAGGAAGCAAAGGGAGAAAATGGTGGTTTTTCCTTGTGAGTTCGATTCTTTAATCTGCTTGTGTTGAGAATTGTGCTATTCCATGAGGAGTCAATTTGATTGCATTTTTGAAGTATTAGGAGCTGCTCTTGATGTGGAAGACATGATGAAATTATAAATCATTGGTTAGCCTCATGAAAAAACATACTTAAAAATCTAGGAAAACATACCTGTTAGAAATGTAACCTGTGTAAGTCTAGGAAAGGTGAATAGATCATCTTCATGAATTTTATTTGTCACTGGAAATACCTTTACAGCCCACTTGCTGTTCAGCACTGAGGTTATGAGGGCGAGGAAGTTAGGTGTTTCAGGTAGTGGTGTGACAGGAGTCTCTGTGTGCTGACCTTGTCCTCGGGCACCTGCAGGCTCACCACAGATAGGCGGTGTGCCTGACCCGTGAATGGGACCATCTGCTTTTCCATCTCCAGAGGAATATCCATCAGGTTATGAAAAGTGAGGTCTGTGAATCCTGGAGAGAAGATTGCAGGGGACAAGGTGTTGGGAGAGTCGGCCTGTCTGCCTGTGGCCCTCGCTTCCTCCAGGCTTTGGGGTCCTTGGGAAGGAGAGTCGCAGAATCAAGGTGTTAGATGGACCATCCTTAGCTCACCTCATAGTTTCTAGTTATCTAATCTGAAAATTTCATTAAACTTTTGCTTAAAAATTGTGTCATAGGAAGGGTCGGAGATTATCTTTGAATTGGTGATGTTCATTAACCGTAACTCTATCTTTTTTTAAAAAAGGAAGTCAAAACAGAAATTTCCTCCTTTGTGGTGAAGTTGCAGCCAGCAGTGGTTGAAGGATGGATGCTGATACTGACTCTCCTTTTCACAATGAAAGAGGAAAATCTTCGGGCTTCCTGTTCCAGTTGTTTGAACATGAAAAGGGAAATGCACTTACTCTTCCAAATGTAGAACAGTTAAAGTTCACAAACATATTGGGCTTGGTAGCAGACATCTGTGGAACATGAGAATGCCGCTTTGTTTTTGTGTTCAGTGTGCAACTGTTGTTGCTTCATCTGCTTAACAGCTAGAAAACACTTTTGTCCCAAAGTTTCCTTTCCCTCCTTAACTGGATTTTAAGTGTTGCTGTGTGGGAAGACCCAACTCAAGCACCTTTAATTTTGTTGCACTCGGAGAGACCAGATGTGGTTTTTTTCATAGAGATACAAAGTCTGTGGTTTGCATACATGTGGAACTGTACAGAAAGGTCCTTTTCTTCTCATTATTTGTTGAACAAATTGTTGTTCCCCTTGAGTTAGATGCATAGCCAATTTGTAGCACACGTGTAACAGTATCTGAAAAATCATATAAGCGTTTAAAAATCACTCTTTGCCTAAAAGAAAGGCTAATAAACAGCTGGAGTCTGAGTCTTTTCCCACTCTTTTTGCATTTGTGTAATTACATGGATTTCAGTAAATTTACTTCTGATTTACATGCAAGAGTAAGGAGAGTCAGGCCAGCACAAGCAAGCAGTGAACCGACAACGGAGGATAGAGGTGTTTGTAGGTTTAATATTATCCAGTTTTTCTCTTTTAAATTCAGGACTTTTGAGGCTTCTGTGGGTTTTTCTTTGCAGGACGTGAAGGCTGCCCAGCAGAGCCTGCAAGACCTGAGGGCTTCAGTCCTCCAAAGACTGGACTTGTCAGCCCTGGGCTGGAAATCTGGCAGGAAGCCAGGCAGAAGTTAGCTGGAAGTTTGTTGAAAACGGTACTTCTCTGCAAAAACTTTTTGTTTTCAGAGAAGTTATCGCTCATGTTTCGTTGAGGGTTTTCTGATGGGCCCTAGTATGGCTTGGCAGAGGATCTCCACGTTTTGTAGCCGAGATCCCACTCGGTGGGTTTGGCATTGGCAGTGGCTCCTGATGCAGTGCCTGGGCAGAAGGCGGCATTTGGCTGTTCTCACTGTGGGTTGGTTTGGTTTTTTTTTTCCAATTTTTAACCTTTTTTTAGCCAACTTGCATACCAACAGTGAGGCCCTTATAATCTGCTTCTCCTTGAGCCCCCTTCCCACCTCCCCTGCTACACAGCTATACAAATACAGGAAGGAGTAGGGTTTCCTCTTGCATGGCCCAGATAAAGCCCACCCACAATTAGAGGCCTTGAACTCAGAAGAGCACAAGGTCTGCTAATAACATCTAGCCTCTCTTTCTTCTCCCATGGTCAGCAGCCTGTTGGAAGGCAGGTCTAGAAGAATTATTGGCACTGGCCTGCAACCTTCAAGCAAAACTCCAGGGAGCTCTGGAGACCCCGGATAAATTTCCTTGTTAGAGTTTCATGGGCTTGGAATGGTGAAATTCACGTACGATTTGGCTGATTTTTCTCCGTATCTGCTTCTTGGGCTGAAGTTTACCTGCCTCACTGAACATAAGCTACACCATAAGTCACAGCTGTCTTACTGGCTTGTTTAATGTTACTGTTTTCCGTTCAAAATTTTGTGGCTTTTTTTTTTGACTTTTTGCAGATGATGATTGTTAGAATGGTGGAAAGTGGAAACCAGCTGATTTGAAACCACTGTGTTAGAAACAAGCTGTACAGAATAACTAAATGTAATTTTTTTTAAAAAGTAGATAATCACTGTCTGATTATCAAAGCTAATACTACTTTATAGCTGATTTCCACCGCCAGTAAAAGTCTGCTGGCAGTCTGCAAACTGTTTTGAGCTTTGTTCTGAATTAGATGCAATAAATAACTTGTGTGTAGGTAGACAGCTGATCACTGAAGCTTTTTCCCAAATCTGGTTTTGCATGTTTGGTAGAACTATAGGCTGAAAGTTCATGTCTACAGTTGCAATTGCATATTTGTTTTTCCCAGTCATAACTGAATTAAGATTGGTTTTCAGTTGTGGATTACTGCGTGATGAATGTACATTGTGGTTAGGGAAGACTGAAAACATCGGGGTTTGTTCCATACCACTGTGTAACATCAAGCAAAATGTTTAACCTGCTTCTACCTTACCCTCAACTACCTAGCGAATACAGTACTTGCCTCACAAGGATTTGGTCAGAGAATTTAATAACAGTTGTGGAAAGCTTTTAAAATCTTGAGAGGTGGACTCTGTTGCAAAACCCAATTCCTTGGTACTTTAAAAAGCTTTCTGTTGCTGTTCAGCATCTCATTCATGCTAAGAAAGCAGTTTTCATTTTTGTTGGAAACTTCCTTTGAAAATATGTAGGTGCTACGTCAGTGAGAATGTTAGAATTCCATAGATGTTTGGTGGTAAACCTTAACTGGGTTTGCATAATATTTATCTATTCATCTCTGTGCTGGTGCCTCCCGTACTCATGGAATATTTTGACTGGTTGATACACATCATACCACAGTGGTCTGCTACTGAGCTTAAGTTTGAAGTCTGTTAGCACAAGTCCAGGGGAAACGCTATACATGTAGCCTCATGTTTTCATTTAAGTAATATTATATAACCATACATTACTTTAATGCCATCTAAATACAAAATGTTAAATAAATGTGCGTTTGTCAAGTGATTGTGCTGCTGGTGGTGGACTTTTACAGCCATGACTCACAGCAACGCGAGTTGGAAAAACTAAACATTTCTATACCTATAGCCACGTCTTTTATTGAACAGTTTGGCAGCCATAGGGAGTGCTGGGCAGTCACATCTATTTGCTTTAAAACTCCTTTGAATATGAAGACTTCTGGTGAATTGTTCCAAAAGAGATGAGTGAAAACTAATAGCTGGCCATCTGGCTGAAAACAACATTGTTAATTAAGCTTTCTCCTTTGAATCATAGAGTCATAGAATGGTTTGGATTGGAAGAGACCTCAAAGCCCATCTAGTTCCAGCCCCCTGCTATGGGCAGGGACACCCCCCACCAGCCCAGGGTGCCCAAAGCCCCGTCCAACCTGGCCTTGGACACTGCCAGTGATGGGGCTTCCGCAGCTTCACTGGGCAACCTGTTGCAGTGCCTCACCGCCCTCTCAGTAAAGAGTTTCTTTCTAATATCTAATGTAAATCTCTCTTCTTTTAGTTTAAACCCATTCCCCCTTGTCCTATCGCTCCCTGTCCTTGTAAACAGCCCCTCTCCATGTTTCCGTTTAGGCCCCTTTAGGGACTGGAAGGCTGCAATTAGATCTCCCCAGAGCCTTCTCTTCTCCAGGCTGAACAAGCCCAACTCCTTCAGCCTGTCCTCACAGCAGAGGGGCTCCAGCCCTCTGATCATCTTTGTGGCCCTCGTCAGGACTTGCTCCGGCAGCTCCATGTCTTTCCTGTACTGGGGACCCCAGAGCTGAACATACATGTACAAGTTTGAAATAAATAATCTTCTCAAAAGTACTGAAGCAAGTTGAATTTGAATTCTTGCTATGGGAAATGGTGTATTTAATGTATCTCCTCACTAAAATTAAGGATTGAGAAGTAGCACTTGAGGTCATGGTTACTTAGATTTCCTAAGAGCAAAGCAACCTCTGGATTAATCCTTGTGTGTTTGAAATGGTTAGTTTCTGTGAAGGATAACAATTAAGCTCAGATGCTGTCAGCTACTCCCATTTAAAAATTAAATAAATCTTTATTATGCAATATTCCTTGAGTCCTCTTAAAGACCTTTTCGTTATGGCCATTTCACAACATGTTGAAAGGCCCGTGCCCTGTTGAAGGGGGAGCATTTGTGACTTCTCACTTTATCCTATGGATCTTCAAGGTCTTTATAGCAGAAGGATTTTTACCTCTTTTTTGCTGATGGAGAGAGAGTGAAGTCCTGAGAACTTGGTTTACTTACTTGAGGTTCATGGGGCGCAGAGGCAAAGCGATATTTAGGGTGCAGACATCCTAAGGCCTGCTGCAGTGTTCCATACACAAGACAGAGGTGACATTACTCTTGAGAGTGCATCTTCCAGTGCTTGGATGGAAAAAAGCTGCTCTGCTGCATTAAAACCAGTTATCTATAACATATTCGTAATGTAGCTTTGATAATTATATTTATGAAACTAATTTTCAGTTAAATACAAGAAGAGGCCTTCAGCATTTTAGAATCATAGAATGGTTTGGGTTGGAAGTGAGCTTGAAGCCCACCCAGTTCTGTGCCCTGCCATGGGCAGGGACACCCCCCATCAGCCCAAGGTACCCAAAGCCCCATCCAGCCTGGCCTTGGACACTGCCAGGGAGCCAGGGGCAGCACAGCTTCTCAGGTCAACCTGCACACAAAGAAAGTATGGAAGTGCTGAGGATACACTTCTTTGGGTACTCAAGACATTGTATTTCATTATCCTTGCATATTTTCCAGACTTAGGATGTGTACAGCTCCTTATTGTCTTGGTTTTTCAGTACTCTAAGGGTACCTGGCAATTCTAGTTGGTATGTCTTAGGGCCAGAAGAACAAGCTTTAATTCAAACCTGTCTGTAAGTATTGCAGTTCCTGATCATGGCATGTGGAGAACTTGTGTCTTTAGGATACTGGAAGACCTGTATAGCCATTTAGATACATGGCTGGTGTACGGTCATGAAAGGAGAACCCTGAAATAGTGTTCTGGGTTTAGAGAATACTTTCGTTTAAAGATCCCCTCAGCTTCCTCCCTGTAGTTCTCCGTTTTTTGCTACTGGTGTCTGCTGCAGAGCGTTGGTGTGCCAGCTACCAGTGAACCCAGATAAGCAAGTGAAGGCCTTGGAAATTGTGGCTTGAAATTGAGTTTTGTAAGTCAGTGCTCTGCACGCCAGGCTCTACTGGTTTGAAAGCCCTGTTGAGATAGCTTCTTCTAAACAGGAGTAAAAATAGACATTTGGGTGTTCTGATTTTAGAAAAAAAAAAGGCATTTATTGGATTGTGATTGGCTGATGACTTTGAAGCTGGAGACAGTTTTATATTACAGAGCTTCTCACTCGGCTTATTCTCTCAGTTCCCATTCTCTTCCCCCCCCCCCCCCCCTTTTTTTTTTCTTTCTCTTTTCTTGCTTTCTATTTTTAGGATGGCATTTCAGAGTTTCTGCTGTAATGGCAGGCCAGCTATTCCAGAAGAAAAAGAGAGGAAAGGTGGGAGGTAGGGCTTATGAGCACTAATAGTCTATTATTAATTTGGCTTTTGAGTGCTTATGTTCAAAGTTTCTCTATTTCCAATTTATCTGATAGTTGTAAGTTCTGGTTGCCCTTGAAGCCACTGATTCCGTGCGTTTTGGCCTTTGTGCTCTTCAGTAGAAGAGAGGAAAAGTAGGAAGATTAGGACTGGAGTGAGGCCATTTGAAGTTTTAGCACAATTCTTTGTGCATTTTATATTTTTATATATATGTGTGTGTGTATTTTTTTTAATATGTGTATACAAATAAATAAATAGAAACTTGTGTCCAGTAGAATAAGCTTCAAGCAGAAACTGGTTATTTTAATCAACCATTCTATGAAGAAAAAAAGTGTTGTAACTTCATTTTAAAAAGATGTTAACGGCCAATTAACATTTGAACAAAATAGGAATAGCCCTTGTGCCTACACAAATGAAATAATGGGATAATGGTTTTCCAGTCAGCTCTGATGCTGATCAGAGATTTGAATTGCTTCAGGGGTGTAGAAGCAGGGAGAGGGAATTCCGAAGGGATGGAGCAGTTAGTGCACATGGGTGCGGAATTCCTCCACCCTCCTGGTGAAGGGGACGTGATGCTGTGTGGCCCTGCTAAAACTGCCTGGTGAGACGCAGCTGACCATAGACTCTTTGCCAACTTGTGCCTTTGTGACTTGCATTCTCCTCTGTGTGTGGTTTTCTTTGTTGTTTTTTTTTTGTTCAGGGGTTGGGGTGGGGTTTTTTGTTTAAATGTTATTTTTCTTCCTTGTGCTGTGTCTGAGAGCAGACTTGGAGGGCAAGGAAAAGAGCAAAAAAGTTCTTTGTTACGAAAGCAAAAGGCATTGCTTAGAGTGGCAATGTGTAAAACAAACCAGGCATAGGTGGTGGTGTCTTTTAAGCCTGAGTGGGATTCAATTTTTGTTACTAGTTCAGTAAGTCACATATTCTTTCATCGGTGTGACCTCAGGGCTGTCACTTTTGCACATGCAGGGCAGCTCTGAATTTACATCACTGTGAGAGAATGACTGGGGAAGCGTAAAACACTGTCACACTTTTGCTTTAGAATCACATCTTGATTTTACAAATCGTATCGTAGTTTATCCTTCATTTTGATATGCAGTTACTGTGCTACTTGGAGCTATGAAGAATATTTTTCTAGGTTCATTTGAGGGTTGAGTGTTGTCAAAAGCTGGCTGAAAGTTGGTGCAGTGTAACTGCATATGTGATGTATTGCTGTAAATTAAATCACTGAAGAGTTATTTTTAGAAGACAAGGATTATTTCAAAACAAGAGGCCATAACTTTTCTAACAGTGATTCAGTAACTTATTCCTGTCGGTTCGAAATTGCACCTCACGTTGAGCTGGATCCAATGCTAGCTTGCAGGATATTTTTTTTTTTAATTTTTACTTTTTATACAGCGAGCGAGGTTGGTACTCAAAGGTACTTAGCCTCTTTAGGATAAACAGGAGACAAAGCTACAAAAACTTATGTGCAGGGTTTGTTTTGTAGCTATCATGGGGACTGAGGTCTGCTACTTAATCTGAAGTTGGCAATCCTTTGGGAATGCAGTGTACAGACTTGCTCATAGGATAACCTTTCTCCGGCTTTGTTTTCTGCTGTTATCTCCTGGTGCAAAAGACTGGAGGAGGAGTAAGCAAGTGAAGTGCTTAAAATTTGCATGTGTTTATATCTGCTGCAGTAGTTTTCAGGGACTGAACAAGAGGTGACTAAGGAAACTATGTTTGTGTGTGTGTGTTGTGCAGCAGTCTACACGGGTGAAACTGCTCATGCGGTCTTTTCTTTTGGAAAATTTGCCATAAGTTTTCCACAGGCTGAAGAAGTTGAAAGCCACCGTGGGTGCATGCACTTGGCTGGCAGGCGCATCCGAGCCAGCTTGTTGTAGCGAGCGGCGTTATGTTGGTGGAAGTTGTGATAGCAATAACCCCTGCTTTTATTTGTCAATAATTTTTTGTCTTGGGCTTTAACCCCAAATATTTTCTTAGTATGCCAATAAATGGCAGAGTGGATTTGGACAGAGTAGGCATCTCAGGCTGCGCTTCTGGAGTTGGACTCGGTGATCCTTATAGGGGGTCCAGTCCAGCTTGAGATACTCTATGATCCTGTGTCTCATTAAGGTTGTTTGGAAGCTAAGTTTGTTGTAACAGAAATGACAACTCCAAATTATCTCATTTCCATGTACTTTTATGCTGTCATATCTCAATGTATTATGATAATGATACATCAGTAACATAATTTTATTTATGGTTTCCACTTCTACAAGCATAGTTCTTGTTACCTACAAACCACTGCAGGAATATTACTCACTGGGCAAACCGCTTGACTTTGAAGAATGTGACTATGATGAAGTGTTTTGTTTTCTCACATCCTACGCCAGTGACTGGTAGTTTCTTGTCATGGTTCCTACCAGGGACTGTTCAATACAGGTTTGTGGCTTTACTAGCAAATAGGTGTGTCATGATTCCTTGGTGAACAGGCATCTAACCACGTGCAAAGCCATTACAATTGGCCATTTGGTAACTAACTGTCCTTACAAGGTGCCTCTGAAGTGACTGGTACTGAAGATGCAGACTCCTTTGTGCCTTTTGATGTCCCCTTCAAAGAAAAGACTCATGATGTTTCATTGTGTAAGGTAAGTAGCCTGTTAGTGGTCATGTCTTCTAATGAAGAATTCGGTCCTCTCCACATATCCTTAGTCTGGCACTTTTCATGAGGGTTGAAAGCATTTTGCATGCTGGAATGAGGTGTTACAACAAAGTGAAATGTGGGTGCAAAACTGTCTGGGTGTTGCCTCTGCGGGGGTTTGGCGTTCTGCGTGTGGAACGTGAGCAGCCGTGTGACCCTTGTGCAACAAGTAAATGAGCAGCTTTGGAAATGCTCCTCCATCTTCTGAACCCAGTCTGGCACTTTGCGATTCTAGCATTTGTTAGCACACAGATAAGCTAATTGTACGAGAGAGAACATTGCCTGGCAATTGCCAAATCTTCCCATGAACAATGATCTGTTAGCCTGATAGAATGCTTCACATCTGCATTATACAAGATTATGGGACTCTTCTTCATTGGAAATTAGCTAGGTCACCCCTGTGCAGTTTGTCAGAGTTGAGAATACTTCAGAACATGGATGCATAACTGTCATTGACAGGAGTTGTGCCTGGAGCATCCTGAATGAAAATACACCTCTTAAAATCTTTGTCCTGTAAGTTACATCAAAGGAATCTTGTATGATTTTAACATGCTGTTACCATCAAGTGGTTCATGGTCCCATGGTCAATAAGTATCTCTAATCAATGCAGCAGTACTTCCCTCGTCTTTTTGCTGTAGTTGAAACCCTTCATGAGATTATTTCAGCTAAAACTTCTCATTCTCTGGCATTTGGTCTCTTCCTCTGCAATGTGCTAGCAATACTTACAGCGACAGATCAGCACTTCATAAAAAGCAGGATTATCTCTAAGCTGAAAATAAGTACAGAGAGCCTAGTGTGAAAATTACAGGGTTTGCTTGTCGTTACCGATTCATTTCATAATACTGGTTGTAACTTTCAGTGCAATAATCAGCAAGGTGAGGGTCTTCAGAAGACTTTGTCACTCACTGTTTTTTACTACTTGCAAACTATTTAGACTTTGGCTGCTGAAACTGTTCAGATGATCCCTCCCCAGTCAGGCAAATATCACAAGCTGTTCAGCTTGTTCGTTTATTCTGTTGGAAAGGCAAGGGGGGAAAACAGCCTTGACTTGCACCCTGGAGGGATGCTGTGCAAAACCAGTCTAAGGTTTCTGGAGTGGGAGCTGTGGAGTTTTCTATTCTTTTGTTTATTATACTTTGCTTTGTGTCATCTCTTAGCAAATAATGAATAACAGTAATAGTATGCTGCGAGACACGAAATCTGGAAGTGTTTATTACAGTATGTGTGTGAACCGTAGTCATCACCAGAACTTATTTTCTCACGGACTGGTCTAGTAACTGCCCGGGGGAAGAAGCTCAGAGCTATCTTTGTAATAAGGTCTCGGGGACTCTGGTATTTCTGCTTCCCAGGTTCCCTGTGCATAGCAATTACTGTCAGTTCTGCAATCAACACCTGTCTCTAATTTCCATTAGCAACAAAGGACTCTGCCTGCTGTATAAAACCCTTTGCTGTTTGTGTGTTGAGTACTTTGCCTTCACAGTCATGGGCTCGGAAACACCGCAAAGGCAGATAAAAGCCAAGTACCGCAGTTGCTGCAGTGGGCCTAAAACAAACAAAAATTTCTGAGGTTTTTCCTTCCTTCCCTTCGTGTTTATTTTTGTCTTTATTTTTGATATGGGGGAGGGGTGCGAGTGGGGAAGATCTATCTCTAACCATGAACACTGCAGTTTTGTTGGGGTTTGCACACACTGTTTGTTGGGGTTTTTTAATCGCCTTCCCCTCCTTTAGGAACCGCTTCATTTAAATTAAGATTTCCATGCTCTCAGTCCTGCCGTGAACTTTCCATGGTCAGCCCTGCATCTGTGTAGAGCTGTAGGAAACCCTTTTGTCCTGTGAACGCTTAGGATGAGTAATAGCGGTCCCACCAAATTCACACTTGCTTGAAGTCAGACATGTTCTGAAGAGTCTTGCCAGACTGAGTCTCGTATAAGTCAGTGGAACTAATCACACGTTGAAGTCTAACCATGCAATTCCCTTCCTAAAATCGGCAGCTGCTCATACAGGGCTATGGTGTTGCCGGGGGTGTTGTCAGATGCATGTGTTTCTGAGGGAGCTGCTTTGCCTGCAGTAATATTTCTTTAATTTTATATTTTACTTTTCATAGCAGATCTGTTTAATGGTGGGGTTGCTGCTACTTTGGACTCTTAACAGCATTTTGGAAAGGATAGCTTGTAAAGTGATTTTTCAGCTTGCAGTGACTGCAGTCTGCTTACTAAATATATACTTAATATTATTCTTTGGATTTTAAAAAAAAAATGGAACATCAGATAATTAGTTTAGCTCCTTGTTTGTGGAAAGCACATCTCTACTGGCAAGCAAATGTAGAATGAAAGGAAGCGTTCTGGGGCTGAGCAAAGATGCAGCTTCATGTTACACCTCTGATTTGGTCTAATAGTAGATTGCCCTTGCAAGGCCTGATGCCGTTTCTGTCTGTCTCTGTGTGAGGCTGCTGCCTGCTTGTGCGGAGTTTACTGTTCTTCTCAGAGTGTCTTTTTATCTTTATGGCAGCAAGATCACCCAGCCTGATATCTTGTAAATCATGCACTTTTAAATCAGGCTTGTGGGTAGTGTTTTGACCTCTATCTTGAAATTAGTAACCTGTACAAACATGTCTTCTAGAAACGCATCCTGTCTTCACTTAAAGATACCACGACAGAGATTCCACTACGTTCTCCATTTTTTCCCAACAGCTAATGATCTCCTCACATTAAAAAATGAAGGGTGTACCATACTTCAGGGGCAATTGGCCTGGTGTCAGCTTCATTATACCTCTCTTGGCTAGACCGAAGAGGCCTTTGGTGTTCGCCTTTCCCCCTCCAATAAACACACTCTTACACTACTGTGACTCAGTCATCACTTGGTCATTGCCTTAAAATACGATGGATTGAATTTCTTACATCTTCTGTTTTAATACATTTTCTTTAGCCCTAAACCGGTTTTGTGGGTGTATTTTTACCAAGCTGTACACAGCCAGTTGCCTTACAAAAGCCTAAATGTACTACGTCTAGAAAATTACCTTTCATCAGCCCAATTTCTTCTCAAATAAAAGAATGAAACTAAATTTGAGAAGACCTTAAAACCAAATTGTCCAGAGTTATGATGGTCTTTAATTCTGCTGTGATCTTCTAATTTTTTTTCGTGAAAGATAAAATTTACACTGTGCCTGCCTCTAGAAGCCCCCCACCCCTCAGATGATGCTGAACTTTGTCCCATGATGAGGGTTTTTTCTTAATGTTTTGATTTGTGTGCCCTTGCAACTTGTGTAGTCCTTCAGAGGAGCTTTCTGAAGAGCAACTGACCCCAGAAACTTTTGGGTCTGGTGGCTTCAAGAGGATAAAAGTGCTCAAGTAGCATACTGTATTGCTGATTTATTCTGAATTAAAGCCTGCAGTTTGCTGAGGGGTGTGAGAGAGCATGTTGGAACATGGGTGTCCCCACAGCCTGACACTTCTGACTCTGTGGAAACAAAACTTCAGAAATTCCTCTGTAGAGGCAGTGGGAGGTGAGGCAGCTTGCCACAGACCTGACATCTGACTCAAGAGGCTTGATTCTTTCCACCTAGAGAAGTTCTGTGATTATTTTTAGTACTTCTGATTCTGCTTAGAAATAGTTTTGAATGTTATGGACTCTTGTAGGAAGGTGGGCCAATTGCCCAGGAAGGTATCAGAAAAGGTTTCAGTAGAAGAAAAATTGCCTGTGTTGGAGTAGAACGATGCCAGGTGGTGAAGAGGCTCACGTGTGCTGTGCTTATGACCAGCAATGAAGCAAGTCAAGAGTTTGAATTTGAGTGTGATTTCCATAATTTTATGAAAAATGGAAATTCAAGACCTCTTATGTTCTTTCCAATTTATCTTTGTTTTTATTTAAGATGCTAGTACAGTTTTACAGTTTCAGAAGGGCTGTGGGAAGGGCTTATATTAACAATATTTCAAGTATGCCTTTTATGGGTAAACTCAGGACAAAACAGTATCTTGTTGTTTCAAGCTACACTTAGCATTTCTGCCCTGAGGAGAAGAATATGATTACACAGCATATAAGGATTGCTTGGACAAGTTGTAATGAATGTTAAATAACTGTTTGGTAGCAGCACGTGTGCTTTTAACTTAATAAATATACATTGTGGTAATGTTAGAGAAGACCTCAAGATTATAATTATTTGAAATATGCTTTACAAATGCTTAGCAAAGCAAACTAGTTTGTAGTTTCAGTCAGGAGCACACGCTCTAAGGAGAAGCAAGGAATTTTCATTCCCCCCATGTGGTTTAAACCAGCAGAAGACATCTGCCTCTGCTTTGGCAGTCAGCTACTTTGCAAGGGCTGTGCAGTGCTCACTGCAGTAAGACTGAAAGATGGATTTAAATACGTGCCCGAACTGGGACTTGCGATGACAGGCAGATCTTCGGGTGGTTGGGAATCAAAGTTACCGAAGACCAGCTGAGCATTAAGTCACCGGAATGGTGCTGAGCTGAGACTGGTGCCCTGAGCTTCCTGCGCCTGAAAATCTGCAATTCCAAGGAATAATTGGGAAGATACATTTTGACTGATGGGTAGGCTGATGTTATTGTAGAGCTTAGAGACCTGGTGGGGTGATGGGGGGGAGGGCTATTTGGCTGTGAGCACAAAGATGAGTAATTTAGCATTCACCTGAGTGGTTCTGAGGTCCAAAAGAAGCTTCCTATGCCTCTTACTCCTTCAACTTTTATAAAAGCTAAAGGGTCTTCAGTCCGCTTAGAGGAAAAGGCTCTTGGTACTGAGCTGTGCGATGAAGGGTGATTGCCATTTTGTGGAATTTTTTCTTTGCTTCATTCTTGGGTTTGCTCCAGTGCAGAATGAACTTAGGCACTTTTGGGGAATTAAAGTAGATAGGATTATAAACTGTTGTGGTGGAAATTGTCAAAAGGTGATTAATACTAGCAGCTTTTTGGTGGATTGATGGTGGTTTGTTTTGTTTTGGGGTTTTTTTGGTTTTTTTTTTGTTGTCTGGACAGTCTCCAACATAGAGCTTCATTGTTAATTGTTGTGATGCAAACTCTATAGGCAAAGCTTAATCCTATTTCTGTTTAGGATTTCTCAGACAGAAGCACATGCATGTGTAGGATCACACACACAGAATGAGTTAGCAGTTTTGGCAAGGTGCTGGACCCGTTATATTGGGCTGCCTGGACGGTGTGAATCGACTCTACAGAACGAGTGGTAGCTCAGATGCGTCTGCAAAGTGCACACCTTTGCAGTTTGGTTGTGCATGGGCTTGCTGGACCTGCTGCAACCTGTAGCTTTGACCAGGCTTCGGGAGGTCTGCAAAACATGAAGAAATGTTGAAAATCTTCAAGCTCTGCTTGAACACTGGTTTTTTGTTGTTTTTTTTGGGTACGTTTTTTTTTTTTAGCTGATAGGCATGGGGAAACCTGGAAAAACACTAGCTGAAGGAAGGCAGTTTAAAATGGCAATGTGATTAATTTCCACTTTATTTATTTCTTCAGCTAGAGTCAATACTTGAACAGGAGTTGCACCCTGGGAACCAAGCATTCAAGCGCAGGCTCAGAAGAAGGGAGATTGCTTGCATACCTTTTGGCTTGTTTCTGCTCAAAATAGCGCATGCAAATGGAAATTGGTGCTGAGTTTCTGCTGACTGGGCCCTGAGTGGGCCCTGTACTTTCTCTCAGCGGTGGGGGGGGGGCTGTTAAGGCCAGTTCCTACATAGACCTGTAGCGTGCTGTGCATTTAGTCATCTTTCATTTCTCTGGGGAGATTTTAGAGTTGTCTTGTTTCTGTTCAGGGTCCCTCTGTCGGAAATGGGAGTACATCCAGGACACGATACATGGACAGTGAGGAAGCGCACAAGCCTTTTCTGAAGCTCTGAGTTTCCTGGGTGTGCACGTGCAGCAGCTTGTGGTAGCTCCAGTGCTTTGTGGGAGTATATTCCTTACTATTAATTCTCCGTACAGCACATGAGCCCGTTTCCTGTCGGCAGCCAGTTCCCCGCAGGGAGAAGCTGTGGTTTAAAAGCAGCCTGCCATTGCATTCCAGGGCAATATTCAGCCAGCTCCCAGCTGCCCTCGTTCCCAGACGCTCTTCAGATCCAAGCAGGGGATAGGATGCAAACTGGATGAATTGCCTTTGTGGTAGCAGTAGGCCATTTCCAGCCACCATCTTTCTAGAGAAAGTTTGTCCTCCGCCACATGAAAGGGAGGGAGGATGGTGAGAATCCGGCCAGTTGGCTCTTGGTTGAGCAGCGCAATGTGTGTGTTAACCTCCTCCTCGAGAAAATGTCCAGACTTGTCATGTGCTGGAGCAAAATTTATGGGGATATTCAGATGTACAGGTTTTTTGGTTTTTGAAAGAAGGATCAGCTTGTAAAACATTAGATGCCGATGCCAGATGTATTTGGATGTGGTTTGCTTTGTTCTTAAACAATAGACAGTTTTAAAGAACGAGGAATATTACTTGTGCCCATATGTCCCATTGTTTCCATCATGGGTATAATCCTGGCGACAGAGTTCAGCATGTTATCATGCTGATTCTGTTTGTAGCGACTCACACAGCTGAACATTCATCATCCAGTTTGTTGAATCTTTGATCTCTTCCCTTCTTTTCTGATCAAATCTGGAATTTCCATCCTGTGCTGTAGTAACTGCCTGGTTTTGTGAAGCGGTTCTGAAGGAGTAAATTCCATTCCTGCACACCTACTAGGTGGTTGAACTGGTAGCTGTAAGCATTTAGGTAGTTCTGCGTATTTCTGTCTGTTTTTCATGGTCCTGTATTTTACCAGCAGTGATTTTCAAAGGGAAATAATATGCAGATTTTTTAAACAGTATTTCTAATGGCAGACCAACAGCGTGCATTTAAAAATAATATTCTGAATACTCTGTTAAAAAAGAATCAAAAAATTCGCCTGAGTGTCTCTTGCTTTTAATGTAAGCTTGGCATCTTTGTCTTCCATGAAGCTAGATAAAATGTACTTTGAAAATGATGGGAAACATTCAGGAGATCGTGCAGATGAGGATCATTTGGCTTTTTTGTTTTATTTGGAATTCTCAGGTCTTACCTAATTTGCCTAAGAGATCTGTGAGTATCTTTCATTTCTCCCTGGAATGCAGGGCTGATGGCGGAGTTTAAATAAAGAAATACTGTAACACAATCTCCTGGCTGTGTGAACAAAACTTGAAAAACTAAGAGTGATGAAACCATAATTGGATTAAATGTCTTCCTCTACCCGTTGGGAATATGGATAAAATTTCTGTCTTTCAATAGTTTTGTTTTGACCATGCTCCTTTAAGATCCGAGGCTGATGGCTTGTGTTACAATGAGTTGAATAGCAGATGGCAACTATGGAAGTGTAAATTAGCTAGCAGCTGACATTACTTGGAGAGCTATTGATTGTGTTGATACCATTATATGAGGATAAGTGCTAGATACTCAGTCAATCAGTAAGGGGAGAATAGAACTTCCTTGGAATCATTTCATTAAGTTAACCCATCAAGAGTTCTTCCTTCTGTGCAGTTACACAAGGAAACTTCTACCTGTTTTTTCTCCCAAAATAACTTGTTGCTTTGAAATCCAAACTCAAATTCTTTATGGACAAAAATTCCTAGGCTTTACAGTGGCAAAGATCTTTATTTTTCTTTTAAAATATTTTGTCCTTATTTCCTGGACTGTTCGCATTTCGGCACACAAGGGTGGTGAGGGGAGGAAGGAGAACCGGCCAAGCATTCCCATCAGAAGAGCCTGGGGGAATCTTTGTTTCTCTCGAGCAATTTCTCGCTGACTTGGGAGTGGTGGTGACAGGTTTTGCAGAAAGTAACATCCGGTTTCCTTGGCCAATGGAGAACTGAATGTGATTCAAGGTTTTTCAGGGAAACAGCAGATTTAGCAATACAAGATTATCATATTTGCTCACCAACTTGGGTACCTGCCTTGGATTGTAGCTGGTGTGTGATGCATCATAGGAGTTTTCAGTCTTTCCTGTAAAGATCTTGGCAGAGCTAGCGGCAAAAGAAAATGAAATCTCTGTGCCTTGATACAGCACAAGGCATAGGGTGATTGACCGCCTTCTACAGCAAAAAAATTACTCATTTTTTACTCAGTTTTACACAATTATTCAAAGTGGCAATCTCATTTTAAAATCTGTAGTATTTGATTTTTTTGGTTTTGGGGTTTTTTTTGCATCAATGTATTAGAAGAGTCCAGTCAAGGTAAGGCATAGCGTGAATGAAGTGAGTAGAGCAGCAAACCCAAAGCTTCGGACTCTTTCCCTGGCCTGATCAATAAACAGATGTGCAGCTTGTGGTACAGCAGTGTTTGGGTGGTGATGCTTTACACCATGACTGCTCCATAGCACTGAAATGTTGCATCAACACTGAACAAAAGGAAAAATACGGGACTTAATTTCAAGAAAGAGATCTCCATCCTGTTAAACATGTTCACATCCAGCTGCTGCCAGATAGATGGCCAGTCTGGGAATTACTGTTGTGTGGTGCAAAACTTCTCTACCAGGTGCTCTCTTTTCGACTTTGGGAAGCGTGGAAGGTAAGTGCCGTGCGGAATATCAACATTCCCAAGACACTGAGGTGAGGCCTTTGCTGCCATCCCCATCCCACATCACGGGATTGACTGTCGCTTGGCTGGCTTGGAGCCGAATGGAGCAAATCGAAGTTGAGAACTGGCTCTGAACTTCATGTTTGATAAAGAGGCGATTTTAAACGTCAGCAATTTATCTGCATATTGTTGAGAATTTATTTGCGGCCTGACTTCATAGTTTGGAATTATTTCTGGTTTTACTCCGAGGGGACTGGTTCCTGGGAAAGCCTTTGCTTTCTGTGGTTCCACTGTCCAGAATCGCTTCTGCAGCTGCCGGAGGCTGTGTGAGCCTTCCACGCTCTCCAGCCAGAAACACTGTTCCTTTCTCAGGATATTTCTCCAGTTTTAGCCCAGAGCAGCTCTCCACACTGCACCCATTCCCTAGAGCCATTTTATTCCAGCAGTGCAAGGAGGCCTCACTGGGGTAGATAAATGGGCAAAGCAGTGAGAAATGGGATTGGTACTAGAAGAAAACCTGCTGTGGACCTGGAGGGCAGGCCCTGTTCCCTGCTGGGCACCCAGGGGAGCCCAGCCTGGCATGGCCAGACTGGGGTTTCTCCCCGTGTGGCAGCCGAAAGCCAGCGTGTCTGGGGGCTGCATACCCTCTAGTATAAGGTGCTTTACCTCCTGAGTGAAGAAATGGTTTCATGTTTGGTTTTCATGCCTGAATCAGTGAGGATGCATGTGGCATCATCTTTGGCATCATTTTGGAAAAGAATCGCTCAGGAGTTGCATCTCAGACCTCTTCTTACCTTCAGTCAGAGCTAGGATGCAGCTGAAGTACTTCTTTTATACTTTATTTCTTCTTCTTTTTTAAGTAAGAAAAAGAAGTCAGGGACATCTCATTTTTAAGCTGCGCTTAGAAAGGAGTTTAACTGAATGTGCGAGGTGTGACCCAAGCTGCCATTCCAGCATTGATTCTGCAATAGAGGAAGGTCTCTCCAAAGGCTTGGAGGAGCAGTAAGAAAGCGCAGCGTGGACTCAAAGAGGCTCCTGTTATTCAGCGCTCAGGAATGCAGAGGCATGCTCCAGCCGGGGTGTGGGCGGCTGTTTGGTTTGCGGTTCTTGCTAGGGGGTGGGTGATTTTTAAAAGCACTTGCTGAATTCGCATTTGGGTGAATAATGGCTACTTTATATACAAATGATAAATGTTAGTCACAGCGGAGCAAAAGAAGTTTCTTGTGTTGGTCATGGATTTGGCATATCAAAAAAGGGAGGGTGGGGGAGAAAAAAAAGAGAGCAAGCCTAGGGTTTCAGTGCTTCAGAAACTGCAAAGTTAAACAGAGCTGCGTTTATGTTATGTGACATCTTTAAGCCTTTGGCTCTCTCAACTTAATGCCAGATATCTAATTTGGAAATATTTATTGTAACTGGCATATCTTTTAGAAGCCTGTCATCTCAGAAAAACTGTCATCAAACTGTCCTTGCTAGCTTGTTTCTGTTAAGTGACTTTTTTTTCAGTGCTTCAGAGTTAGATGAATCATTTCTGCTTTCCTGTGGCAAGTAGTGGCTGTTACAGAAAAGCTTATATGATCTTAACTGGATTTATGTGGTGGGCTGGGTTTTTTTTTTTCATTCTAAAATCAAAGATTCTGCAAAATTAAATGCCTGAAGCTGTATTCCTGGATTTTTAAAAGTGTCTCTGACAGAGCACCTTGGTATTCCTTTATTTTTTCCCCCGAGTGCTGAAGGCTCACCAGCCCCTCTTTAAGTCATGCTCTGCTGACCTGATTTTTCAGGTTACCTTAGTGCATGAATATAGAATGAGAACGGAGTTCTACATGGGAAAAGAATAGATTAGGCATAAAACTAATTTGAGAATGGAATTTTGTTTTCCATCTGACTTTGGTTTTTCGACACTTTGTTCACATATTTGCTGTTATTGCTTATTTTGAAAAAGCAAAGCTCAGTGCTCCACATTTGGCTGCGGTTAATCTTAGTGCGTGAGCCGCTGTGATGCTTCCTGGGAATTGGCCTTCTGGATCCCATCGTTTTGCGTTCCTGTACCGGCCCTATTCTCAGGCCGGCACCCAGATTTTCCAGCTGTAGCGTCTGTCTTAACTTGGTGTCTGCTCCCCAAAAGCGATACCACACAGCAGATCCTAGGATGTAGAATCCTGTAACGGGCCTTGCCTTTAGGAAAAAAGTAGGCTCAAAATAAACTGCATCGTTCCAGCAGCTCTCAGGAGGCTACGAAGTGGTTTAGGTGGGTACAGATGACGTTGATTTAAAGCAGAGTGTTGCAAAGCTTTGGTAGTCTCTGCTCCTGGGCTTAACATTGAGCCTTGTTTAAAACTCTTCTTGGCTTTGCTTACTTTGAATTACCCTGGTTCAAGCACCGAGACTCGGACCCGAAAGGAACCAATTCAAAACGCTCCCGGTGAAGCTGAATGCTGGCTTCTTGCTCTGCTAAACTGCAAAGCCCTTCCTGGGAAGAGTGGATTATAGAACTCCTGGTTCCGCTGAAAGAAAAAGGATTTCTTCTATTGACCTCTGCGCGGTGAAGGCCTTGTGCAGCAACTGAAGAGGGTTACTGAGGCAGGTTTTTAATTGGGGGGGGAGGAATCCGCAAATATTTCCATGCTTTCTGAAAGATGAAAAGGGGACTGCATATCACTTCTAACGTCAGTAATGTTAATAATGCAAAGCCACAGAAAGGAAATTAAACTTTAAAAACCATGTTAAAATAACACTGAGGATTTGACTATGGCCCACAGAGGCAAGAAAGTTCAAAGGGAAGACTGAACTTTATCTGACCCTGATGTGCCTAGGAATTGCAACACAGATTCTCTGTAATATTATCCAATTTTTAGAGTCTTTACCAGAGCAGGAAGAGGAAGGTCAGTGGCACCCACTTTAAACTTGAAGTTGCTCCCTACGTAGTTCGTACAAGACTAAAAAGAAAGACTTTAAAATTGCAATTTTATACATCCAAGCTATCAAATTATTATAGATGTGTCTAATTATATGCTGCCTGTCAGAAGAGTAGAAATCTCCTTAAACATACTAGTTTTCTGTTTTGTGGTGATTAGTTGGGTTTTTTTCCCCTCCTTTTTTTTTCCCCCCTCCCAGAGAAGGTATATGAGCAAAATGTCTTCCTTCCCCTTGGGATTAATACACTCTTGTTCCTCTAAACTTTTAGACTTTAAAGTTGTAAATCACTTCACTTGATATATGCTTCTTATTAAAAGCCATTAAACATTTCTGCTGTATCTCCCTGGCTGGTGGTTTGTTTTTTTTACTTCTTGTGCTACAGATATCTTGGGTTTGGTATGCATATGTGCGTGGGGAGCTTTTTTAGTGGTTTTTTTGCTAGTTTGGAGTTTTGTTACAGATGTTGGTGTTTTTGGGCCCTGCACTTGAAACGCTGTCAAGAAATGTAACACTTAACAAGCTGGGAAATTCTTGAGTTAATTAGTGCTGCCTTTCTCACAGGTGTTAGAACTGTTTCACTTTTGGCTTCAAGAGGAGTTTTTAATCAGAGGTTTGAGTGTTTGCTTGTGCCTTGGCAACCCACAGAAGAGATCTGTGCCAGCTACCTTCTTCACAACATACTGGTATAAACTGTTATTGCAAAGGAGAGATTAACTTTATGATGTAACTTCAGTTTTATAGCAGTTTAATGAGATGAGGCTGTTTGACTGAAGGCAGGAGCTTGCTCTCCATTCTTTGTTGTATGCACCCTTGGGCTCTAAGCAGGGGTAGTGTGTCCCCACCAGAGCCCGTCCTCTGTCCCGGCATCCCAATGCCGGGAGGTTCAATAGACCCTTTGTTTTGCCCACCAGGCCCAAGCCTCACGTCTCCTCCACTACTGTTGTGGTTTCCACTCCATCCATCCCTGGAGCTCTCTGCAATGCTGTCACCACTTCCCCATTTCCCCTGGATGCTCATGTCCATGGTGTTTCTCTCTTGGCTAGTTCTGTACCTCACCAGTGAGCCCATCTCCCCGCTCTCCATTTCTTACTGCAGTGTGCCAGATGCTCTGTGCAGCGTTCCCCCTTGCCCATGACAGGGACAGTCTGCATGTCACCATTTCCCTCTGCCTCATTATTTTACACTTTTTCTTTTCCACTTCACTTGGAGGGTACCGTGGACCTGCAGACAGACTCAGCGCCTGTAGACGTGTCTCTGTAATGTGATGGCATGCTGTTAGCTTGCGCTGTGATCTGCAGGTTGTTACAGATCTCTAAGCCGTTGCCAAAATGTCTTCTGCTTTTGCTGTCTCCTGTCACTGGCAGTGGGTATTTTGGTTTTCGCTGGAATTGGGTTCGCTGGGTGTTTCTCGCTAATGTTGTTAAAAGTTACTGTAATACAGCAAGCGCTTGCTTAGAGAAAAGCGTACAGCCTTGCATGCTTGGCTGACCAAAAAAAACGCAAAACCGAAGTAGCCCAGAAGATGTAGAGGTGTTTATGGCCCAGGCTGGAATTTGCAAATGAGTAATATGGTGTACAGAAGTAGGGTGAAGCTGCTCTTATGGACCCCTGACGTCATGGTTGGGTAGTTTAGAGTAACTGAATCTGAGAGGAGGGAAGTCCCCAGAAGATCCCCGCTTTCACTGGGGAAGCCGTGGTGAGAGCGTGCGGCGCGGAGCTTCGCCGTCTGCCAGCCGGGCGGCTGCCGTGGGTGCATTCGAAGACTTTGTGTGAGGGACGCTGCTCAGGTGGGCCGAAACGGGTGGTGAGTAGAGGTTTCTCCCTAGGCTGTCTGCTTTTGTGTTGGCTGGGCAGGTCTATGACCTCTGCAGTTTCAGTGATGCTGTTTGGAGCGAGTTGTCAAACCCCTGTGGTTTTACTGTGTGTGTACTTCACATGTGTATTTTATTGATTCCTTAGAGGGTAAATTTTGCTGTTTGTCAGCGTGAGGGGGAAGGTTTTTTGGTGAAGTGTGAAGTCTGCAACGTGGGTCCTTGAATTTGAGTTTATATTTACTTTTTTGGAGAAGCTCCAGTGAAACTGCTCTCCTCTGAGTAACTCCAGAGGCCTCCTGCACAGGCTGAGCGAATGGAATTCCCACAAGAGACCTCCAAAAAAATTTCTTTTTAAATAGCAGCCAATTAATAAAAGACTGCCGCTGTATATACTTGCTCCATACTCATTCAAACTGTATTTGATTATACCAAACCACATAGTGTAGATGAGACAAAGACATTATAATATGCAAGGGAGGGCTGTTGGTCTTTGATTTTTACAGTGACCTGTGAGAGACCCGGAGAGGCGGACTGGTAACGGAATTCGCTGCTGAAACAACATGGGAATGATGTGTAAGCCCAGGACTGTGAGAAGATTTTTTATTTTTTTTTTGTACGTTATACTGAGCAAATATATACACAGACATGACTGGCCCCATCCAAAGGTCATGTGCATTTCACAAACTCTTCCTGAGCTTTGGATTAAGTCCTAAGTCTCTGAAGGGGAACAAGGGAGTTTCTTATTGGGATTGTGTGCGTCTGTCTGTCCTGAGCCCTGCCTGATACGGCAGGGTGGCTGGTCTGTAAAGAAGAAGATAGCAAGGAGGGCGTCTGTGATAGCGAGGATAGCACAGTCACTCCTCCCCTCTCATATGCATGTTTTTAGAAGTTTTTAGGCAGGAGGACTCTAACAGGCAGGGAAGCTCTTAAAAATGCTTGTATTAGAATAGCATATATAGAGTAACTGTTACTCTTTACTGTTTTAAGTTATTCTGAAGAATTTCCTGTCTTGTCACTGTGAGATAGAAGATAAAATTTATTGTTTCTTGCTGCAGTTGCTTTCTGCGAATAAAGTTTACACACACACGGTATGGAAACAGCATTAAACATCAAGCATAACAGAACTGGTGGACTTGCACTCCGGTTCTCTTCAGGTCTGTTAGTCTCCCTTTGCCTCAGCTTCCTGTCTTCGAAATGGAGTGTTCTTTTGGGCACCAAGACAAGTATGCAAAAGTGTATCAGGCACTTGGACGCTGTGGTAATGGGGACCATATAATTGCATGATGACATATAAAATGCGGTTTTCTTTTTCAGGTTATCATAAACTCTTTGTTGTGCAGTGATGTAAGGAGGGAAAGCTTAATGCTTTTTGAAAACATCATGTAGAGTTTCAGCATCATGAGCAATGTTTCTACTTGGGGACAGAGTACGGTGTAAAGGCTGCAGTGCAACATCCTTTTCTTAATGAGTAAAGATAATCTCTGAAGCCCTCAGGTTTTGCCCCAGTGCTGCAAGGGAGAACTGATGCCACGGTAGCAGGCAAGCAGCAAAGTATGACCCTCTCTAACCCCTGCCCGCTATGTGACCACAGCCAGGAAGGGAAATCAAGTTGCCTACCAACACTGCCATGCGTGAAATGTGGCTGGTGTAGCTCTCAAATACTCTTTCTGGGTACTCCTGAGCTCTACAGGGTGGTAGGCACAGTCATCTTCTCCTTTTGCCCTTTCTCATAGCTTTGCTTTTTTTAGGGTAAGAGAAGACGTAGTCATGGGCAGGCCTAACTTCTTACTCAACAGTAGTTCTTCTTGAACTGAGTTTGTGTGATGAGGTAGGGCACTCTTGAAAGTTGCCTCTGTGACAGAGGAGGGTTAGGTTGGAGATCAGGAAAAGGTTCTTCACCCAGAGGGTGGTGGGGCCCTGGAACAGGCTCCCCAGGGCTGTGGTCACCACTCCGAGCTGGGCTGAGTTCAAGCAGCATCTGGCCAACGCTCTCAGTCATCTACTCTGGTTGGGCTGATCCTGTGTGGGACCAGGAGTTGGACTGATGGACCTTAGGGGGTCCCTTCCAACTTGGGAGATTCTGTGGTTCTATATATTGCCCCTCTCCTTTCCTGCCTTCTCTAGGTGAATAACAAAATGGATCTCTGCCTCAGTTAGGCACAGGACAAAGCAGACTGCATAGCTCATAGAGAAGGCTGGCATAAAACCTAAAGTGGCTAGGTTAGGATTGTTCTGGTGCCGTGCAGAGTTGTAATGGGCCAGTATCTGCCAGGAGCGATGCTAGCAGTTGGAAAAGCATTAGATACCTTGCAGGTCGTGTGCGGACAATGAAGCAGGATTTTCATCATGAGCTTCTAAATTACTTGGATTTTTTTAACAAAGAAACTAACATAAATTTTCAGGAGAAATGGAATCAAAACTCAATTTGCCAAGAGTTGTGAGCAGATTAGTGGGAGCAAAAGAGCCCTCAGTAGACATGTTCATCGGGTAAGGTATTTTTAAGGCAAATAAGTACAGCCAGTGAACTATATTTTGAAATCATGAATATTTTGAAAATTTTATTAGTGAAACATTTGGTCTCTCAATGACTTCATTCGTGTAATTTGCATCAATTATTTTGTATAACTCTTGCCTCATGGGAGGGTCCCCTCACAGTACAGAGGATCTTATATCAGCATGTATCTTGAATTGCCACTAAATTTTTTAAGTTTCCACAGAGGGATGTGGATAGGACCACAGCAAAAGGTGATGGAAGATGGTAGTGCATAAAAAGGATCAGCCTGCTAAATTTGAGCATTTTGCAGCCCCTTCTGGAGCATGTTCTTCCTTGAGTTGACAGGGACTGTGACCGAGACCCAAATGTCTCTGCCAGGTGGCTACCACTAAGACCATATGCAGCTCAGTGCTGGGCTGGTGGAGAAACCAGGGAGGGTGCTCACTCCTTGCAGAGCCAGAGGCTCCAGCAGAAGCCTTTCTTTTTGCTTTTCCCTCTGTAAGAAAGGTGAACGAGAGAAGAAAGATCCTTAGAGGACAGGTGACAGGAGAGGCTCTTGCACAGCAACCTGGGAGAGAGGAGCTGGATATCTGGCCTTGATTGCATTGCTGTTAGCACTAGGACTTGGTCTGTACTGAAAAGGAGATTAATGGAAGCAAGGATGTTCCCTGCAAAAGCTGGCACATACGTCCTGCATTACTCTTGCTTCTGGGCAACAGAGCGATCCAACCAGCCTTAGGAATTTAACCAAGGTTGGAAATCATGCGTTTCACATAAAAAGCTAAGTTTTACTGTGGAGTATTGTGCCTTCGTAATATTCTCCAAGGTAGCTAAACAGTCTGCCAGTAGAATTTTTTATCGGTTGTAAATGTTAAATAATTTATAATGCTAAAAAAAAAGATGTGTCTTACTGATACCACTACATCAACAGTAGGGCTTTTGGTGAAAAAATGATTACAAGAATCACACTTTAATTTACATTGCTGTGCCAATGAAGATTTCAGGCCTGGCTTGGTGAAAACAGAAGATAAAGGAGCTGGGATTTCCCATTCAGAGTTTTCATCCAAGAGTTAGAGCTGTGCAAAACCAGGCTGGAGCAAAACAGAGCTGCGCAACGATGAGATGTTCTACTGCATGCGGGGCTGAAATGTGTCTCGGTGTATGTGCTTTGTCAGCAGAAACACCTTGCTGGGGGAAAAAGAAAGTCACAAAGTTCTCTGTGGGATTACTGCCAGTTTGAAATACCGTCTCGTGCTTGCTTGCCTACCAGGGTATAACGTGAAGCCCATATGTTGGTTAGAACTGTAGTTGGATCATTGTTAAGAGTGAAAGGACGTGATTGCATGAACAGAAACAAAACATTGGTAACAATTGGTGGCAGAAAGAACAAAAAGAATAAAAAATGTCTTCCTAAATTGTTTTAACCAGTAACACCCCACATAAAGGAAAGCTTGTTCTTTGGGAATGCAATCCCACAAGGGGTGGTGAATACATGAAGCCCACAAGTTTGGTGAGGTCAAACCATGGATTTTTAGCAAGGCTTGTTCTTTTTTTGTTGTTTAGTGTGCTTGGGGTTTTTGGGGGGGTTTTTTGGCAATGTTGCTTTTACTTCGTGATCTTTGAGGTACCCTTTGGGCATCGCTACTGGGAAGGGTGTGTTTTTCATCAGCAAAGAATGTATGCTTTGGTATTTCTGGTATTGTGCCACCTATTAGTACCAGTTCAGCTAATGGTGATACTGACCTTCATTTATCACCTTTCATACTCAGTCATTAAGATTTCATTGTCTGGTAAGCTATCGTGAAATGCTATTAAAAAAGCATTTCATAATGTAAATGAAGGAAAGCCCAGCTTTCGTTCTTCCAAAGTGTGCTATCTTTCTGCATAGTGTGTGGAAGATCTTCCCGTGAAAGAATGGCAGACATTACCTGTAAAAATAAAGACAAGCATTAAAGAGAATATACAGACAGCAAATAGGGAGTGGAATGAGGGCAGGGTGCAGTGGGACCCACCTGCCTCCTGCGTTTGCAGACCGATCCTTTCACCCGTAGCTTTTCCTGTGCCAACTGTGTGGCTGTCACTGCTGTACCTTCTCTGGTTAATGGAGCTGTTTGTGGATACAGGGTTACATCAGAATTTAACCTGTGAGTTTTAATTCTGCTTTTTTCTTAAGTGAGTGAAAAATTTGTCGTGATCCCACGGTTCCGTAGTTAGTTTCATGCTTAGTGACAGAAATGATAATCTGTTTAGAAGCCCTGAAGAGTGAAGAAGGAAGAGCTCATATGTAATGCCAACATAGATTCTCGGTAGTGTACCTGTTAGTGCTTCTGGATTTGTGCTATGGTTGTTCACACTGTAGTGGGTGGGTGTGTGCCTCAGCAAACTGGCTCTCCGTTAAGGGCACCACGTTCAGGAGAGCTCTGGGTCAGGGAGAGTGTCTGTTTGTTGCAGAAATCAAGAAAATGAAGTATTAAGGCATCTCCTGAAGTGGCAAAGCAAGATGGAGGCTTTGGCTGTGCCGAGACGACTGTGTTCTGCAGCCTTGGTTTTCCAAAGCACATCCGCTGCGTTATTAAGGCACCTACGTAAAGCTGACAGCCAACACTCGTAATACAGGCCTGGGAGATAGGTGCTGGTTGTTAATCACTGGCTTTAAAAGTACCTCACTAAATATGGCTTACAGTTTTTGTTTTTAAGGATTAATTATTCAAAAAAAAAATTTGAGGTTCAAGCTATAAATAACAGAAGTGAGGAAGGTACACCCAGGGCTGAGCCAGCACTCCTTGCTGGGCAGCTTGCTCTCAGGGGACCTCTGATCTGATCGTCTCTAAAACTTCTATCTTCACTAGAACCTGCTTCCCCATGGGTTCGTTCCTCCTCGCTCCTTTTCTGTCGGCACAACTGCTTTGTCACCGCCTTCAAAAAGAGCCCATTGTACCTTTCTTTTCGAGCACCCTTGCTCTCTCCTGGTTGTCCACACGGTTCCTCTGTTACTGCTCTGTATTGAAGAACAGGAACACACTGGAGATGGGAATCTGTGGCTGGACAACAGTGTGTTTTGGGTTTTACCTTTGCCTCTGCTGTATCATGTTATTCTCAGCCTAATTAATCTACTAAGAGGCACAAATTGTCAGATCAGCTTCTTGAGAGAGATTTCACCCTTTGTTAGTGGAGACCTCCAGGTCTGATCAGAGCCTGTTACCTTTTGTGCTCTTGATAGAAGCCAAAACACTGATTTGAGAGGCATTATTTTCCAGTACAGCCATGAACACAGCTATTTGGTTTATGAAGCCTGATTATTGCGGTGCTCTGGAAGGTGAATTCTGGACAACCGTACTGCTAAAATAAACACACTGCTGAAGGAAATCAGCTTGTGGTTAATTAGCAGCACAGAGAATGAATATGTATTGGTGTTCAGTTGTTTGAATTGGAAGTTCTTTATATGACTTTATAGGCTTGGATGCACAAGCGTTTTTTTAAAATGCTAAAGAGCCACCGAAAATGTATTTTTAAAAGCTTCTTTGAAGGCAGCTTTCTGTATTAAGCTGATTGAACTGAGGGCTGGTGATGTCATTTCCCTCAAACTTGCTGCAAAACTCTCCTATAAAAGCATAATGTTAGGAAAACCACAGCAAAGTGAGAGAAGCAAAGGCATGTGCCCAAGGAATAATGCCATCAGAGGCGGAGTAACAGCACCACTCTTGCACCACGACTGGAAAGGGCCCAGGCGGCTTTTTGCGAAGGAGATGTTTGAAAACCTCCCGTCCTTCTCGAAGCCCGTTTGTGCAATGCTGACACTTTTCAGGAAGGGTGTCTCGAGGGTTCCTGTGATCCTGACAAGAAGAAAACAGCCTCGTTGTAAAACAGCCTTTTGAAACAAAATGTTCCATCGAGAGCAAGTTGGCAGCACCGTTGTGTGCTTTCTTAGAAACGTCTGCTGACTTAAAGCAAGGCAATTCCGATTTGCCTTCTCTGTCAGCTCCTTCAGTATATTTTCTTTGTCAGCTTCCCTTGGTGGTTTTTTCAGGTGTGTGTTCTCCTCGGATAGGGCTTGAAGCAATCCCGGGAGCTTAATGCGATTGTTTCAGATGCATTAAGGTCTAACAGGAATGCTGTTATTAAGCAGTAATGCGTATGGAAAATCCTGGCATTTTTACTGTGAAAGGAACCTTATGCATAGCGTAACTCAGACTCTGTGTGTGTGTGTGGGGGGAGTAATCGAGTTTAAAAATACAGATACCGCTAAATTTGCCCACACATCTTGTAAACATTCTGTGTAACATGTTAAGTCAAAGTGGTTTAACATTGCAACAAATACGAAGTAGAACAAAATAATCTTAAAGAAGAAATCTAGTGAATCCTTGTACGTAGCAGTCTCCGTTCCTCTGTTCCCTCCTCAAAATATCAGGCAGACCGTTTTTAGAATGATGTGGTAGAAATATCGTTGTGCATTTCCTGCGGTCTGCTGTGCTGAATTTTGGGCAGAGTTCGCTTTGGGATTTCACTGGGGAAGCTGAAGTACAAATCCAGATGGATTTGGGAAGCTCGGGCCAGGATTGCTTAAATAGGTGTACAATCAAATTAAGTCTGTTGAAGCATGAGAACAAGTGGCCTCATGGGGGTTTGCTGAGCACCCAGCAATTCCCACCGAGCACAAGCAGCCTCATTTTCTCTTGCCGCAGACCTTTTGTCATGATTTCCACTACCCAGGCAGAAATCTGCACTCAGCCAGCAGCAGCGTTTCATATCCACTCTTGCACTCACTGGCCCAGATCCTCAGCCATGGAGCAAACACCAGGAAGCTGTGGACCTCAGAGCAGTGCCGCAATCCCTACGTGGGCTGGAGCTGACTGCCGAGAGCTTCCCGGAGCTGCTCCGACCAGGGGACAGGCTTCCAGCTCAGGTGTGTCCTTGTGCTGTTGGGAGGGGGCTGGCTGTCTTTCCTTGGGAGATGCCGAGCGGAGGAATCATTAGCGATACCTTCCTAAAGTTGCTTTACGTCTTCTGTGGGCTGAGCATCTCGCCTGCGTTGTGTGGTGGCTGCACATGGTGCTGGGCATTGCGAAGCTAAGGGAGCTCTCACTGACATAAGCTTTTTGGATTTGGCCCAAAGAGAATGAGCCTTCTGGACGAAGGAAGAAAGCAGGAGACCTACTGGCTGAGAAATCCGTTATGGAGCACAGTAGACCAGAGTGATTTTAACTCTGTATCGCTACGAGTAACAGAGCTGGTCCTTCACGTAGGCTCATGTAACTTCATCGTTTATTTTGGGGGGAAGGATTTTTGAAGCTACATTTTCCATTCGGTGAAGTTTGGCTTTAAAATTTTTCAGCTGTTCCAAGAAAGAAAATGAAATGTTGACTTTAAGCACCTCAGTTAAATACTCCGAAGCTGTGAAAGTGCGTATTTCATAGAGGAAAGTTCTGTTTTTCATGCAGTAGTTTGCATTTATAGGAAAGATAAACCTAGTCCGAAGCAGCGTTTTTCTGAGCCTTTTTTGGTAGAATTTGATCAGTGGTTTAAGCAACTGTAACTGATTCCAGGAACACTTCAAAGCAGGCACTTCTCATTGGCCATTTGCAAAATCACCTTCTGAGACTGAGGCTCTGGAAATGCATTTATTCACAGAATATGTCTTGCATTAGTCCTCGGTTGGCCAACAAAATTATCTAAGGCATGTCTGAGGCAGCTACTAAAAAGAAAGTTAAAGGCATTACTGTTTTAGTGGAGATGATGCAATACACTTCTGCTATTATCAGTCTCAGAGTAAAATTAAATACATTCAAATGAACTTGTTCTGAAGGGATTTGATTAATACAGAGCTTTAAAGAAAAGTCGCTCTTAGTAAAGGCCCACCCTTTCAATTTATTGTGCGTGAAAGCTGAGGTAAAAGGTGGGTGCCTTTGCCCACCCCGTTGCTTATCCCAGGTTTGCATGGGATGGAAAGGAAGCGACACGTGGTACTCCGTGATGGTTTTCCTCATCTCACAGATGAGGCCTACAGTTGTCGAACCTTTACAGCAGGAAGCAAAATGCTAAATGTGTTGGTTTTTATTCAGACAGGAGTTTAGAACAGAGCGGGGGTGAATATTCGCTTTAAATAAGCACACGTAGTTGTTGCCTTGAGGTACATTAGACAGTATTGCCTGCTGGGGCTGAAATAATAGGTGCTTGCTGAAGAAAAGATGGAAGGCCTTTATTTATTTATTTATTTTAAACCACTTCATTATCTAAGATAACAGCAGTGTTTTAAGATTTCAAAGTCTCTTTCATCCTGACCGAGCAAAGCATTCAAGTGCTTCCTCAATCCATCTCCTTTCTGCAGGCCCCTCTAAGTATATGCTTAGATTTAAGCACAGAGTTAAATTAATGGAGCTGCTGCACAAAGCCTAGCAAGTGCTTAAATGTGACATCGATGGGGTGTTTCTGGAGTATCAGCGTGGGTAATGAGGAATTGTTCGCTGGGGACCACCCTTTGAGCTTTCCCAACACGTCGGCAGGTGAGAAGGCAGATACGCGGAGGGGAAGCAGGTGGTGGGCTCGCTCTGTGCCGGCTCCTGACAAATGGCATGCTGGCTTCCAAATTTCTGGCTTCACAGCCCTCTGGAGAACGTGTCATGGCTGTCAGAAAACAATTAAGAAGCCATTACAAGGGAATGCTTTTGCCAATCCAGCACCTGACAGAGCCACCGGATGCACCTTAGCTTATGAGTCAGGAATGCACCAGCCACAGCCTTGGTCACGTAAGGATTTCCCTGCTGCTGGTGTGCACCCTGGCCCTCCTCCAGCCCTTGTCTCACCTTTGATTATTTTATTTTTAACATCTGAAGCATTTGGCTCAAGAAAATCCAATGCCACCTTTTCCCATGTTATTGCTGCTTGTTGAGAAATTAAAACTCTACAATTATTCATGTGTGAACTGTGTTTGTTTGCAGTGCTGCTGAGTCTCAGGTGCTGGTCCTGCCCACGCAGCCACGTGCCGCGCTCCCTCTCCTCCCACCCGTGCCAGAGTTACACAGGTTTTGTAGAAGCCGAGACGTGCTGCGTGGTATGCAGGCATACCGCTGCGGCCCTCAGCGACTTCGGGGGGCAAGTCATTCCTAAGTTATGGTTTTGTCTTCTCTGCAGTAAGCACCCAGGAACGTTACATGGTCTTAGTGCCTCTTGTAGCCGTCCGTGCTGCTTTTTGATTGCACCAGAGTTACTAAGCAGTAGCTGGCTGAGCAGCCAGAGGTTTTATAGCAGTGAAATTCTTCTGCGTGGGAGTGCGTGGTCCTTGTTGAAGTTTCAAAACAGGAGACAACCTTATCTTCCTTTAAAAAAGCAGTAATAATAAAAAACAGATTTAAAAAAATCCCTGTGAGAGACATGATAAATTATCAACGGTGATCTGCAGAGGAAAGCAAAAAGAGTTCGTGCTCTTTGCTTTACTGATACACATACTTCCCCACAGCCTCCTCTTCCTGATGCCACTCTGATTTTTCAGAAAAATGTGTAGTTTTAGTTTTGTGCACGTCTTTTTCCCCTCTTTCCTTCCCCTGCATGTAAAAGGGAACAAAACGCTTCCCAGACTCGACCACCTGGACTTAGCACACATGTTTTGAAAGTAAAACCTGATTAATTGCTGGAAGAAGAATGTGATGATGGTGTTTTTAATTTCTTTTCCCCCGTGAAGCCACTTCACACTTCTGGTGTATAACAACTGCTCCTGGGATAACCACTCCTTCCTGTTTGTCCGTTTCATTTACCTGTTGTATCCTGTTGTAAATGGAAATCACGTTCTTTTCGGGTCAGGGACTTTCTCTTTTATGCCGGTTGTGTATTAGCCCTGATATTTGATGGGGGATTAGTGGGCACTACCGTAAAACAATTAGCATCCTCAAAAGTCAGTGATCTAGAGGTCTGGAATGGAATTTAGTGAATTCATTGCCTGTGCAAATGAGCGTGCAGCAGTTCAGCTGGAGGGCTCTGCTCCTTCCCTTCCCGGAAGGTAACTAACCTTTCAGGTTTTGGGAACCTGTTTTTGTTTGCCTTTCTGAATACCCTTTGACGCCTTAGAACTTTATTTTACATAGCTCTGGGCACATTGGAGGTTCTGAGAAAAGATTAGACTGCCTGAATGATAGTGTGTATTGTTATAGCCAAGGATTGTTTATGGCTTTTTGTTTTAGGGACTGTTCCACATCACTGAATGCATTTAAAGTTTGACATCTGTTCTTGTGGTATGGAAACTCTGGAGTGTTTCCAGTGTCCTTACGGACTTTCACAAGAGGGACCTATCACAGGTATTTTATAGAAAACCATTGAGACTGGTGGGGGTGATCTTGATGAGAATAAAAGACCTAAAAGGCATATGAAGGTTTTGAGAACTTGGGTCTAAATTCACGCAAATCTGGCTAAACTACAGGTACTAGAACAAGAAACAAATCTTGCTGTCCTCTGGTGGAGAACTTTGCCCCCAGCACTTCACTGTTTTTCAGTTTGCTGTGGCTTTCACCATTCTCTCATTTATGCTAAACAAAATATTTTCCCCTTCAAGCCCAAATCGTGCAGACAGGAACAAGAAATGCAGAATATGATGTCTTCTAATTACCTGGGGCATTTTGTTTGGGGTTTTTTTTTTTTTTATTTCTGGGTAGGAAAAGAAGATAGCAACAGCCCTTCGCTCTCAGGGAAGAGGAGTGTTTAAAAACCACTGCCAACTGCGAGGAACCGCGCTGTGGTGAGTCAGCACATCTCAAGGCTGGGTTTCCTGCTGCGGGCAGGGCACAGAGCTCCTACAGGTGCTAGCCTTATCAGAAAATGGATGGTAACACCATTTCCTCCTTCCACACCTCCTCCCTGTGCCCCAGGAGGTGTGTGTGCCGAGGCACAGCCTGCTGAGGCAGCCCAGCCGTGCTCCCACCAAGTTCCTTGCTCCTCCAATATAGACCACGATATCTGGGACAAGGAGCGCAGCGGCTCTGGGATGAAGGCTGCAAACTACTGTCCTACTTTTTGTATGGGTGGCCTGATTTGTACAATAGTGCCAATTCGCATTGTGGTGTTTACAGAGTAAAGACAGGATGTGCGCCGGCCTGTCTCAGTGCATTATCTGCTCGCGTTATATTTTTAGGCTCTTGCTTCCATGACAAAATAGTCAGTGGCAGTATATTTGCCTACCAGCCTTTGAAGGTCTGTTTTCGCCTCACGTAAGAGTTCCCATTGTTTGGGATCCAGCCAGCGTCGAAGCAGCAGTGCTACGTTTTACATGTCATCTCCATAATGGTTCTAGAAACAAACTTTGTGTTGTTTTCAATAAAGCCGCGGTCCCGCCTTCAAAAGGGTGAGTTTGTGGCAAGCTGACTGCCGATCGGTTCTTCATGCCAAAGAAATTGTGGCGAGCGTTATGAAAGCAATAGGATATATGTGTGGTGCTGTTAATTACAATAAACATGCCAGGCTGTGGAGTAGCTGCTCTCAGGGGCCGCTGCTCCAGCTTGTCTTACAAGTAAGGCTGTATTCATAGCAGGGGCAAGACCTCCCCAGCGATCCGCAGTTCATTCAGCAGAGCGGGAGCAGAGATTGTTGTTGCAAGTACCGGAGCTGACATGTAAGTAAGTTGTGCTCGGAGGAGGAGAACAGATATTTCTGGTGTGAAGAGCTGGGCCAGAACTGTGGAACTTTCCACCAGCAGAGAGAGAGCTAATTCCCCAAGCTCAGCATATTCAAAGCTTGAATGCAAAACTCATCTTTTCCTTGAGGAGGGTTTTTTTTTTTTTTGGGTTGGGTTTTTTTGTTTCACAAGCTCACAATGGATAAAAATAAAATCTTAAGAACTAATCCAGTTCAGCTTTTTCTTGCCGGCTGAGAAGAGAGAGAGACAGAAAGAACAATAAACACTTTGTTTCGCTGTTGCAATATCTGGTCAGTGGTCGGATACAAGAGGGGTAAAGAGGTCGCATAAACACAGATAATTTGGAGCTGTGCTGCCTTACGGGTTCTGGGTGGGAGACTGACATTTTGGTGGGGACGGAACCAGGACAAAGCCGCGTGGACATGGTGACTTAGATGACTGAAGAAGATAAATCCTCTCTTTTGGGCTCATCTATAAATCAATTACCATTTGTTTCTTATTAATAATTTAGCTGCCAAGAATGTGCTTATTGGGTTGGGGGGGGGGCAATACAGACTGTCCCTGTACTGAATAGCTGGCTGTCTAAAAGATGCAAGACAGTACTCATGGGAGTATCCAGAGAAAACTATAACTGTGGGCTATATTAATTACCTCAATGTTTTTGCACCATCTCCTCCCTATAAACCTTTTTGTCTGCTTGCATCATGTCGATAGTGTACGGTGCGTGCAGTTTAACTGGCCTTTCCGAAGAAATGAGGCAGGGAAGGATCATCCTTCCATCTCATCAGGGCTGGAAGGTTTTTCTGAGCCCCAGTGTGAGGCCAAAAGCCGCACAAGGCAGGGAGAGGCGATGAGGTGCGGAGGGATGGAAAAGCCAAGGGGAAGCAAGTGGGGGATGTCCAGGCTGGGCAAGGATTTTGGGAGGAGGGGGGAAGCTGCGGTTGGGATGAGCTCTCAGGTGTGGGATGTAAAGAGGGCTGGAGTGCCTTGAAGACAAGGCTGTAGGCTGTTTGGACTTCATACCTCATAGAAGGTACTGGACAGATTAAGAGACGAGTGTGATTAGTGGGGCAGAATGATAATTTTAGCAGCTGAATTTTTTTGATAGGTTGAAGGAACAAGGTATTTGTCTGATGTGCCAGAGAGAAGGAATCGGTTAGATGGGATGACATGAGGACAGGCAAGTTGTTTTGGTGGCTGAGAGGGAAAAGAAGGGGTAGATCTTAATCTGGGATTTTTTGGGGTGTTTTGTCGTTGCTTGTTTTTTCTTAAATTTTGTGCGGAAAAATGTGTAGAGATACAAATAGCAAACCAAACAGAAAACGACTGGGGAATCTACTAGAGCTGGTGTGGAGCAACGGTTGCAGGTGTTGGGTAGATTCCTAGAGTAAGGTTGAACATCGTTGTTACGCAGCAGGTCTGTGCCAGGATGGGGATGAAATCTGGGCCTGCTGCCCTCAGTTGCAGGCGGCGTCCTTGCCATGACACCAGCAGGGCTCACCCAGCACAGCAGCAGTGCAGTTAATAAACTGGGCGGGATGTTGGGAGGCGGTGAGGCACGGAGTGCTCCGGTGCTTTTCCTTACCGAAAGGCAGGAACCCCTGCGGAACAACCCGATGCTCTTGCTTCCCTGCCGTACTTTTGAGCTCTGTTTTGGGATCAATTCAGGTCCCTGGCACACCAGGCACTGCAGTGGCCTTTCCCTGGAAGCAGCTAGGAGTGATTTCAGAAAGGTTATGTGGGTGAACCATGTTGTTTGTAGACTCAGAGGTTTGGGAAGGGGATAAGGAAAATGGAGAAGAGTTGGGCTTGCTGGTGTTTAATGTCCCGTTGAGAGAGGGAGTGGGATCCTGTTACATACAAAGCAGACAGCTGGTGCAGACTCTTAGTAAATAGACGTGGTGCTGTGAGGAGGAGGTGTGATTGGTCATTGCCCATGTGTATTTTAGAGCAATCAAATTTGTTTCATGGAGTTGTTTTTTGAGGATGGAGTGGGTGTATGGACCAAAGGCTTAGTCATGAGGGGAGGGGAAAGAAAACTGTCTTGACTTGTGTGAAATCAGATATTTGTGACTTATCCCATTGTTTCCCTATCTTCATGTAGCTTATGCTCGAATTTGCGTGCCGTAGGAGTGAGCAGCACTGCTAGACCTATGTGTGGCTGGTATTCCTTTTTCTAGCCTTCAGGTAGGTGTTCAGAGGGGATTGCCTGCTCTTCTGCACCCTTGCTCATGTGCTCGCTCTCTCATTCTCACTCGTGCCTTGGACAGCCCAGTTAGTATTTAGGGAAGGTGTAGGTAGTGAGACATCTCCCAATCAACAAAACCTGGAGGGTGCTTAAAAATGTGTGGATGATTCACTGGAAGGCCCTCTGTTCTCTGAGTCACTGCTGACCCAGGAACCTAGCAAGTGCATTACACTGCTGAACAGGAGACGTAAAAAGAAGTCCATAATTGACTGTTACCTCTATGTGCCTCATCGTGTTGTTTTAGAGAAGCTGGGTGGTGTGTTCCTGGGTCTCCCGTCTGCGTTTCATCTCGAGTAGTTACTGCGGTTTATAGAATCATGGAATCACTATGGTTGGAAAGGACCTCTGAGATCATCAAGTCCAACCATCAACCTAACACCACCATGCTTACTAGACCATGTCCTGGAGTGCCACGTCTACACATTTACTTCTAAAGTTTCCCTTAAGCTCTGATTTGGAGTGAGTGGTAGTGGTCTTCACATCGACCGTGAAAGTGCTGTGGTGTTGGAGTGAGCTGGTAAGCAGCGTGTTAGTGGTGCTCTCATCTTGGCTATACCACAAAGATGGACAGATCTATTTGTACATTTCTGTAGTTCTGAAAACACTTTAGTATTTGAAGAACTGATAATTGTTTTGTCTTCTGTAGATTCCCCTTTCGGTTCATGGCAGAGGGATGCTGGTCTACTGCTGCAGGCCAGCAGGGATCTCTCCTGTGGCTTTATAGAGCTTCCAGTCTTTATCTGGCATTATTGCTCAGGCCAGCACTCATGAAGGTTGCCAGATGGCAAGGTGGTACGAGGCCTGGGAAAGAGAGGCTGTGTGGTTACAAGATGGGAGCAAAGAGGAGGAGAGTTGTGCTCCCAAACAGCATTCCTTGCCCCTTTTGTGAGAGCCAAAACCACAAGACAGTCCCGCCAGACTCCTGTGTGGCTGGTATTAAATGCTCCGGCCAAAAGGGGCCAAGAAGAAAATGAGGAAGAAAAACATCCCTTGGTTCTGGAATTCTGCTGATCGTTTTCCATAATTTGGCTGATAATGGCTGGCAGCGTCACTGTCACCCTGGACCAGCTGCCAAAGACACCAGGCACTCGTTCCCCCTGCGTCACCCTGCCCTACCGACGTTTGACGGGGGACGATGTGAAGTTGGCATGAAAATCAAAAGCAGCTTTAGAATGTGCTCTGGCTTTTTCAAGTACAAACTAATATTTACCTGTGAGTCTGCTTCCCTCCTTGTTCCCCTCCCCTTGGCAAGCTCTAGATCGGTTTCTAGTTTAAGCTTAATGTTTAAGCTTTTGTGCAGTTGGGTTCCCAAGATGTGAATATTAACTGTTCTTTTTAGTTTGGAGAGAGGGAAGGGGGAGGTGGCAACAGGAAGGCTACTTGAAATGTCTCTCTCTTACTTAAATGTGAGTTTTGATGGAGTTGATATTTTCAGCTGTTCGTTATGGACACCTCATGGAAAACTTTTGAAAAACATCTCATTTGGGAACAGTTCTGTCTCCTGTGGTGGTTGAAGGTTGACTTGTTTTCGTGTCTTTTTTTTTCTGGACTGTTCTTTAATCACTTCTTGCCTCAAGTTTTTATTACTACTGACATTTACATGAAAATAAGGTATTTGTTTATGTTGGTTTCGTCTACTACTTGCTTTTTCCTGCTCCTTTTTGTGTCATACGAGCTGGATTTCCATACAAGCAATCGCAGTGATAAAACCTTTACAGGAAAGGTACTGTGCACGCACACGCTTGAGATCCTGTTTGGATGATAAGAATGACTTAGCGTGATACTGATACGTGCTTTATAGCCCTGTTATTCATGCTGCCGTGCTGCTCTCCCACACATCCTGCATTAGTCAGAGTTCAGCGCTGAAATTATACATCCTTGCTCCCAGCCATATCCCCAGTGGAGAGCTGGTGCAGCTTAGCGCAGGGAAGAGTGAAGGATAGAGGGCAAACATCTGCGCTCGTGTTAGTGCCACTTTCCTCCGAATATATAGCGAGTGCTACAGATCTTGATGGGCATCCTGATGGAAGGAGCAACAACGTGTGAAAAGGCTCATTTTTTGGTGAGCAAGGGAATTCCTTGTGCCTTTGCCCGCTCCTTTTTCTGAAAGCTTTTCAGTGTGTTCTTTTTTTTTCGTTTGATTTGTTTGGTTTTTTGTTTTTTTTTTTTTTAAAAACATGATATATAATTTAGGCAAGCAGAATTGGGCTTCCATGAATAAGATCATTATCTTGGCCGGAGGGGATGGCTGAGGGAGTGACTTTCTCTTGCTGCATGGCACGTCTGCTGTGCTGTTAGGCTGCGAGTGGTAGCCTGAAAAAAAACCCTTTCAAGTGATCAGTAGATTTACTAGAAGAAAGGAAGCTTTCAGGTAGGCCACATACACAGCTTCCTTTTTTGCTGTTAAAAGAGATTTTCGTAGGGAAAAAAAAAATAATTCAGCTGAAGCATTTTCCACCTCTCTGGTACAAATAACTCTCTTCACTTATTGTATAGAAACAGTCCCCCTAAATAAAACTAACAAACCAAAAGCCCGTAACACCACCTCCTCTCTTCTCTCACCCTCCTCAGACGTGTTGTAAAACTTGATTATGAGACAGAGAAGTTTACAAAGTTGTTCCTCCAAATACACAAAGTCTTGCAGAGTCTTGACTCTCTGATTTCACTAGTAATTACGTACATAGGAGACTGTAAAATATTAACTTCTGTGGCTTTTAATGAGGCGTTTCATCTTAAATCTGCAGCGTTCCCCTAAGACATAACACTCTTTTCGGTTTACTTTCTAAGCTGGATTTCTCCTGCATTGCTGGTGACTCATAATTAAGGAAGTCAGAGTTGTAAAATTAACACAGCCTTCTTCCACTACCCTTTTCACCTCACTCACACGGCACGCACCTTCGGTTAACTCCTTGTGGAAACTTCAAGGCTTGTTTTGGTAGCGGAGGTAGTTCTTTGTCATCGGGACCGAGGAGGAAAGTCTGTGAGAATCTGCTCTGTGATGAAACACGCAGTCTGCACATGGGAAATGATTCATGCAGAACTGATTCATTAACAACTCGCAGGATGCCAGAGCGGGTCGGAGGCTGGGAAAGCTCGATTGGAAAAGAGAGGTGGTTAATTGGGGGAGCGGGAAAGGCTGAGGGCTAAGGAGCCCAGACTAAAGTTTTTGTAAGCAAGCTGCATTTCGTTTAAAGTTGATCAGCCTTAATGAAGAACAGGTCCTCATCACGGAGCCATCTGAGCCCATGTGTAGCTCTGCGGTTGGATGGATCCCAAAGGACATCCCTGCGGAGGGGCTCGGGCTGGGGGAGGACGTTGGACGGAAGTGTGAGCCTTTGTGGGACCCGGTCCCCTTGTTTGTGGTGTGCTGTTAATTAGTACTGGTTGCGCAAATAATTATATATCTGAGTTGCTGTTAAACCAGCTTGAAAAGCAGTATAATGTAGGGCCAGTGGAATTAATGGAAGATTCAAAAGGTCGATGTAATTCAAGGAAAGGATCGGTCTAAGCCTTAAGTACCTGAGTTGCTTTTGAAAATGGGAGATAGGCACTCTGGAAAATTTCACCCTGGATCTTGTTATCCATGCGGGGGAGGTACAAACACAGATGTCAAATCTTGAAATAGCTGCTTTTCAAATTACAGGAAAAGCAGCAACGTTTTCACTGTATAATAAAGAAAATAACAGCAACGAACTTCGAGTAGCCTCAAACTATTCCAAACAAGATAATTGGAGGCTGTAGCACAGTGTATTTTTAGTTATATCTGCTATAAAGTAAACATGTTCTTTGCCCAGGACCACCAAAAATGTTTCCATAAGAAACGTTGGCTTTGTCCCAACTTGATAGAATGCACAAACATTTGTCTGAGAAGTCAGTTCCGACTCCTGGTATTTATATGAAGTTTCTGTCAAAGGCACTGGCAATTGTATATATTGTGAAGGCGAGTCCGAGGTCTTAAAACTGTCATTTTTCAACACCCACTGTGATAATCAGTTTTGCTTTTGTTAGCAGACATATATATTTGGGGCAACAGCTCTTGGTGTGAGACTTCTGTCTAAACATTGTGCAGTACATCAGTTTCCTTTCTCTTTCAGCAATTGAGATGCATATTCTTCTCTTTGCTCTTTTGCTCTGGTTTTGTTTGGGCTATGTTGGCAACTCATGCTAATTTGCAAAGCTCTCCTGACTTTAGTGAGAAGATGAAGATTTTTTTCCCTACGGTATCAAGAAGATACATGTTGAAGGTAGATATTAAATATAAATCAGTGTAAGAACCATGGAAGCCAACAGAGTAACTGAGTTTTACAGCAGCTTTGTTTGTTTGCATGCTAGCAGGACCATGTCCTCCAGTTATTCAGTCTTTCTTGAAATACTTCTGGTTTGAATGCAACCTGTGTTATAGAAGATTATCTGAATCTCTTTGGCATTTCCATCCATCCATTTTCTCCTTACGAAACTCCTCTGAAGATACAAATACACAGCCCGATCAGTATGCCTGGAATCTCCTCAGAGAGAGGAAGTTGCTGGTTCGGTTGGATGAGAATGTGTTGGGTTTTGGATTTCGTTATTGGAGTCAAACATGGGATTCTGGGAAGAAATGACGAGCTCATATGATAAATGACTTTTCAAAAAGGCACGCTCCTTTTGAGAGGCTGAGCTGCTCTCTGTGCCTGTTTCCTCCACCCCCAGTCCTCTTAAGGCTCAAGCACAAATAAATTTAGATGAGTCTGGCACAGATTTGAGCAAATAAACTTTGCTGAAATAAATAAAAGGACCAGAACTGCTTAGAAAAACTGGATTTAGAGGAGTTATAAAAATCATACAAAAAGTCACGTTTGCTCCACAAAAGGTAACTGGGAAAGGGCTTGGATGCGCTACCTTCAGAAGCACTTCTGGCCTCAGATTTCATTTACATCCCTTATTCTCTACCAATTTCTATTATTGGTACTTTAGTAGTAGTGAATTACCACGTTCTTATCCAAATAAAGCTTGCCCTACCTACCTCTTGCAGTAATAACCAGGATACTTAGGGTTTGGGTTTTTTTTTTACCTTGTTTTGCTGATAGCTGTGGGCTTCCCCAGGGCACAGAGGTACCACTGGAGACATTTTAACTGTGATTTCTACTGCAGTTGTTGGAAATGGTCTGTCTGCAACGTTGTGCCTCGCTGGGGAATTCACTGCTTTCCTTTGAGACGTCAGTAGCAGGGGTGTTCCTTTGCTGAGAACTGCCATCCGCCGTGCAGGTCCAAGTGCAGTTGGACGAGTGGGTGGCGGAAGTGTGGGGATGAGCACTAGGAAGTTTAGAACCAGGTTTATGATTAAGCCTTAATTAAGCATTAGGATCTATTATGTCCTTTCTGGGGGAGGAGAGTGAAGGACATGCACGGCTGGGTCTCTGAAGGACCCATCTTCTGTGCTACAGGCTATCAGGAAAAGGAGGAGGTGAAGGAGATGTAGGGGCATATAATTACAAAATGGCTAAAAATAGAGGAAAGGGAGCTGGGTTTGCTAGCCAGTAGCCAATATCCTGTAGCTGTGGCATAAGTAGAAGTGGTGTAAGTAACAGAGATTAGTAAAAAGTACAGAGGCAAAAATGGTTAGATTGTGATACTACATGACAGAACAAGATCAATCTGTAGATTGAAAGAAAATGAAATTAAATTAAGCTGTTATTTGCATGCCAGCAGGGAGCAGAAGTGGACGCAGCTTGGGGAAGAGAGCTGTGGAGTACAGGACAAGGAGAAGGCGGCTTTAGAGAAGCAACAATGGACAGACAGTTTATGGTAAACCAATAAAACGTACTTATGTCTGAATCTGAAATTAGACTCTGAAAAATACGGTCTCAAGGCACCTGCTAAAGAGCTTAGCATTACTGGAATCTTAATAAGTGACTCATGCTGTCATGATCTGATCCTGACATCAACTCTCTGTGCTGTATTTCTTCAGCTTTCAAGTGGGGGAAGGGGGAAGTCTGCAAAGCCTTAGTAAAGACTGAGAGATGTAAATAGGCAGTAAGAAGCCCACACAAGATATATTGATAATTTTTGTATAGTCAGCTACTTTTCAAACCCAGAACAAATGAGACTCGGGTAGAAGAATTACGCAGCATCAGAAGAAATGCGAATTGCTCTTTACCTTTAAAATCTTCACCTGATACTGCAGGCTGTAGGTTGTAGCAGTCTCTGCTCAAGACTTCATGGCCAGCAGATGCGTGGAGCTGTGCCACCCACTGGCTGTGATCCTGTGCTTACCCGTAAGTACACACGCAGCGGTTCGCCCAGAGAGCGGGATAACCTTTGCACGGGTTCCCAAGCTCTGCCTGTTGGTTCCTCTTGTGTTCTGCTCCTGTTAGCAACTCACCGTGAAGGTCAGAAGCATCTGCAGTCAGCTACCATCTACAAATGTAAAGATGTTTTACTTCTAAATCCAAAGGAGGACTTTAGCAGAAAGAATCAGCAGTCCAAATGAGAGAGCTACCAGCACAAAATAGCTTTGATCTTTGATAGCGTTCAGGGGATGATGAACTCGTCCTTCCTGGTGCCAGCTTTGACACAAACTCTTTCTGCTTTACGAGAGTCATTTAACTTCATCGCTTTGGAGTAGTAAAAACTCACCCTCTCCATAGAGGTGTGTTGCAAATCAGACGTTTGTTAATTCTTTTAATCTTCTATAAATTCTAAGTGTTAAGTGCAAGTATTAATTATTAGTTTCCCCTATGGCAGCGTGACAGCGTGCATTGCGAACCTCAGTTCCACCCAGTCACTTCTATTTCTAGAACCAGAATGACAGTGCTGTTAAAACTGCACCAGAAATTGGAAAATTTAGTGATGCTGAGCAAATTGAGGGGAACGAGATGGCTAGGGGTCAGCTTTTGAATTACAAATGTGCTGCACTGGTCATTTTTTTTATTCAGTGGTGTTCATTTGGCCAGTATTCAGGGAAAGTTGAGATTTTATCCAGCTTTTCAGTGAAGCCCTGTGGATATTGCAGCGCTCTGCACACAAAAGCCAGATTCTGCTACAAGAATAAATGCTTATTTTGCTGGTGTAGACCAGATGCAGGGCCAGTAAGGAACTACTTAGCATGTTTTGTGCCTGAGAGAAAAATCACAGCCTGCGGGAATAGTTCTTGGTGCATTTTAGAGTGTACTGGCAACCTTTTTGTCATGGTTTGAAAAACCAGCTTCTGCTTGTGGTTTTTAATAAGAACCCCATGGAAATACATAACTTAAACTTTTTCTTCCTGATTGTTTTTCTCTTTTCCTTACCCTTTTTTGCACATGCTGGTGTTACTGGATACTTGAGCTTTCAGGCATTTTGCTCGCTTGGAAGATTAATGACAGGGATATAAAGCTGATGGGTTTTGCAAACAGGAGTGCGTGTGTGAATGATTTGGGGAGGGAAGGGATCTCTAGAGTAAATCTGAACCTTGACAACCCCCCCCTCGTATATCTTACTGCTTGTATCACTTTGCTTAATTTGCACTAGTACATTCCACTGATTTCAACTTTTAAAGTAGTAGAATGGGTGCGAGGAAGAGTTTCATCACCCATCTGGAGGAAACATAGCTGCAAAGAGGAAAATAAGAACTCACAAATGCATCTTTTAAAATATGGGGTTTGGTTTTTTTCTTTCCTGATGCAGGACATTGCAAATTAAATCAGGGTTAAAAAAAACAAACCAAAAACACACACACACAACACACAACAACAAAACCAACAAAAAACCCAAACCCAAAACAACAACAACAAAACCCCCAGTCAGGCCTGGAAATCAAATTCCTGTTATGCAATGTAATGTTCTCCTATTTACTCCTCCTTTTCAGACGGTTAACAGAGGTTTTTTTTAAAGAAGAAAAAAAAAAGCTTTAGTGTTTCTGTAATTCTTTTTTCCTCCCTTCTCTGTTTTTGCTATTAAGAGTCACTATTGCCCTTTGTTCTTTGAGCAGCGGCAGTCTGGGCAGTTTGGAGTTGCAGGTTTATGTGTTAAAGTTTCCTAGTGAATGTCTTGTAACAGCGTACAAGGATGGATCAATCCTAAAGGTGTTCAGCCTAAGGGGGTTTTTGTTTCTTTCGGACACTGCAATGTTGTCCTGACCATGCCTTATGCTGTTGTGCAAGCAATTAAATGACCTGACTGCATTCCTGGAGTCTTGGTCTCTCTTTCCTCATTCAGTATCGTTTTATCTCTGGTGATAACTGGCCTAGCTGCAGAGTAACCTCTCCACTAGATACCTCTTGATCGTGTTTGAATGCAGCATATTAACCCTCAAGCCTCTGGCTAACTTCTTCTTTTACCAAGCACTGAGTCTTCTGAGCTGTATGTTGCGTGCACGGATATGGGTGCACAGTCATTATCTTTATTGCCAACACCCACAACACAGGCTGGGAGTCATCAGCCTGCTTTCCTGCCCCAGCACAGCCATCCAGCGGGTCTGCAGGCCACGCAGTCGTCATTCTATGATTCAGGTGGGCAAGTGCTGGTCTCTGCCATTCTTCTCGATGGGCACATCCTCAGTGTCGCTGAGCTGTTGTCTTCCTCCTCTCTGCTTCTTCTTTGTCTTGTCATATCAGGACTTTGTTTTTCCGAATCAGTGTTGAAATCAGTTCATTGTTATAAACCACTGCTAACTGGTACCAGCGCAGCAATCTCGCCATGTTCTGGCTTTGGTTTTTGTCTTGCAGGCTCTCATAGCCTACATGCTCTCACACTTGCAGGTGGTGATAACTAAAACTCATCCTATTTCCCTTAGTAAAACGCGCTCGTGAATCACAGTATTTTCTCATTCTTATCTTGCAAGTTGAGGATACGTGCTAGTTATGGAAGATGTACCAGAACACCCTCTGGCAGTGAGAGTCCGCATCACCCCAACACTGCAAAAAGAAGAGCTCTTTATACCCTTTGCTGTTTGATCCCACCATGCAGTATAGAGACACTCTGAAGACATAGTGCCCCACCAAAATAAATGGTGCTGGGTTTGGAGAGAACCATCCAGTACTGAATTTTTGGCCACAGAAGCTTTGGTATTTTTAGAAGAAATGCTGCTGGGTGGTATGGAACAATAAATGTATCAGCTCAGTTGTACAGGGAGATCTGTTCACGGGCTGGTTAAAAGCAAGCTAAGAGGGAGGGGCAATTCAGTAACTCGGTGGAAATTTCGATGCCAAGATTATGTTAATTTTAATGAAGTCTGGATATGCTGAGCTCTTGGGTGGTTTGGGGAGTACTTCTGATCAGTCTGTCCTTCAGAACAGGACTGAGAAAGGGTAAAAGCTGTTTGCACTGTGGAGTTTATTATCGAGTCCCTCTGCACATGGATATGAAAAGACTGCTTTGGGTCATCCCTGCAGACTGTGGACTCCAAAGGTGGCGAGCCAGTCAAATGCATCCTCAGCTGTGGCACATGCTAACAAAAGTACGTGCTAACTCATCTCCCACCAGCTTTTGGCTTTCATCAGGTTCCTCCAAGAAATGTTACAGCCTGCCATAACAGTCTGGATAGCCCTCTGCCGAGTTAAGAGACCCGAGCCAGCTGGTGGTATGATGCTGAGGGGGCAGGAGCCAAGGAAGGAAGGGAGGAGGTGAGATAAGGCAGGGCTGTGGGAATGGGAATGCGCTGGATAGAAGGAAGACCATCCCACCAAGGCAGTGCTAGGCCTGCAGCTCAGCGTGGCTGCCCTTGAAACTGCAGCCTAGATTATTTGTAGGTGAGATGACTGGCTGCTCATCAAGCATTTGAATCTACGAATGGGCATTCAATTAGCTAATAAAGACAGGACGATTGTCTGTGGTCATTGGGGTTCTGTACCTACACAGAAAGCTGCCTTTAGTAGAGCACAGTGTTCGCTCATCTAACGTTGTGTCCTATCTCAGTTGTGCCAGTTATTTGTTGATTTGGAGAAAATACTCCTTGAGGGTTGAAGCAGGACAGCAGAAAGAAATAAAGCTGCCCTGTTACTTAGCCATGTTCTTCTCAAGAACATGCAGATGATGGTGTTTTGTCCCCAGTCCTGTTAAGAGAGCCTGAGGAGAGATTTCACAGTCCTCAAAATGTAATTAGCCCCCAGGGCTTTGAGGAAATATAATTTCTTTTATCTTCTTACTGGGCGGAGAGTGGAAGGTTATTATATTAGCAAGTACAACATACGGCTCTGTCAGTTTGAAAAGTCTTTTTAGATAAGATTGTAGAGAAGTCCATCGCTTCGGCCTTACAGACAGCATTCATGCCATGAGCAGCGGTAGATGACAAACGCAACACGTTTTCTGCAGCGTGCGGTCTCTGCTAACAAAAATGAGTAGCTGCAATACGCGTGGTTGAGAGCTGTTAGGCTTTTAGGTTAGTTTTGGTTTAGATAACCACTGAAGCTGCTTAGGGTTTGGGGACTGCTCAGACAACAGTGACTTGGTGTCTCTCTCTCCACTGTCCCCTGCGAGAACTTTGTCAGCAGAAGGGCTCCGTTCACCTGGGTGGTGAGGGCTGCAGCACCCAGGGAGTCAGGCAGGCACGTAGAGGTACCGACTCGTCTTTCATAGACTTCATAGCATTTACCAAGAACCCTGGGGTGATGGGAAGAAGTACGCTTCACTTTCCAGCCAACTGGGAAGTTTGTGGTGGAGTTTATTCTATCCTGGGAAACGTAGGGAGAGAACCATTCTCGCGAGTAATCCCAGAGTCAAACACGCTTTGTGTTAGCCCCCTGTCTCAGCCGCTAACCTCCACCCAAATCTGCCTGTGCTGCTGCGATGTCCATCCGCAACGTGCTGCTAATGGTGACTGGGAACGGTAGGAACACTCACCACAGTTATGTCTCCTGCGGGATACTTGAAATCATCTCTCCGAGGCTTCTTTTTTCTCCTTTATCCTCGCTTCGATGCAAGGTATCCTTTCAAGTGGGCAAAGATGTTTGAAATGGGGACAGAAAAGTAGTCCAGTTTTGTTTCTTGTTTCAGCCTACTCTCCTTTTGTTAAATGAGGTGGGTATTTTCACGCTTTTGGTACCTATTTTTAAATTTTTTTCCAAACCGATGAGTTTGGGGTCACATAAGTCAAGTCTTGGCCCCGCTGAAATCAATACCAAGGTTCCCACCTTCCGCAGAAGATCAGTTCTAGACACTGGCACCCTCCTTTTAAGTCTTCCCCCAGGGAAGACCAGTTTTCACTTCCCTGTCGGCAGAAGCGCGTGGCATGCCAACGCACTTGGAGAGTGTGCCAGATACTCAGCTGGTCACCCCCTCGCAGAAGCAGCCTGAAGAGGGAGGTCTGAAGAGAACGCGTGACCGGTAAATAACAGGCACAATGTGAAGAAATACATACTATAAATACGCACTATAAATAATAACTGCAGGCGTCGTACATTTTTCAGGGCTGTAACACACTTGCAGGTTTTAGATGTTGTGGAACCTGTACCAGCAAGTCCCTCGGTGGTGGCAAAGACTCCTTATATACTTCACACATAAGAGTTACGTGACGTGTTTTCCTGCTGCCCTAAATCAAGCGCTTGTCAGCAATAGCTTGAGCTGTTGTGTTTTGCCTTCCTGGGTGTTGTAGCAGTGTTTACAAGAGGTGTGCGTGTTGCCGAGCTCTGCCAGAGAAGCTTTTGGGAAAACTCTGTTAGGGCAGCCAAGAGTAGCGCAACCACTGTTTGAATAATTGTTTGTGTGTTTTGGTTTGGGTTTGCTTTGTTTTTCTAGATTGGCTGCCAACACAAAGAACCGAGGGAAATAATTCCGAGTAAAAATTCAATTTTCTTTTTTTTTTTCTCCTTTCCTTTCTTCCTTGACAAATTAAAAAATAGAAATATTTCATTTCACCAAACCCGCAAAGTGTTTCATTTCAGTCATTAAGAAAAGGAAGGAAAATGAAGGGTTATTCTTCAAAGAAAGTGCCTGGAGGTGGTTCCCGTTGAGTGGCTCAGGGAGCGGAGCCCTGGGTCAGGACGGAGGAGACCCTGCTCCGACTCTTTCCTCTGCCGGGGAGGATTTAACACGCTTGTCTGGCTTCCCAAGAGGGTCTGCAAGAACAGGCTATTCTGGGGCGAGGAAAGGATTAGGTGAAAAGTGAGTCGGAGGGGACGTGGGCTGGATGTGTAAACAAAAGTAAGCAATGCTGAAAAAAACCCTTTTTTGCTTTCAGGCTGCCGTTTGGAAAACGAAACAGGAAGCCTTGCTTGTTGGTAATGCTCGTGAACACTCTTAAAGAACAGATACCCGTGTGAATTTGGGGTGATTTTGTCACAATGGAAATTCATGTCTCTCTGTATTTTAAAGGCCTGGTTTCATTAGCACGTATCTTAAGATGCAATACCTTCACATGCACAGCATAAATTGTTGAGAGCTGTGCAACTGGCGTGTTCGTTAGGGCACGTACAGATGCTTAAGATGTACCACTGACCTGATGTGTTCTCACTTGCTGTAGTGTCTTAGACTTACTTCTTGTCTCTGCTTCCCAATTAACCTCTTTTCAGAAAATTAATAAATCCAGAGCAGGGCTGTTGTATAAAATCAACATTTTACAGTTTCCAGAGATATACTCCTGGACCTGAAAACCGGCACAGGCATGCCTCCTTGCAGCACTATCTCGCCAGGTTTTGGTGCCCAGCACCTCTTGGGATCGTGTCAGGGCACCGAGCTGGCTGCCAGCCTCTGCTCAGAGGCTCCTGATGAAGTCTTCAGTGTTCATGTTAGGCTCCCCTGAGTGATGTTTGGGATGTGGTCAGTACAACGCATCGACGCCAGCCTGACTTGCTATCATCTTTATGTTCTGACTGCAGATCGTTAGATGGCCGGCTGCAAGTATCTCACCGGAAGGGTCTTCCCCATGTGATCTACTGCCGACTGTGGCGGTGGCCAGACCTTCATAGCCACCATGAGCTGCGGGCCATGGAGATGTGCGAGTACGCCTTCAACATGAAGAAGGATGAAGTCTGCGTGAATCCTTACCATTACCAAAGAGTGGAAACCCCAGGTACTGCTGACCCTGTGTGGGGGTACCTCAGCTTCTCGCTTTTTTTTTAAGGGATCCCTTTTTTTTAAAGGGATTTAGAAGTGCATTTCAAAATTGAATAAAGCAGCGGGTGTAGGGTTTTAAAACCAAAGCCTATCTATTATTGATGATAATCTCTTACTGTACACAGTAGAATAATTTATGAATCTGCACTCAGGGGGGAAATATCATTTTAAATCGATAAAATCCAAGTCGAGCAGGTTGCGTTGTTGCCAGGTTCCTAATGTGGCATTGCGTGCACATAAACAACGCACGCCCGTAGTGGATACAAGTACGAACTAGGGCAGTGTTCTATGCGTCCCTAATTGTTGGTATTAAATTAAGGATAAACTTACTGTTAAGTTGAAGTGGATCTAAGAATAGCTCCCAACACAACTGAACTTCCTGTTCTGAAGTCTCCTCCCGCCTCTGAAAGAGACTTTCATCTGGAACTGCAGATAGCTCTGCTGCGTGTCAGTACAAATCTGCAGAACCAGTCTGGATGTTTATGCTAATCCTACCTTGCTGTTTCATTTTATGTGAAATTTATTCCTTTTGAATTATCTGGTGTAACTTCTCTTAAATCGTTTTTCAAGAAGACCTGTTTCTTTTCCGTAGAAGGAGCAGACAGACTAGGTGTGTTCAGATAGGCACGTATCCCGTCCCCAGCTGAGATGTGTTAAGAATAGCATCTTTAACTGCTGCTGTTATTTCAGAAGCAAGTATCAAATTCTGTCCCTTAATTAGCGACTTTGGTGTTGCATGTATTTAAGGGTGTTACTCCAAACTGGTTTCTCTTCATTTTCTCAGGTTTCAGTCATTTTACTTTATAGCTGTTAACATTGCTGTTCTTTTTTTTTTTTCCCTTTCCATTTGTGCAGTGTTACCTCCGGTGCTGGTGCCTCGGCACACAGAGATCCCAGCTGAGTTCCCGCCGTTAGACGATTATAGCCATTCTATTCCAGAGAACACTAACTTCCCAGCAGGTATCGAGCCACAGAGCAACTACATTCCAGGTACCGTATATCTTCGTACAGCGAGCGGAGGGAAAAGGGTTATATTACACAGTGAATCGTGTCTATGTGTGCCAAGCTGGATGACTGGAAAATCTTTCTTTCCATCGTTACTGTGAAGCTAAGGAGTGGGAACCTATACAAAAATAGATGAAAGCTGTAAATGTAGACACACAACAGTGCTGTTTATAGTTTTGTTTTCTTTTCTTTAAGCTCACCTCTTCCCTTCAGTAGTACATACGCAGTTTATTGTGAAATGTAAAGCTGAATGTTCCCTTAGCAAGTTTTAGATTTGAATGAAATTCAGCCATTTTAATTTGAGTAGAACTCTCTAAATTTCTGATGGAATTGAGCTCTTCTATTTATGTATCTCTTTTACAAGCAATTTACACCTTATTTGCATGGACAAGCTATGCAGCTGCACACCAGGAGAGGAAAAATATGTGGACAGAAAACTGTCTACATGGCTTAAAGTTTTATGGCACTGAAAATCCGTATTTTTTTGTTTTCCCCCTCCCCTGTTATTCACAAATATGCTATGACTATCATCCTGGTTGTGCCAGCTCCTCCTTTCAGCAGCTTGAGGAAGAAAAGTAGTAAGAAAGAAATGTGAATAATGAAGTAAATGTTTTTGATGTCTAAAATCCAGACTCTGCATCCAGTTGCAATCACAGTATGATCATTTTGTGCTTCTAGAGACACCTCCTCCAGGCTATTTGAGTGAGGATGGAGAAACTAGTGACCACCAGATGAACCCCAGCATGGATGCAGGTAAGTCACCTTTTGCCATTTGCTGCAGCTTTCTAGGTCATAGCAGAGATTCTTTCGAAGTTTTCCCTTGGGGCACTGAAAATCAGATGGTGGTTTGAGGGATTTTATCCCTGTAGGAGTGCAAATGTAGCCTGACGTCTCCTGTAAAGCACAGGGCTGTATGTTTAGAGCTGCTGGTGAAAGCTTTGGCATGTTCCTGTTCTCCCCAACATCCATCGTTGGATACTGCTAGGCAGGAGCCTGCAACAGTGGGGACATGTTTAAGGATGATAGTTTGTGTTGGATTTGCATCCACGCATTTGTGTGCATGTGCAGCGAGTACTTCTCTGCACGGGCATTTTCCTGAGCACTCGGTTGTCTACTGTACATGCTGAAATGTCTGGTTTAACTACATTTGAAGTGACCACAGCAGATTTGTTTTTAAACGGGTTTATCATTTAGTGGATATATCCCAAAGAAAGTTGAAAGTCTAGGTTCTGTCTCCTTGCTAAGAAAACAGGTAACCAGGTTTAGAATGAGCAGCCTTAGTGTTCATGCTAACCTGTATCAACACTTTAAAATGAAAACACACAGGTCTCACCTTTCTGGGAGTAACTGTAAGGCATCCTGCTGACCTGAGTGATGCCACTGCTTTTGAGTACAAATCGCTAAATCAGGCTACGAATTTGTAAAACTTTTGCTTGAAAAGCAAAGACACGTCGTTGGTTAGAAGGGCTGTTGTTTTACAAGAGGGATATGCAAATGCATGACACTCACGTAAAGACAGCCATGCAGAAGCTAATTAATGCAAATCCTGCGCACAAATACCTTGATTTCTGTGCATGTCTTCAGCCGTAGGGCATACATGGGATTCTAAAAGAGGCGTGGCTGATTGGGAGTCTTTCACCGCAGTTACAGAGCTGGCGGAAGGCGGTGTGGGTTTGTTTGTCTACATCAAACATAAGCCTGTTGGCACAAACCATTTTAGCACATACAATTATTGGTAGTGTGGTTGACATGTGGAATGTATGTATGGCTTTTTGGAAAGTGGTCTGGAATAGGTTTGGCCTGGAAGATGCTATAAATACCCAGTTTACATTCAGATGCTATATCCCTGCCTTCAGATGTCACGGACTTCCGTCTTTATAGAAATAAACAAATTTTAAAGAAACTGGCCAAAGGCAGTGTGAGAGGAAAACATAAAATGGGCTGTCCTACCTGTCTGCATCCATGTGGCATCCAGAGACTGTGGAAATTGCTCTGGACATCCAAGTGCAGATATTTTTTAAATACATACGCAAAATTTGTGGATCAAATGGGAACAATTGAGGATAAAATACTGACAGTAGTTTGGTCAGATCTGTTTAGCTTGATCCCATACTCCATTGTCTCAAAACCAGTAAGATTTGTTGATATCAAGTGGTGTGTTTTCATCTGTTACAAGTATGTTTTGTGCCTAGCAATGTAAAATCAATGCCCAGCGAACTGGGTTTGACTGCAGCTGTCATGATGGTACCTGGAGTTTGATAACTGCAAATGATGGTAAAACAGGCAACTGCATGCTCAGTTTTGAAAATTAATGGGTTAAGCTTAAGTGACTGCATTATGAAGATGCTTAGCAGCATTGCAGATGTAGCAAGTCGGTACCATAAGTAATAGCGTTTGGAAGCTCATGTAAAGAGTAATCAACATCAGAGAAGCTGCTGGTGTCACAAAGTGAGACTTATGTGAGAAGCCAGTTATCCCTCCAACAAGCCTGGGCAGTGCTGAAGAGTTTATGCAAGTGTTTTTCCCTGTGCAGATGCCATACTAACAATTTTAATGTCTTGATTTTCAGGTTCTCCAAACTTATCACCAAACCCTATGTCTCCAGCACACAATAATCTGGGTAAGCATGTGATCTTGCGAACTGTGTGTAATTACAGTCAAGATAGTGACATTTTAATGATGATGTTATTTCTTGAGGCTGTGTGCTGTTGATGAAGTGATCACTGTTGATGTTCCTTTCCACTAATCCTCTTTACCTTGATAACAGTTGTCCGTAGTAACTTCATATGAAATGAAAGAGTCTGACCTTACATTAGAGCATTAAATAAAAAAAAACCACACAAAAAAATGTTGGCAGACAAATACCAGAAAGAACGAGTGAAGGACTGCAGCAAAATTACACTTATTTTGATTACATGAGTTTGCAAGGGATGTGTCCGTCTGTTTTGCTGGTGGTTTTCTGTTATATTTTTAAAGGACACTGTTTGAGGTTAAATTTTGTCTCCTGGAAAGTTACTTTGTAAATTTGTAGTGCTTACTAGTCTCTTTTACAGTGTACCAGAGTGCCTTATAATTGTTTATGTTTATTAACTTGGTGTTAACATCCGCTATAGGGCAAACACTGCTATCCACATATTGTGGGCAGGGGGCTGAGGTTCATCAGCTTAGGCCATCATCAGCTTGGTTGAAGGGCAGCGAATGCATTAACACTCTCGTGTAAACCCAGCTCAGGAGCAAACCCGCGTCCAAAGCAGAGCAAGCGTGCAGTTACGGGGCGCAGATAGGCATGGCCTTGGGGGTTTGCGTGCCAGTGGCTGGGGACTCCTAACGAATCTGCGGGTGCTGGGATGGTGTCAGACCACAGGATAAGTCTACCTGAGTGGCATCGCCAGACCACATAGGGATAAAGCATAGAATCATAGAATCTCCCAAGCTGGCAGGGCCCCCCCAGGCCCACCAGCCCAACTCCTGGCCCCACACAGGCCCAGCCCCATCACAGCAGATGGCTGAGAGCGTTGGCCAGACGCTGCCTGAACTCAGCCCAGCTTAGGGCGGTGACCACTGCCCTGGGGAGCCTGTGCCAGGGCCCCACCACCCTCTGGGGGAAGAACCTTCTCCTGATCCCCACCCTAACCCTCCCCTGGGGCAGCTCCAGGCCGTTCCCTGGGGTTCTGTCGCTGGGCCCCAGAGGGAGGAGATCAGCGCCTGCCCCTTGGCTCCCCCTCGGGAGGAAGCTGGAGGCCCCATGAGCTCTGCCCTCAGCCTCCTCTTCTCCAGGCTGAACAAGCCCAGGGCCTTCAGCCTCTCCTCACACGCCTGACCCTCCAGACCCTTCCCCACCTTTGTTCCCTCCTCTGGACACTCCCCAACAGTTTTATGCCCTTTTTGTGCTGTGGCGCCCAAACCTGCCCCCAGCACTGGAGGTGAGGCCACCCCAGCACAGGGCAGGGTGGGACCATCCCGTCCCTGGCCCGGCTGGCCATGCCGGGCTTGGTGCCCCCCAGGACACAGTTGCCCTTCCTGGCAGCCTGGGCACACTGCTGGCTCATGGTCACCTTGCTGCTGTCCCAGACCCCCCAGTCCCTCCCAGCACGGCTGCTCTCCAGCGTCTCACCCCCCAGGCTGTCTGTACAGCCAGGGCTGCCCCTGCTCAGGGGCAGGATCCGGCACTTGCCCTTGTTCAGCCTCATGCGGTTGGTGATTGCTCAGGTCTCTGATCTTCCCAGATCTCTCTGCAAGGCCTCTCCACCCTCAATGGAATCCCAGAGCCCTCAGTGCCCTAAATCACTGGAGCCACTGATGGCTGTGGTGCCTGTTATATTATGACATTGAGCATGGTCTGAGCAGAGCAAGGTGGAGGAGGCTGTGGGTTGGTATCTGTACGGAGAGGTGCAGGTGTCACAGACATCCTTACTTGAGCATCAGAGGTCTTAGCTCAAAAGAACCCCTGGAGGAATGTTGTAGGTGAGATGCGCAAACCACAGATGCACTGTGGGAATTTTCTGACCAAGCAGCCACGTGGTTTTCTTTAAGCAAACTCAAGTTACGCTGCAATCTTGAGTTATCTTTCTCCACCTACTTCCATCCTGGGCACCAGGAAGATAGTCCAGCCTTGAGGGCCATACGAGACCGCTGACATCACTGATTCACTCCGTAACGCATAGACGGTAAATAGGAGGAAAGCTGAAGGAGAAGGAATAGCAGTTGAACGGAGCCTTTAACTCTGAGATACTGTTAGAGGTTTTGTGACTGTCTCTGAACCTCTGTTATCTTCTCAAATGGCTCTGCCCTTTATTTTCATACTTACAGACATAAAAAGTCTGATCTTCATCAGTTTGAGCTCTTACCCTGTTTGAAATTGCTCTCAACGGTCTGTCATAAAACGCACTCAGAGCTCTGGCTAGCTGCAGGATCAGTTCTCTAAATGTTCATTAAGCCAGCAGACAGAGGCCGCTTGAGATTACTCTTGAATAACCATAGCCATAAAGTTTACATATGCTTTTAATCCTGGCACAGGGTACCTTGACACGGCTCCAAAATTTGTCAGTCATTGGCTGACTTGTGGATATCTTGGGGCTGTTGAAGGGGGGATTTTCTTTTCTTTTCTTTTCTTTTCTTTTCTTTTCTTTTCTTTTCTTTTCTTTTCTTTTCTTTTCTTTTCTTTTCTTTTCTTTTCTTTTCTTTTCCTTCTTTTTTTTTTTTTTAAGCATGGAATATATTGCCACAGTGCCACTAAATTTTTATTTGCTTTAACTGTTAAAGCCTAAGAAGAGAATACATGGCTGACTTATTTTTATTTCCTTCTTTCTTTCTTCTTTTTTTTGCATTTGAATCCTTCGTGCTCCAGTGTGCTGCCTAGGAATTGACGAGAATTTCTAGCATTTTTTTTTTCAACCTAAAAATAAAAGGCCAATTATATGTAACAAAACCAACCTGGCAAGTTCACTGTGGCATCTGCCTTACATAAGGAGGAGAAGAGTTTCTAGGAAAGAGGCCCCAACACATATCCTTTCTAACAAGGACACTGGCTATTAACAGATGCTGCTCAGCTGATGGGCCTGTCAGATGTCTAACGTGCTGTCTGGTGACAAAAACTAAGTAGGAGCAGGTGAAGCTGGTTAACCACAAGTCATCTCTTTGTAGTCTAAGGAGCAGACATCAGAAAAGCATTTTAACTTACCAACATTAAAAGATACCTTTAAGTTTTGCAAACCAAATATTTATTGCTCTAAGGCAAGAGCTTCCACAAATGAAGAACTTCTCGTCTCTTTTAAGAAGTTTTATTGTAAATTTTTGCATGTGAGGAAGCTACAAAATAATAAATGAAATGGCACGTAGCTGAGCAACTCTTAAGAACTGACAAATGGCAAAATTGTCATCTGTGCCTTGTAGATGGCATGTCCAGAGGGAGGAGCTGCTTATAGCAGTGTAGGCAGCAGCACCAGCAGCCCTTCAGCCTGATGGCCTCCCCAGCCCGGAGAGGGGTGGCACAGGCTGAGGGCAGGGCTTTCTCTGAGCTTTGCAGGGTCTCGTTAGACAGAAGTTAGCTGGTGGCTGGCAGTGCTCCTGCTGCTGCTGCCTGAGATAAGTCTGTGGATGAGCAGAGCACACCAGTGTCTAGGGCTGTACTTTGAGCTGCAGAAGTTTGTTCAGGCTTTCTCTGTATGTTTGTTAAGAAAATAGAATGGAAATCTAAAAACCCACAGCAGTATGCAATGAGGAAAACTATCAGCAAGCTTCCAGCAGCAGAATGCGGTGGGGTTTTGCAGTTTTGCCGTTAAAAAATGACATCACGGTATTGATGTCCGTTTGTTTGAACAGAATTACCTGAAGCTTTTAGGACAATTTACTTTGTGTAAGCTGAACTTTGGACTTGAATCCCATGGCTGTATTCCAGAGAATTACAAAGGCAGTAAACTAGCGTGAGGCAAACCAGCTAGGACAGTAGAAGCCAGGTTGGTCTGAGGTGCAGTGTATGTTTTTCAGCATAAAGCTGTGCGACTGTAATACGGGGTCGAAGGAACTTGGGGAGTTTCATCTTTCCATTCGCAGGCACGAAAGCGGTGCAAGGTAACGTGGGGATGGGGGTTTTGCCCCCTTTCAGCTTGCGTGCGTGATTTGGTAGCGTTCTAGTTTTGGTCCAAGCTTTCAGTTGTCAAATTTTCAGTTGTCAAACCTAAGCTGTAAATGGAAGTGATAGATATCCAATGATCTCTTCTGCATTACTGAAGTACAAACTGGGGAAAATACAGAAAACAACCAAAAATGAAAGGAGAAGCTGCCAGCATTATGTGGACATTCGGAACGAAGTCAGGGAGTTTACGCTGGCCGAGGGCCAGGCCTGAGGTTGCATGCGTATTGTTGTTTTGGAGCGAGGCAGTCCCTTGGCTACAGGAAATCCATTGTCAGTGTTTGCTCCGCAGAAGGCTTGACGCAAAAGCTGTAAGTGAAATAAGCACATACCCTACGGTCAAATCCGGCAGTAACGTAAGCCTCTGTTGCTCTCGGTGTTGAAACGTTATTTCCCAAAGCAATGAAAAGACGGCGCTTCTCGAAGCGCAGAGGGGAAGGGAGCGTGTGCACCTACTTATCCTCATGTTTCTGAGGAGGGAGTTAGAATTAACTTGGCTGCAGCGAATACAGTTGGGTAACATATATCAGTAACTCCTGATACACGCTGTGCATCGAACACATTAACTGAAACTAGGGTAACGACCGCTCTTGCGCTTAGCGCTCACGTTGTAGAGCGTGCAAAGCAGCCAGCAAAATTTTTTCCTCCACAGCAGCACAGGTAATACTTTCATCTCGTAGGGAGGATGCAGCATGGGTAGCATCCCAGTGCTCAGTGGACGCTTGTGAAAGCAAAGCTGTAGTGAGGCCAGGCTGAAATTGTAGGGAGGCGATTCAGGCGGGATTTGCTCGGGTTTAATACATCATGATTTAGTTGACTGCGTAACCCCTCAGGATTCTTTGGCTTAAGCAGAGCTGCATTCTCTTACTTTTCCCCAAACATTAAGTCCATAAATTGAAAATGAATATTCAGGACAGCGCTAACACAGGAGGAAACCTGCCCATCCCATGACAGCTTAAGCTGAAGCCTAAGACCACAAATCGCAGGAGAAAGCAGCATCATGAAAAGCTTGGTTGCATTTTTTCGAGACGAGTTTTTCTTCAAAATAGGATCTGTTGGTTTGTGTCTTTCCTCAAGTTGAAAATAAGCTGGAAATAAAATTTCCGTACATCCTTCAGTGGGGAATCCACAGTTCCCTTGAGTTCCAACCAAGCGGAGGTGGTTTCTGAAGGAAAGGACCACAAAACCATAGAGAGCAATACCGGCTTCAGTGTTTTTGTAACTTAAATAGTACCAATCTGAGGACTTAAGGATCAACAAAAGTTGCTGTGATTTTTGGGGAGCTGAGCAGCCTTTCAATTAGAAAGGCAGTTGCTGTGGAATACCAGCACAGTCATGTGGAATGCAATCTGTTTTCTTAAGTGGGTGGACACACCTTAAGAGACCTCTATCCAAATTGCACTGGGGTGATGTAAAGCCCAGAGTCAGTTACGATGGGGACAGATTCCTGCTGCCGGCCACAGCTCTGAACGGGTGAAATGAAGCTGATCTTGGAGAACTGTGCCTGATGTGGGACAACCAACGACCTCGTACAAGAGAAAAAGGCAGAAATGGTAAACTTGTGTGACTCCTCGTTCGATATCATCTGTGCATGTCAGGAGAGGGGCTTGCCCTAAGCTATGGAATTGTTTAAAATGTGATGAAATGGCAGGTACGCTTACCAGATCTCTTAAATTCACGTAGCGACCCCTGTTCGATGGAGCTGCCTTCTGTTCACTGTCACCTTGAGCAGTATGTCCTTTTCCATACGAGGAAGATAGGCTTTTTCTTTCGTGGGTGTAATGTGTGGAGGAGAGCAGGAACATCGGGCTTTGCTTGTGATAGAGCGTTCTTCTTTCGGATGATACAATTAAGGAGAGAGAGACTGTGAGGCTGGGAATGGGTATAACATCCAAACTTCACAGACTTGGAAGATCTACTAAGGATTACAGAGTTCCCCAGATGCATTTTTGTTCGATTCCTTATTTGCTGTCAGCAAAGCTCAGAACAAAGCAGAAACCAGAGGGTTTTTTTCTGATTATTAGCTACTTTGGGAACTTGTACACCACAGTAATGGAGAGGAAACCAGCATGTCTTTTGGCTGAAACCAGGCTGCTTCAACCTGTTTCTAAAGGTTATGGACTAACAGCAGGTACCAGCTGAGAAATAACTCTCAAACCTCTGTAGAGACATTCTCTTCAGTGGGAGAGGAGGCTGGAGTGGTAAAAACCTGTCTTGGATTTTTTTTTTAACTGATCTCTTAAGCCCCAGATTCACCTAAGCCTTGCAGGAGCAACAGATGGGAAAGCCTATGGAAAAAGTTGGGTTTTGCTGCTTGCTGTTAACTCTTTGGCCAGATGGGAAGCTGTTCTGTTCTGGTTTTAGGCAGAAAAAGTGCTTTTCGGCACTTTTTGAATGGGGATGAAGTGATAAATTGGGTGGAGGACTGGAGGGAATTCTCTTGTTTTTATTTCTTGCATCGAATGTGGGGAATAGAGCCCTTATGAATGAGCGAAGCCTGCTTTCCACTTCCTTTGCTGAGCAGGTTCTTGGTGTACAGCAGGTCTGGGCACCATCTAGTGCAGCATTTCCAAGAATACTTGATTTGAGCCTTCCTCTGCTGAAGTCTCCTTCACTTCAGTGGGAGCAGTTAGATCATTCGATACCATTTGAATGTCCCACCTTGAGTATGAAGTATTGTCTTCATGAGACCGCTGCTCACGAACTTCAGTTCGGTCCACAGGTCGAGTCACACCATAACCCCAGTAAAAGAGATGTGCCATTATCTACTGGGGAAATGGACTTTCTCTGATAACTTGAGGTCAAGTGCACTGGAAGAAAGTATATAAATTTTAAATCACTTTGATGACAGTATTATGTACAGTTTGGTGGATATTGCAGGCAACTCTACTGGTTTCATCGGTGCCAGGAAGATCTTAACAGTCAGTAAGAACGGAAGTTGGACTTGCTGGCTACTTGCTGTAAGTGCACAGCATTGAGATTCTGGAGACCAGCAGGTTCCTGGTCTGCTCCTTCTAAGGTTTTCTGTTTCTTCCTTTTCTCTTCTTTTCTTAGGAGGAAATTCCTCACTGTGAGGGTGCTGAGGCCCTGGCACAGGGTGCCCCGAGAAGCTGTGGCTGCCCCTGGCTCCCTGGCAGTGCCCAAGGCCAGGTTGGATGAGGCTTTGGGCACCCTGGGCTGGTGGGGGGTGTCCCTGCCCATGGCAGGGGGTGGGAACCAGATGATCTTTTAAGGTCCCTTCCAACCCCAGCCATTCTGTGATTCTATGATTTTCTCTTTTTTAGGGTACAGGCTACCTAAAAGCGATCCCACATTTTATAGTAAAGCTAAGTTGTTTTTTTAGATTTTCTCCTAGTAAGAAGATAGTTAAGTGACTAATATCTTTGACTATTTGTGATTGCTCCATGTGCCAAAAGCTTCATGGGTGATGTGCTTCACGGGTGATGTAACTTTCTAACCTTGGTCCATTAAAATCTGTCAAGTAATTAAAGTTTGGTGGTTAAAGTGAGCCCAAGGAACGAAACAGAGCAGTATTTCAAAATGGCTTCTTTTTTCCATGTACCCTCTTCCCCCACTGTGATTCATTTTGCTTTTTATTTCCTGCAGATCTGCAGCCCGTTACCTACTGCGAGCCGGCTTTCTGGTGCTCGATATCCTACTACGAACTCAACCAGCGAGTGGGAGAGACTTTCCACGCCTCGCAGCCCTCCATGACCGTGGATGGTTTCACTGACCCATCTAATTCTGAACGCTTCTGCCTTGGTTTACTGTCTAACGTGAACAGAAATGCAGCAGTGGAACTCACAAGACGACACATTGGTAATTTCTGTTTGCTTGGTTTAGTCAGTGTCATTCAAGGTGGAAGGTGGAGACCTGCAGGTGAAGCTTTTTATTTAGCTGATGGGCATGCCGCTTGGTCAGGTGTTGAACACTGCGGTGTTTGAATATCCGTGGTGTTTTAGCAGGCTAATCTTGCATAAAGGAACACTAATTGTATTTTTTCATAGAGGAATGCTAAAATTGCTGCATATAGCAGAGAGAGAATTTAAACTTTTACATGCACTCTTCTGTATTTGGATTGATTTCAGTGATAATCTTGTATATTCCTTTTCTTCCCTGTGCTGTTTTATTTTCTAACTGACTGTCCTTTTATAAATGGAAACTTAGTTCCTTGGGTTTTATCTCAATATCCACTTTTCCTGCTTGTGCTGCAAGGTAACATTCAATTTTGTTTTCAGTTAAATTTGCGCTAGTTAGAATATCCCAGATTTATGCAATTTTAGTAAAAGGCAGAATCGCTTATGCTTTGCTGTGTTTTCTGCTGACTTCTATCAAAAAGAACCTGCTTTTTGTCCTGATTTTACTGCCCTTTCTACCTGATTTTACTGCCCTTTATACCAGTTCCTGAGCAGTAAACTTTCATACAGGAGGATCTTTCCTTACTTAATTCTAATGTGATTTCTAGCACTAAAACCATCCAAACGCCAAAAAACCCAGCAAGATTCAGAAATCAGTCTTTAAATTCAGCAGGCTCCTTACGCTCTGAGAAAGAATGAAAGCAAAGAGGAGTGAAAGACCACAGCAAATGAGCAACAAAGATGTATTCCTGAACTTTGTTTCTTTGTGAACTGAGATTTTAGTAATTTCTGTAACCCCCTATGGGAAACGTATGTTTGCCCGCGTACACAACGTAATCTCAAGCAAAAGGCAATGATTTCAAAACGTTGTATAATTTAATTCCAAATGACTGAGTAAATAAATGGTTGTACCCAGCTGCGATCACTTTCAGAAAAGGTTGCGAACCATATGTTAACTGCTGGAACATTCACATGAAAATACCAGGAGTAAGCAGGCTGTGAGGTGGTAAATTCATGCAGCCCAGGCTGTGATAGACAGTGGGGCTGGAGAGTACGGTTCTGACTTTATAAACTGGTCCTCCTGCCTTCCTCGCTCACGCAGGAAACTCGCTGCTCCCAAATGGGAGTACCCGGTGGGCCAAAAGAGATGGTTCTCACGTTCCATCATTCTCAGCTTCGCTGCTTTTTGAGAGCTGTCTTACGCAGAGGTTGTCTACGTCTCTGCCAGCTCTTCTTTCTTTGCAGACGAATGTTGTAAGCTAAACCAAAACTGTGTGCCGTGTGTTTCCTAGGGAGAGGAGTAAGACTCTACTACATTGGCGGCGAGGTGTTTGCCGAGTGCCTTAGTGACAGTGCCATTTTTGTCCAGTCTCCCAACTGCAACCAGCGCTATGGCTGGCACCCAGCAACAGTTTGCAAGATTCCACCAGGTAAGGAAGTGTCCCCTGTCTCTGATCCTACACAGGCTTTGCCTCTTGCAAAGGGATTTGCTGACCTCCGTTCCTGACAGTCGTCAGAAACTTGTGCGCTATTACAAGCTGCTTGACAACTGAAGCAGGGCATTTTTATAGCACTACATTCATACACGTAGGAAGAAACAGTACTTCAGGTTCTAAGCAGAACTAAGAGCAGAACCTGCTGCTTGTTCCATGCGGTGTTTTGTCAGTCCATTGTTATACGGTAATTATCTGACAGTCATCATTTTGTTTGTACCTTTAAATAAAAGAATATACCGTAAGACATTTTTCTTAATTTAGATTCACCCATGAAAGATTCAGATTGTTACTTTCTTCTGTTCTGTAGTAAAACTTCCCCCCCTTTGTGAATTGGTTTTATTGTAAGGAAATCGCATTTGCAGGCACCTTGTTGTTCCGGTTATAGCAAACGTATATCTAAAGTATGCTGAAAGATCACAAGAGAATTTATTGCATCGGTCTAGGAAGAAAAGCCTTTTTTTGTCAGATACATGTAGAAGAGCTGGGAAGGGAGGATGCCGTTTGAAAGGGAATTTAGCTATGTAGTTAGGCTTACAAAAGCTACTTTTTTTACAGTTAAAAGTATGTGTCCATTTAAAAAATTAATTTTTTTGTTTAGAACTATTTGAATAAAGATTGTCTTTCTTTTGGGAAGAGATCCATACACGGCAAGCTGTGGCCCATCTTAACGGGTTTCCTTTCTCAGATGCTTAGGACGCAGCTGCCAGTGTTGCAAACATGACTTAATTGTCCAGCCACATCACAAGAGTCCACCCCGGCTGGAGTCAACATCTGAAGACATAAACAACCCACATTTCCGCTGCAGTTTCATCTAAAGTGCATTTTTTTTGGACTCCAGCTCTCCCTGCTTTTGCCACAGTCTTTGGCCGCCTTCTCAGACTCATCTTCAAATGCTTGCTGGGTTTGAAGCAATTTCTGCATTCCCTTGTTGATGAGATCGAGTCGTACCCGCTCCTCCCATGCACAGTCGTGGAGAGACCTGTTCCCTCCGCTCCTGAACCCTCAACAGCTTGGCCGTCTGATCCCCACCCACCAAGTCTTTTTCGCTTTCTTTGCCGTGGCTCTTTCTCTGCGCTCAGCCTGGCCCTGATGCTCTCACCCATCTTATTTTCCCTCCTTGGACTGCAGTGTGCCTGACGCAGCTTCCCCTCACTGCGAGATCCACAGCTCTTGGGCTGTGCTCTTTTACGGCCACAGAGCTGGGTCGTTGTTTCTGTAGCTGCCGAGCTGTTGCACGCGGTTACGCTTCGCTGTACGCGGTTCGGCCCAAAGCAGATGACAGCGTGAGTCCAGCCCAAGAGAGTAGGCTCAGAAGTGATTCTAGAAAAGTACAATTCATCGCAGTCCAAGTGGTTGTTTTTCAGGCTTGGCCCATGTGTAATCCCAAATGAGCATTACTTGTGTGCCAAGTTACAGAGTTTAGCTTGTTCCTGGTTATCTGGGAGAAAGCAAGCGTAGCAGCACTTTTTTGAACAGCTCCCTGTGTGTTTGTTTATTTATTGAAACTGTGAAGGATGGGGTGCTATTTCACCTTTCATCACCTAAAACCAGTTGATTAAGTTGTTGTCGGTCTTCTAGCTGGGACTAAACATTGAGGGAAAACTCTTATTTTTGAAGGAAAATCCTTTGGCACGTGATAGTTACGTTAAGGGACGGTTGTAGCAGAAGCAGCTCTGCTGCCGGCCTCTTTAACCCCAGTAACTGGTTTCTGGCATGCCAGGGCGGTTTCACTTCAGAACTTCTCCATTACTTCTCCTGACAGACACCGTGTAAATCCAGCACCGGTGAGTTCCTATTTTTAGCCTGTGCATTCCTTCCTTTCAGGCCCCGTCTCGATTGCTGTTGTTAAGCGTCGTAGTTCAGCTTTTGGATTCCAGCGTGAGGGAAATGGTTGTAAAGGAGAGGGAAGGAGGTTCCACGTGAGGACCCCGAGTCTGGTCTTGTAGATCTCAACCTGCTGTGTGGGCACTTGGATCCATCGTTCCCTGCCCTGGAACGTGGTTTTGTTCCTGTTCAGCGTACGAGCTGTGGAAATGCGGCAACCTCGATTCCTTCTCTGAAATGCTGCGTTTAAACAATCTGCGTGTGGTACCACGTGGTCTGGGGACACGGGAAAGCAGTGCTGAGTTTCTTCCCGTCCTCAGAAAGAAACGGATTTCTTAGTCTAGTTAAGCTAATGCCTCGTTCTTGTCATGTTCTTTTTTCGCAGGATGCAACCTGAAGATTTTTAACAACCAGGAATTCGCTGCTCTCTTGGCTCAGTCTGTAAATCAGGGCTTCGAAGCCGTGTACCAGCTGACCAGGATGTGCACAATTCGAATGAGCTTCGTCAAGGGATGGGGAGCAGAATACAGGTCAGGCTTCTGAATGAAACCTCGTGGTTCTGCTTGCCGTCGCTGCTCCCGTACCCCACAGCCCGCGACAGTGTCCTGCAAAGCTGCTTTACTCGGCGTTTAAGATGGGGGGAATTAGCGGAGCATCTGTTCGGTAATGTGGACAGGTTGCCGTTGTTGAGAATGTGTTGGTCTCCTGTCTCCCACCCTGTGTGTGTAAAACACACATCACGTGCGGTATGTGGAACACCACTGTTTGGTCGCGGTGTTGGATGGACCAAGAGCTTTACCTGAAGCACAGCAGATAACCCCAGATGGCCTGCGTGGCAACTATTCCATGTTTTTTCTTCAAATTAGATGTTTAGTTTGAGTGTCTTACAATGCCACTGTTACCAGGACAGGATCAGTGTGTGTGAGTGCTTCCTAACAGATACAGGTTGGGTTTGGTGCTTCTTTTATCAACCACTAATGGGATTAAAATAAAAGCACGTTGGGTTGAAACCTTACATTTGGAAGAGCTGTTAGAGTTGCTGCAAAATTCTAGTTAAATCTCCTCATCCGTTCCTTAGTGCTTGTCACAGGACAGTTGACCAGGGGCAGTGGGAGGAACAGGGCCACTGTTTTTCCCAGTGAATACTGAAGATGAAAAAGGAGGTGCAGCAGGATCTGGTGTTTGGAATCGACGATACAGTTATTCTGACAACAGCGGAGGCAGTGTGAGGGACTCCCTGGCCTGGGTTGCTGTTGCTCCGCTGCGTTACCAAGCAGACGTCCCTAAGCAGCAAAGGGAGTGAAATCGGTGTTGAATAGCACGCGTAGGGGAGACAGAATTCATCAGAAAATGCATGTCATTTTATGGGAGAAAGCTGGCAAAGATGTAAGCCAAATGTGATTCTGAAATACGTACTTGACTGTGTACCCTCCAAACCTGCGGCCTAATTTGAAAATCCAGGGGCAGCCTCCGTGTCCCAGAGCAGCGTGGCTGCGGGCCGATGCTCCCCTGGCACCGCTGCCTGCGGCCGACGGGGGAGATGCCTCAGTTATCAGCTGCAGCCGGGGCCCTGCACGTTACTCTCCCACTTTCTTCAATTTCTCCAGATGTTTGGAGTCCATTTTGTTTAGAAATTGTCCTGCAAGCGGGCCAGAGCGTTTCAGCCCTGGCTCGCAGCCACGGCTCGTAATGAAATCCAGATGAGCCTGACTTACGGAAAGTCAGCTATCTCATTAGAGTATTGTAGGCAGCGAAACCCTACGCTCGCGCTGACCGCGCCGAAGCCGCTCTCTTGCTCCGTCATTTCCTCGCCACAAACTACTACATCTGATTGCCTTTGTCAGGGCACGGTCGTGTGTCGAACTGATTCATGTATGAAAACCTTACCGCGGGAGCTGCGTCCAGAGCGCTGCTCAGTGATTCCTGGCTCCGCTGCTGGGCCTTTTGAGCGGTCAGATCGGTGGGGTGCTTAGGGCCCTTGTGCGCCAGGGATTTGGTGGAGGGAAGGGGGGAGAAGCCAGTTGCACGAGCAGCCTGTGAGACAGAGGTTCTCCTCTGTCCAGCGAGAGCTGCGGCTTTGCCTTTCTGAAGGGCTGGAGCTGACGTGCTGGTCCTCGCGGTGGGAAGGCAGAAAGAAGCTTGCTGCGATAGATTTGCAGAGGGCAGAAGTGCGGCAGCTCCACAGGTAGTGGTTTTCTGTACGGTGTTGCTGGGACAGTTGCTGGACTGCTGGGCGTTACTCTGGTTTCAGGCAGCAAAGGGGAACGCTCTGTGCTAAGTTCGCGCAGGCTTTGTTTTCTTCTGGGACCTGAGAGCTTTGTATGCTCCACTGAAGCTGACGGAGCGAGAGAGGTGCCCTGCTTTCCCCGTCCTGCGCTCCTCCTGCCCCAAGAGCTCCCGAGACCCCCTTTAAGGCAGAACACTGCCCATTAAGTCACTGTGTGGGACAAGCCCTGCCCGTACGCCCACTCTTGGGGCATCGCCTGGCTCCGGCCGGCCGCGCCTGAGCTGGGAATGGGTGGGGTGCCTTCAGGGACCTGCTTCCATTTTCGGCTCAAAGAATGAGACCTACAGACCCATCCACAGAGCGGGTTGCGGCCCTCGGCCAACGCCTGGCAGAGCCCTACGTACCCCAAAGTCCCGCTCCCCCGCCCTGCCGCGGAGGGGGTGCTGAGGCGCAGAGCCCCGCGGAGCAGAGGGCCTGTCTCCCGGGGAAGGATCCTCTTTTCAGCAGTAGTTTCTCCCTCCCACAAACAGATTCCAAGGACAGCTTCTGTGGGAAACAAGGGTGTAAAACAAGGCTGTTTCTAAGCTATTGCTCTCCTCTCATAATCCTCCTCCTCCACAGCAGCTGTCCCTGCCTCTCTGCCTGGAACAGGGCTTAGGCCACCCCTCGGCAGAAGAGGGAGAGCCCCTTGCCCTGTGCCTCGGCCTCGCGTCCCTTCCTTTCCTCATCTCTCCTCGCTTCCCTGTCTGGAGACACTCCACAGGGTCTGGCCTTCGGGAGAAGAGCAGAGGGGGGGAAGGTGCTTTGTGGCAGGGAAAGCAAAAGCATGATGTGGGCTGGAGCCCCTCTGCTCTGGAGCCAGGCTGAGGGAGCTGGGCTTGTCCAGCCTGGAGCAGAGAAGGCTGCGGGGAGCCCTTGGAGCCCTCCCAGTGCCTGCAGGGGCTGCAGGAAAGCTGGAGAGGGGCTGGTTGCAGGACAGGGGGGGCCAGGCCAAGGGGAAGGGCCTGAAGCTGCAGGAGGGGAGCTGGAGCTGAGCTGGGAGGCAGCAATCCTTCCCTGGGAGGGTGCTGAGGCCCTGGCACAGGGTGCCCCGAGAAGCTGTGGCTGCCCCTGGCTCCCTGGCAGTGCCCAAGGCCAGGTTGGATGGGGCTTTGGGCAGCCTGGGCTGGTGGGGGTGTCCCTGCCCATGGCAGGGGGTGGGAACCAGATGATCTTTTAAGGTCCCTTCCAACCCCAGCCATTCTGTGATTCTGTGACCCAGCAAGGCATCCCCCTCTCTGGCCAGAGCCACCAGCTCTTGGGCCGTTTTAAAACACATGGTTTGATACCACGTGTCTGCTTTTCTGATAGGTTTTACAACTTTTTATACTCTGCAGCATTTCTGCTTCCTTTGAGGCAGCGGATCAAACGTAAATCTGTTGGAGTGCCCCATACGCCGTGTACGTCGTGTAGGGCTCACCCCTCCCGAACTGTGCGCAAAGGATGCGCAGCGGCAGCTCTGGCCACGCGGGAGGGGGCTCTGCAGGGCTGCAGGAGGGAGCTCTCCCCATCAGTCCCACCTCCCGCTAAAACCTAACAATACGGTGAAAGAGAATATCCTGGTCTTGGAGAAATTTAATGTATTTGGTAAACTGCTGGCTTTGCTATTTAATTAGGAGAGGCAAGGTCTGCAAAATGAAGCTGAAGAGCGTTGCTTAGATGAGCACCTTCCTTCAGGGCATCAGGTGCTGCCTGTTTTCAGGACTCTGACTAGTAAAGAGGTCACATAGTGACTTTCTCCTTTGGGATGATCAGAAATGTGCAGAGAACAGGTAGGGCTTTTAAAAGAAGTTGGCAGCATGGGCCAAAAGCGTGTTAGAGAGGAGGGAGACATTCCTTCGGCCCCACGTGCAGGACCATTGTCTCAGCAGGAAAGAATGCTCCAGTAGCTGTAAAGCCTTTTCAGTTCGTAAAGTTTTTTACGTCATATTTATGTTCTTTTTTTTTTCTTCTCCCCCCCCCTTTCTCATAGGCGGCAGACGGTGACCAGTACTCCCTGCTGGATTGAGCTGCATCTCAACGGTCCTCTGCAGTGGCTCGACAAGGTCCTCACACAAATGGGCTCCCCGAGCATCCGTTGTTCTAGTGTCTCCTAAGGAAACATCTCCTGGGGGCGGGAGGGGGGAACAAAGACTCTGGAAAATGGAATTGGCTTAACCCTTAGCAAAATGCATAGTGCATAGTCAACAAATTCCCAGTTATTGAAGTGATGAGGAAAAAAAAAAATCTGCTAAAAAAAAAAAAGTGGGTTTTCTTTGTTTTGTATTTTTTTTTTAAACTAAATAGCCATTTAAGCCACTTCCACTGAAACTGTTAGCACTTTGGTTACAATGCTATGGGCCATTGCAGTTAGAATTTGAAGCTGGAGTTTATCATGATAAAAAAACTGGACTCGGTTACAGCGGGGAGCAGCCAGTGCTCTGCCTCCGGCCGTGTCGTGCCTGTGCGGCCGCTCGCCCCGCGCTGCTGCGAGCAGGCAGGAGCCGCCGCCGGCTCGGAGGAGACTTTCCATTTGCCTCGCACAACTCCAGGCTCGTGTCGCGCAGCGTCGCTGCAAAGCCGGATGCCGTGGGACTTCGGGATGACTCTGGCTCCTGCCTTCCTGTGGCCATCTACACCTGCCCTCCCTGGGATCGCGGCGGGAGGGGGAAAAGGAGGCATTTGGAGCTCGCAAGAACTAATTGTCCCGGTAATGTTCCCAAAAGGAATGAATTTCCCACGCTGGACTCCTACCAAGGAGGCAGAGCCTCGCCTCGTGCCTGAGGGACGCGGCCGATGCCCTGACGGTCTCAGGCTGGACTGAGGGGAAGCAAAAAGCCAAACTTCAGGCTGCTCCTGGCATCGCTGCGGCGGCCGGCGACGCGATCTGCTCGCAGACAGACGTTTGTCGTGCGGGGAGCCCTGGGTGGCTCAGTGAAGCCTTCGATACCGTGCGGTCTGTTTGCATCAACTACAGGAAGTTTGTGTTCTGTTTCCTCAGTACGGTGAACGGTGTCTGCCGCTTCTGAAGTCTTGGGGGCTTGGTGAGTTCAGTGCCCGGGTCTGCTCTAGGGATGGAAGCGCGCAGGCCCTCGCTGCCGTGCTCAGAACCTGCAGTTCCGTAGGTTATCCCACGCTGGAGGTGTGACTGCGCGTGAACCAGGACATCTCAGACACAACCCCTCTCTGTTCAAAACGTATTTCAGCTGAGCACAATGCTCTGAGATGGGTTTTCGCCTGGAGAAATTGGGAGAGTGTGTATTTGCTTGTGTTATAAAATGTTCATTTTAAATATACATGCTCCAGCCTGTTGAATATTTTTATTTTCCCTGCAGCAATTGTCATGGCAAACAACTCCCACAACTGGAACAAACCCTTCGCGCTCGCTTTTATGGTTCAGATTTGCCAAATAAGTCTCGTAACTTTGTCAGTGCTGTCCAGTTACCTGTTTCTTTATATCTGCGTTGAATGTCACATGCGTTTGTGCCAAAATATTAGAAAGGGGGAAGGGAGGAAGCGATGATCAGTTTCCTATGGAAATCTTCTCTTTTTTTTTTTTCATATATGACAGACAAACACCCAAGCTACATCTGGCTCTGGGAAATGACATTTTGTATAGGAAATTCAGAGTCCGAGGAAGACCTTCGGTGGCGGTTGCGCTCCCAAACGCTACAGGCGCTTCGGAATTCCCTCTTGCAGAATTCTGAGTGGAGCTTTCGCTGTGCAGCACGGCCTCTGTCGCAGCGCTGGGGGTTCCTGGGGTGTTTTTTTAGTGTAGTTTTTGCAGTGTGTCTGATTTTAGTTCAGTCTCTGATTGCACGGACTTGTGCAATAAGAGCGTCTGTGTAAAATAGTGTTCTCTAGCCGCATAAAAAGTCGGTCTGTCTGTCACTGGGGATGGATTTGGCATTTACTTTCAGATACAGGTTTCTAACGTAGTTGCAAACAAAAACTTACCCTGACTTTTGTGGAAGTATTTGATTTGGGTTTTCTTTTTTTAGTGAGAGAGGGAAAAACCCTGCCACGTTCAATGGCCCCAGGTTTCCTCCCTGCGTTTCTTTAAATCGAATTTGCTTATTTCAGTGAACGAACTGTGTTCATTGTCCACGTAACCGTGGGGGAAGCTGGACCATGGGGTGTCTTGTGCATTAGCAACAAAAATGACGTCTGGACTTCCAGTACCAGAGAGTTCGTTACGCGCCACGGGGTGTGCGGGATCCCGGCCGACCCAGAGGCTGCGAGCTGGAGCAAACCCCAACCTCTGTATGAAGTTTGCACGCCGAATCACCTCCTCAGCCAAACTAAGAACGGGACCTGGGTTTCTGCTGTCAGCCAGATTTGTATCTTCTACCTGGTGAAGGATAAGAATTCCCTTTGGAAAAACAGGATTCGGATGATGCATAAAAACTTGGGTTAATCTCACCTCATCATGCCTTAAGTAAAATGACTCCAAATGGAAACCGTAAGCTGGTCTAGCAGTGCAGTTAGATAAAACTGAGCAGATTATCTCCACTAAAGTATTAATTTCCTCTCCTGCCCTTTGTTTGCCTTCTCACTAGTCCATAAAAGCTTTATAGTTTCTGAAGTTGCCTTACAGAGTCACGTGGGACGTCCTGCACCACGAAGGAAGAGGCGGAGGTGGGAAGGGGCTGATCCGAGGGACGAGTTGCCCTCGGTGTCGCAGTCGAAGTGGGTTGCGCAGCTGGAAGCTGCCTCCCCCTCGGCTCTGCAGCGTGCCCGACTCGCGCGGACGCTGCGGTGGGGGAAGAGGCGGCATTCGGCCAGAGGCAGCGCTGCCCCGGGGCCGCACGTGCCGCCGCCTTGGGTTTACTTTTTTCCCCAAAACTTTTTTAAGTAGCTTTGATATGTAGCACGAATGTACGCAACCGCCCGTGCCCTAGCCTGGATTACACACCCCTACTGGAAGATCTTCTCAGCCGAAGGTGGTCTTGGCTAGTTTGACCAGGATTTCATACATTTTTGTTACTAGTAGAGAGTCACTAGCAGGAACTTTGACTCCTTTTAATCGGTGTAGCCGTACACAAGGGCCTGGCTGCTGGCAGATGACACTGATGGCCTTGTGCTTTTAAATGACTGTGGTGATTTTTTTTTTTTTAATTATTATTAATGTATTGAACCGAATTGCAGTTTATATTTTGGTAAGCTTGTCTTAGAAGTAATCCAGTGCTGTCCGTTTGATTTAATTGCCAGGAATCAGCATACGTATGTACAAAGATGGAGAAATCTAATCATCCCAAATTTCCCCAAAGCTCTGGTTACCCATAGATGCCATGAAAAGGTCGGGGAGGAACCGCTGAGGAAGAGTTAAACCAGTTAGTTTCCTCTCCCCTTAAGGATCAACGTACTTTGAACCGTGCAGAGGACTCCTTCGCAGGGTGAAGAATACTCAGGACTCGGTCTCAAGCAGGGAGTATTGGCAGCCGTGCCCCGTGCTGCTCGCTAACGGCCAACAGCACAAGGAGCGAGAAGGCGGCAGCTCAGTGAAGGACTTCAGCCGTATCACGACCATCCGTGAGCTTTCCTAGTTCTCGAAGGTACTGGGTAGGTAGGAGGAATGGAATTTCACAAATAAGCTGGTAAGCTAGAACGAGAAATAATTAGTCCCTATATAGTAGTTGATTGAGCGGTATGGTTAAGAAATTCAGTATCTGTTTTTTATTATGTACATGCTTTCGTATTTATGTTGTCTTTCTTGAATATTCAGATGAATCAAATATTTAAATTTTAACAGAAAGGGCGATGAAGGATTCAGAGTATTAAATCTTTCATGTGTTCCTTTCTGGCGACCGCTGGAAATGAGGCAGTTACTGATGTGAGAACAAGAGGCTCACCGCAGAGCCGAGCAACAAGCCCTGGCGCGGAGAACGGAACAGGACTTGGAGCCTTTGCCCGAGTTCCGCTTTATCCTTTAGCAAAGGGTCAGGTTCCCAGGTGGGCCCTTGAATTGTGCTCTCCAGATTGACGAGGCTTTAAAAAGACAATGAACCTAATTACTCCATAAATGTTTTGGTTCATCTTCCGTTTCCTCCGGTCCGTGGGTGCTAGAGGAGCCCACCCCGGTCTCTGCCGTGGGGACGCATCGAGGCGGCTCTGCCGACGGCGGCGGCCTGCTCTCTTCGCGCTGGACTGACCTGCTGCCCCGCGGGAGCTGTGTAGGAGCATGTTTGCAGTAGTGTTTAGATTTCCTTAACCTGAGATTGTACGGTAATGACCGGTGATGTCACCAACCTGCTTTAGCTTGTTAAGCATTATTCACCTATTTTGTTACTAAAGGCCTGTACCGTGTATGCCCTCTTACTTCCTATGTGAAACTGTAAGTTCTATTTTTGACATTTTAATAAACTTTGATTTGAAAACTGAGGCTCGTGAGAAAATACGGGTGTTGTAAAAAGACAGTTAAGGCCAGGAACTGGCAGCACTGGGAGTTCTGAAACCAGGGATAGTCCAGAGACAGCAGCAGCTTTCGGTACGTCTAACGAAGGTTGTTCCCAGCAGTTCGCACAAGATCTCAGTGACAGGTGACATCTTCATCCTTCTTACAGTTCAGACAGTTTTGTTCAAGAATTTAAAGCCAGACCGTAAGAAAATTTATAAAAACGCAACTAACTCTTTTAACTAAGGGGATTCGAAGGTGAACATGAGTGGAGCGCTGCGGCTCCAAGGATTTATTGTCAGGTTGCTGGAGAAGTGGGGCCCGGTACGCTGACCGCGGCTGTGCCTTCGCCTTGCGGCTGGAATTAGGAAAGGCCGTTATCGGGAGCGGCGGTGGAGTATTTACGGCTTTTCTCTCAGACCCGGTTTAAAAGCGCCCCGCTGCTCCAGCCGCTCAGGCAGACGGAGGTGGGAAGAGGCAGCTGGAGGTCTCCGGTCCCTCCACGTGCTCGATCCAGGATTTGCCACCACTGGATCAGGTCAGCTGGGCTTTTGTCCAGATAAATCTTGGAGAACAATCTTAAAGAACAGGGAGTCTCCCCTGATAAGCTGTTCCGCGGCCATGCGATGTTCCTAGTGGAAGTTTTCCCACCGTTACCTCCCAGGCTGCATTTTTGGCTCTTGCCCCTTGTTACAACAGGTTTCTGCAGTCGATGGTGTGTCTTTGCAGCGATGATGCGGCTCCTCCGTGCCGCTCAGGTACAGCACCGTGAGCAGTAGCTGCTGTTAGAAATCAAACAGTGGCCGAGCTCAAACGGTGGCGGGTGGCGAAGTCCTTCGCGCCCACCCCAGTCAGCTGGATGCCGCGGCCCCGTCGCTGCTGCTGCTGCCGCCCCCACTGGGACTGTGCCTGGGCTGGGAAGCGTCCGGCGAAGCAGCGGGTCCAGCAGAAGGCAGGCGGCCGCCTCGGGTGGGAAAAGGGACGTATGCGCTGGCGTTCGGCCGGCCTCGGGGAGGGCATTGTCCACACAGCGTCAGCAACAGCCAGGGCACACCGCGATCTGATTCTGCCAACGTTCCTCCTCGGGTTTCACTGAAATTCAGGTTGTTGTTGTTGTTGTTGTTTCTCCTGAGCGAGGATTTACGAGAATACTTTTTCCACTCACTTTTCCAACAATGTGGTAATAAAAGGGTCTCGTCCAGGTTGTGTACTGGGGCTGCCAACGCTCCAGTGTGGTGCAGTAAATCAGCTCTGAGCTGCGGGTTCTGCTGGTTGGCACCTGAAAATATCACGGATTTTGGTGTCAAAATCTTACCTGCGCTGAAAATGGGAACCCGAAGCGAAATACAGGTTTGATAATGAACAAAAAATGCCAAAGCCTTGGCCAAACCAAAAAAAAAGCAAATCATCATTTGGGGAGGTTTCAGTTCCAGCAGAGGTTGGGATACAAGGGGTTGGTCTGTCCTGGCAGGACAGCGCCAGGCCTGGCCGGGGGCGCGGGGGTCTGGCCTCACCCCCGAGACGGGTGGCTCTGCTCAGGGGTTTCAGCCCCGTCCCTGTGCCCTCCTGGCAGGAGGAAGAGGGGAAAGCTGCGGCAGTGAGCCCCACCAGGGCTGGAGCCAGAGTCACACCACAGCACCCGCTTTAGGATTAAAACCTTTGTTTGTTTGCTCTAATCTATTAATTGTGGGTGTTCAGGACAACGCAAGTCCCACACCCTACCAGAGCAATCCGTTTTTGAGATGCATGTTACTGTTACCGTATGCAAGTGACATTTTCTCCTTTTAATAATGAACACAACATTTCTGTAGCCTTGAGTCGGAGACAGAAGTTCACTAGCGAACAGTGATATACTTGGAGTTTGTCAGTTGAATTCTACGCTCAGTTTATTGTATTTATAATGACCTAACAGTAGCTTAATCATAAAAAAGAAATGCAAATTGTACGGGCTGTTCCATGCAGGCAGCAAAATCACCAGCCCCTGTAACAAAAGCGTCTTCTCCCAGGTCAGGTACTGCAATGAAAAGCTGCCTGCACCCAGGAAAACTGCAGTGGGTTTTGGCTGCATTTGAGAATGGATTAGTAAAATTACCAAACTGCTGAGCCGCATTTGTAACACACAGAAGCGCAGCCCACTAGGGAATGTGTTTCTCTGAGGCCCCCGAACTCTTAACTAAATGCTCCTTGGATTAGGAAGTGCCGCTGTCCAAGCGAACGCTGGTGGACAGAGAGGATCCGACGGTTTCCTTCAGCACTGGGACTGCGCTCCCGTGACCATCTCTAGCTCGGAAAAGCCGCTACACCTAGCACAGCACGTGAGCTGAACTGCAGAGCCCGTCCAGAGCTGTTCCAGTCCAGCACTGGGGTTCCGGGGAAATGAACTTCAAACCTGTCAGAAGGATGTAAAAGCAAGATGGGAACCAAAAGGAACCAAGCCAAAGACACGACGACTTTCAGGTTTGCTTTTCCACAAATGTCCCTTAGTCATGTCTGTAACATCTGCTTTGTAAAGAGGTTCCGGAGCCAAACACAAAGCCTCTCTCCAGAAAAAACCCAAAAACCAACCCACCAAACAACAAGCCACCAGCAAAGAAAACCGTGATTTGAAAAGACAATTCAATAGTCTTTAAGGATCATTCAAACTATTTCCTGGTATCGCCTGGCCACACATTTACAACAGAACCGTGTTTGAGTGAGTTCTTGATACGTTAGTAAGCTCCGCACCATGTTATCCGTGCAATTGTTCCACCAGTTCTGGGCAGCAGCAATGTGGGTGCCTGCCTGCGGGCCGGCCGCCGGACCTCCTCCTGCTCCCAGGCCCCCGCTCTTCCCAGCCGCTCACGCCGGCCCGTCCTCTCAGTACTACTTCCGCACTGTCAGACTTGTCCTTGTCGCTGCCTGCACCACGAGCTCTGACCCTTCCCGGGATGTACTCCTGTAGTACACATCTCCTCCTATCTGTAGCAGGCTGGAGGAGCACGTTCTCCAACTGGTAATTCTAATTCCTGGGATAAGGCATCACTCATGGGAATTTAGCTGCTGCTGCCTCGTAAAAAAAGCAGCAAAGAACTTGATTTTGTGTATTAAATGTAAATAAACTGTCACATGTACATCGCACGTATAAAGAGCTCACGTCTATAACAAACTGGTTTCCTAAAGCATTCAAGTGCATTCTTCTCTTCACCGCGTTCAATTAACCGACTCCGCGCTTTCGCCATGTACGGCTGTTGCACAACATTAGAAAGGAAACAAGCAGCCTGCGCCTCCCAGGAAGCAAACACGGGAAACTGTTCCCTACTTGGACGGACGCCCCTTCGGTTCTTCGTTACGACTCTCTGTGCCGGCGAGAAAGGAGGAGGGAGTGGGAGGAGGTGGCACAGCCATGGCGAGGCCCGGCGGATAGCTACTGTCGTTCCGTTCGGAAGCGGTAGGGCTGTGTATCCTTGAATGGCTGGATGTGTATCCCCGTAAAAGGAACATTTCTTCTTAAAGTATTGTACTATCGCAGAGCTACTGCTCAGTCTTTTGTACGAGAAACGCTTTTCGAACTACTCACAAAGCTTCAGTTTTATTTCTTAAGAGTTGAAAACGCTGTGGTTTTTACCCAGGAAATTATTTACAGCATTCTAAGCAGCCTATTATTTTAGCTTTGCTTAATCTTAAAAGAAGAGGCAATGAATGTCAAGAACCACTGTGAAAGTGCTTTCAGAATTTAAAGCCGTCAAATAATTTATCACAAGCCACCGTCTCGAGACTCACGGAATTTATTGACGCGAAAGACGCAGACATTGGAAAACTTCATTTCAAAATTTCCAGATACGATTGCTTAACACGGCGTATTTTCAGATTGATAAGGAAATGCTCCTGGGGAAAACACGTGGCGTTTCGTGGGGTGTGCCAGAGGAGCGCTGGGGAGGGCCCGATTCTTCAGCAGGGCAGCTGCTGGCTGCCTCTTCCCGCTGCTCTGCCGCCTGGATCTGACAGCTGACTGCGCAGAAAGGAGACAGGATGGCATTTACCTGCTCCTCGCCCTCCCTCCCCAGCCTACGCCTTCCTTCTCCTCTTCCTACTGCCTCCACGTTCATACTCCCAGTCCGGGACTGCGCAGACAATGGCACGATACTAAATCTAAGGAGAAAGGCAGCTTTTCCGGCCCTCGATACCATGAAGCAGCAATCCGAGATGCGTACTCTGGTGCCGTCTAACGAACGCGCAGAGGATGAGGCTGTGATGAAGGCAGCAGGTGACGGCGTGGGGTTTCTGAAATCGTAGCTTTTCTCTGTAGGTATTTCGGGCAGAATTCAGCAGCAGAAGGTCTGCGCGTTCTGCTGGGCCTCGGAGGCCAAGCGGTGCAGGAGGTTTGGGCAGGGAACTGCACCCCTGGAACAGCGGCAAAAAATCTGTCTTGCGTTTAATCCCAAATTTAGTTTCTAATGGAAACCCAGGGAGCGTGGCACAACACCTTTCCAGGGAAGGACCAAGTACTTACAGACACAAACAGAATTCAAAGCCTGTGGGCCATTTTTAATAGCTTTGGCACTCAGCAGGATTAACCTTGCAGCCTTGGCATAGCATCCCACAATAGGGTACAATTCAGCAACTTTCTCTTCATGGCTCATATAAATCTGGTTGGTTTTAACTAGTAAGTCAGCTATAAAGCTACATAAAACCATCAAACAGGCCTACATCTAAAATGTTGAGTTTGGAATTAAGTAGTCGCTTAACAACCACCAACCATATGTAGAAAGATAACCGGCAGTAAATTTGTTTATTTAAACTCAAAAGAGGAAGCAATAAAAATGTTAATTTGAAAAATGTAAACTAATTATTATTTCCTCTAACTGCATGCACTGCCTTCCAAAATTCTCTGAGAGAGAATAAGCCACCAGTCAGACAAAACCATTCTTAACCATTAGGTGTTGTGGAATGTAACTACAACGATGCAGGGAATCCTTTAACCAAAGAAAGCAACTAAAGCTAAATGGGGCTTTTCGCAATAAACACTCATCGCAGGAAAAGATCACTCTCTCAGGATTGCTCTGTCGCTTACAGCTACAGGAGAACTTAGTTTTCTTCATCCGAGGAGAGCCCTTCGATTTCATCTCTGTCTCCTCCAATTGCCATCCAGAACGCTTTGGCCACCTAACAGTGGAAAAAAACCAAACAAACATGGGAAAGGGAGAAAAATTCCCCTCAAATGGCTCAAGGTTTTGCATTTACCATCCAAAAAATACAAACTGGGTGGTAGCTAAATCTAGCACCCATGGTTCTAGGTGCAGCGCTAATCCTGTCTCAAGAAACTTCAGCGACACAGAGGCAATAATTCAAAATTCATGGGAGGCAGATGTGATAGAAACCGTGCGCTGATTAAAGCATGATTAAATTTTCCTTGAGATCAAGGCGTTTTCGCTGACCGAAGTGGAAGCTGGCCTGCACCCTCAGGGGCTGCAGGGCTTTCGTTTCAGAAATTTTGAGAGGGAAAAGCTTTTTCTGGGGTTTCAAAATTCCAGGTTGGCTGTGCAGTTCTTGGGAGATACCAGACAGCCTCCTCCCTTGGACTGTGCCGTTTGTTCTTACTACTCCTAATGCAGGAACTCTACAAGACAAGTAGCGACGGCTTAGAAAGCAAACGCCCATTTTTAATAATGTCAGTGCCAATCCCAACACCTCACCTTTTCCGCATGCAGTTTTCTTTGTTCGTGAGGCAACGTTGCAGCTTTATCTGTGAAAAAGAACACGACTTAGGTTGGCAACCTCAGGAGTGAGCAGGGAGAGAAATGCCTATTGCAGCTGGGTTGCTGGGACTACCAAGATACTAAAGATCATAAAAAAGGAATCTTATTTAGTAAGAGCAATTGCAATTCCCAAACACCAGAAAGCTGATGGATTTAATCTCAAACATTTGTAGCTTTAAAGTGGAAGACTGGCACGCAGTTGTAGAGCTCAAAGAAAGGGTAGTTCACGGTGGACAAAATCAGTGTGACAACAGTTAGCTGAGCAATAGCTACTTCTTTCCAAAGCTCTATGAAGATGAAGGGCCAATTCATGAAAAGATCAGCCACTTATGAAGAACCTCACACAGGAGAATGGGAATTTGTACCATCTCCCCACTGGCTCTCACGCCTTCAAAGTGATTTCAATAGGGGATACAGCTCAGGACATCTCTCCCCGGTACAGTACCTTTCATTTCTTTCAGCTTTGAAAACAGCCTTTCGAAGTTCTCCAGGTCACCCTCTCTCGTGGTTAGGCTGGCTAACTCCTGAATATCCATATCTAACATGGGATCTGAAATAAAATATAGGTTGGTTTAAGGTAAAGCATTCTCTTTTGCCAGCAGGAAGAAAGCCTTTCTGACAAAAACAGTATTTTAACATCAGCAAATTCTGTCTGCAAATTCCAATTCTGTAAGAGGGAAAGAACCATTTAGTTTACTGGTTGTTCATGCAGACAACTCATGGCATCGTTACAGTGGTAATGAATTTCTATACATTACATTGCAAGAGTATGTTTGAGTTCATCCAATATTTAAGGTTTCTGGCTTATTATAAAATGATCTGTCTATGAACAGCCACAGAGTACATTACAGAGTAATGAGACTATGCTTAGACCACAGCTAACACCCCCCAGCCTTCCAAAGATCTCCACACAGAGCTTGTAAGAAAGGCCCTTCTCCAGGAATGGTGCGGTTGTTTAACAACCTGTGGCTTCAAACACCTGAACCTCTTAGGAGTGACCCAGGAAGAGGGTGCTTCACTCACCTCCTGCTGGGCCAAACTCCAACGATTTTTCTCTGCAACCATAAAGCTGGAAACTTTATTCTCACAAAGATGTTTCCAGATACACACAACATACACAATACGCACATCAGGGGATTTCACAAGAAGAGATCTGTTCCCAGCTGGCAGTACTGCCAGGGCTCTGTCCTCTCGTTTTTTCAAACAGGAGAACACCTAAAGTCTAAACAATCAACCTCCACTGCTCTGCCAATGACATTTACGCCGCACTTTTCACTGGGGAAAAGCCAGTGGCTTTCTGGGACCATCCCAGCCAGGGGTGTGGGCTCCAACACACCTGCCAAGCAGAGAACGAGCTTACCGACAGTGCTGTCCTCCTGTAGGCGGTCTGTGCTAGCGCCGTCTTCTCTGCTGTCCAAATGGGCTTCTTCTCCCTCTGCTGATGATGGATTGGACTGTCAGGAAACAAAGGGGCATTACAGTATCCGTAATGAACCTGAAAAGCATCATGAGCAAATCAGGTGCTTCCCGTTTTCACTTCAAAAATTTGGGCTTTATCTTAAACTGTTACTTACTGCAAAACCTGTGCCACGTGGATTATGAAAAGCCACTTTTGCAGCACTGTACACAGGTACTACATGAAGCTCTTCTCTGATAGGCTTGTTGTTTTTTAAATCACACTATCAAGTGATAGTTTTTGTTTTGCACAAAATACTGCTCTCGGATATTAATGAAAACCAACACCATGAATGGAGCTTTTAACCATCTTTCCTTGGCTCCAGCGGGTTGTCTGGGGTAAAACATTTACAGAATGCTGAAGTCAGTGTGCTCGACACCCAAAGGCTTTCCACACTGAGCACACAAGCAGACATCTCCCAGTAAAATGATGAGTTTTGAGGCAATGTCCTGAAAAACAGCAAGCTCGCAGCCACGAGGTGACAGCTCCTAGGAACAACCATCTCAGGAGAACTTGTAAGACAAATGCAAATAGTTTTTCAGACTTCAGAAATGTTGCCTTTAAAATACACTCCACTAGGCTGTGAAGAGAAAGCCTTTCCTCCTTGAGAAAGGAGGGAGAAAAAGAAAGCCCCCCCCACCATCACACCAGGCGTGACAACAGGAAAGAGCAGCACAAGAAACAGTGTGAGCAAAGAACAAGAAATAGGAATTACTGTTTACTTCTGTATCTTGGTTCTCTTCTGACCCAATGCTACAGTTCGCACCTGCTAACGTACTGAGAAGACCAAAGCCCTGGGTCCTGTCTGAAAACAAAAGAGCTGTTGGATTACACAGAAAATGCAGTATTATTACAGAGGTTGTACTTGACCGGATGGGACAGAGAATAGTTCACGGAAGACACACAGAGCACCCTGTAAAACTGTTCTAAGCAGAAACTTTTCACATTCTCTAAGCTTTTTTAGAAAGTATATTAACAATATTTACTGCTAAATATTACCAACAGGGTAATACATGTGCAAGCCACAAGAGATGTGAGCTCTTTTTTTGCCTTAACTGAACTCACTGCCCTGTTAGGATTTGGTCTGGGAAATGCCCTCTCATTCCAAGCAGGCAGTTTTCAAGACACAGAAGCCGCATCTGCCCTTACGGCACACAGCGGACCAGGTTTCACCATCCATGGGAAGCAGCACCGAGTTTGTGGTTAAATACAGGAAATGCAACAAGTGCTTTTGCTTATACACACGTTGCCTAAACAGGTAAGGGCAAAGGGAATTTTAAAATAGATAATTCAGAATTTACAGAAGGACCCAGCCATCAAATCCAATGCTTCTTCACACCGCAGGGTGCCTGGGGCTTTCCGCATCTGCTAACCTACTGTGCATTTCAATGGTATTTTAAATCACATCTAAAAAAGAGAAAAGCTAATTCAGTTTCATCTCAGATAACAGATCCAGTACAGTACTTTTAAACTGACTGTATTTTTAAAACTTTGTTTTTTAAATAAAGATGTATACATAATAGGTGCTATTACGGGTTGGGTTTTTTTCTAAGCTACGTTTTCTGCTGGCCTTGCACTGATCAGTAAATATTTGCCATCACACAAGAGACTCAGGAGATTTTTCTGAAAATCTTAGTATTTAGTCAAGTAAAAAAGAAATAATATTAAATTATCATGCTACATATAGCCAGGAAACAAAGACTTGTGCCAGAAGAAAGATTACTTTTTTAAAAAAAAATGTGGTTTAAATTAACATTACAGTAATGACTAAGCTCTAGACTCAGATGTTGAGATGATGTCATTTTTATGTACTGTCCAAATTTACTTGCCATTTATACAAAATTTCATTTCGAAGAGTTGAATGTGTAACTAAAACCATCAGCTATCTAGAAAACATGTAAACATGTTAGAGAATTACCAAGACCTCATTTCCTGTTTAATAATCTTCGCTGTGTACTTAGGCTAATGTGTCCCCTGGCCCAGTCGTCTTCTCCCCTCGTGCTCCCCCCGCACACACAGCAGGTATTTACTTCGACTGGCTCCGTTTTATAGAGTTTTACTGCTTTAACAGATCACTCGCCAAAGGTTTGGGAAGAAGTGAATCAGTCTAGTCAAAGGAATCGCCTTAAAAACGTTCAGTTTTAAGACATGTGAAAGCCTGTGAAGTCCACCAGCTAAATTAGCAGGCAATTGAGTGACAAAAGATTGGGACCCACAACACAAACCAAAGTAAAGCAGCTTCCCCGAGTTTCGCAGGCTGAGCAAAGGGCTGTCTTCAGAGAAGCTGTACAGATCAACATTTAGCCAATTTCTGAGTCATCTGAAGCTAGATTGGACACTGCAGTCCAGAATGTACTTGAGAGAGAACATTCCCACACTGGCAGAGGGGCGGATGAAGTGACCTCATCGTGTACCTCTTTCATATGTGCTAGCGTTTGTCCAGTACAGAAAGATGACAGCGGCTCTATCCCCCCCGCAACCGTACACATAACCTCAGCCAGCGTAATTACAAAATGCTGTCCCCGTTAGAGAGTCCTGGAACCCAGAGCAGGGATCTCTGAAGAGCAGCTATTTGTTTCTGGATCCGTGGTTAGGGAGGTGGCAGACATAACACTTAGTTGCAGGCACACCCTTGAAAAAGCCTTCCTATAAACTCCTTTTACTGGATGTAAAAGTTCTTTCAACTTCTGGGTGCAATTCAGGAAGTGGGTGATGCCTTACACAGTGTTCTACAGCATCAAAGCCAAAAATTATCTCACTCAACTTATTGTACTAGTTGGTGGCTCCGGGATGATGAAGGCTGTATAGTTTCACAGGTATCACTCATCAATAGTTGCCAAGCTCTAGTACACTGTGCTCTGAGCACAGCTTCCAGACTCATATAAGCTCATTCCATAGCAAAATGTTTTCCACTGCCTTTATCTGCTACTCTTCCACAGTCTGTCTCTAGCTGACATGTGGTGATCCTGGCTTCCATATAAAATTGGAATGAAAAAGTCAAAATTCATACTTTGTTTATTTAAACAAACTAAGCTTAAATAGTTGCCCTAAATCAGGCTCATTACTGACCCACCCCAGATAACCACCTTCAGCTGGGATCACTGAGGCAACTTATTTAAGCAGGGAAGCAGCCAAGCAGCCTCTTTCTGAGGCTGATAAATTGTTTTTCTTCTTGCTACCTAGGCCAGCTAGGTTTGTGCTTGAAGCGACATGAAGATGAGCACAGCACTCCCATTGTGGGGGAAAAAGATGTGAGCTGAAGAACCACACAGGCTCTTCTGCACCAGGGGAAGACAACCACCCCTTTCTCAGATGGAAGGAAGCTCTGAGGCCTGGAGAACCAACAACTTCATACCAACTGCAAAAGGGAATTGCTCTCTGGGGACTCTTGGGTAAGACTGCTTTTCTTCTAGTAGAGACAATATTGCTTTGTTTACTTATAAAGCGTGTGGTATTACTTGATGTAAAAATGTTTGTAATTCACCTATGCTATATTTAATACCTAGTCTTATGTATTGGTGTGAGAATGAAGGTATTTAATGGTTAGGGAAAAAAATCAAAAGATCAAGAATTTTCTTAATAGGTGTGTGAAAAAACTACTTCACAACTTAAAAAAGAATTGTGTTTGGGTTTAAGATAAACCAGCTTAAAAAATATGGGTTGAATGCTTGTCCTTGAATAAAAGTCAAGGACAATAAAAGTGCTTCGTCTGTAAACTTAAATTCTCGAACAGATAGTTGAAGTAAGGCAATGCTGTAACACCAGCTTTTTGGAGGGCTACACTTAACGGCACTACTACACAAATACCTTATACTTCATAAAAAATCTTCACAGGAAGTATGACTGCATGGTTTCCAAATGACCAGCAGTTATAGGTGATTAAGTAGAAAAGCTAAAATCTGATTTACGTGGCAGCCGGTTTCCAGGATCAGGAGGAAGTTGAAAACAAAAGATATGTTACGGTTTGTAGAAAGTTTTATTTTAAGTACAATGAGCTCAACAATTTCCCTTTGAAGGTGCAGTCAGGCTGTAATAACTTCCAAATATAGCTCACTTCCTGAGGGGTCTGTTGTAACGTGCATCGATGCTGTGTGGGTTCTGTACTGTGGAGATAGAAAATCTGGATTTTCAAGTAGTCTGACCTTTACAGAACACACTAATGATGCACAGGAATTTCCCCCCGTGAAGAACTGAACATGTGACTCAGTTCTGTTCTTCTGTAATGTGGCATCTGTCAAATGCAGGAAATACGCTGTTAAGAAAACTGTTTTAGTGCTAGTGAGGTAACTTCACACCATCTCATTACTGCTTACATTAAGCTAGAAGTAACCTTAACCTCAGTCTGATGTGGTATGAGAAATACTCAAAAGGCTACCCTAAAAAAAAAAAATTAAAAAATATCAGTTTAGTAGTTCTCATCCTAGTTCTAGTGAGTCCCAGTGACCACCTTGCAGTTACAGGAACTAGTAGAAGCCTTTCAGCACTCGAAATCATTACACAGTTAAAAGACGTGGGAAGGAAGAAGTTGTAACAGGGGAAAATTGTACATCAGGGAGCAGACGGGTGTCGGAAGGTTGTTAGTGGGATAAGACTTTGTGAAACAAGAAGTAGAAGGCCACGCACTCCGCAAGAGTTTCATCTTCCCACACTTCCTGCAGCAGTTTGTGTTATTAGAAAGATAATTAAAGGTTTTCAAGTAAATGGAAGTATCTACACTTGCAATAGTTCTGGTCCAGCCACAGCATTTCCTTTTCTGATGAGACTAATCCTAATGTGACTTTTCCAAAATTCTAACACTACCTGATAATCAGTTATCTGCAGGAAATTATGTGGGTTTGCCTGGGCTTTGTACTGCTTTCAAAAAATTCTGTGGCTTCCACGTACTCACGTGGGGTTTTCTGTAGGGAAGACAGTCCTCCTTGCACTGCACTTAGTATGTCTTTCATCAGCCATTTGAAATCACTTCTCTGCCTAATCTCAGCTCCACACTTGCTATTCTCATTCCTGTTTCAAATTTAAAAAAAAAAAACAACAAACCTATAACAAATTTGTAATTCAACACTTACCACTTCTACTCTAAGCCATGTATCAGTTTTTAGACCAAGCTGATAATAACTAGCTACTTTTTGCTAGAGTTTGACAGAACAAGCATTCATTTTTCTCTGCAATTGGAAGAGTTAGTGAAATATTTAACTCAAATGATTGGTAGAAAGCAAGCTGAAGTACAGACAGAAGAGGACCAGATGCTGAAATGGGAATAAATCTCACCCATTGCCTGTAAGCTTCTCTGTGCATCAAGGGAAGATGAAAGCAATACCTGAAACCCTACTACTCTGTGTAAAAGGTGGAAGAGTGCTCTAGTTCTCTGTACTGATGCAGTGGCAGCAGCACTGTAGCTGCCCAGCTTACACTTTTGCTAAAAATAAGCCCTCTAAGCTCTGTATTCACCAGAATTTGAGGAACTCGTGTAACATACCGCTCTTCATGACTACGTTGGACCACACGTTGGCATTCAAGGCTTGTACAATTCGTTTCACTCCAGTGGACTCTGGAAAATCATCTAAATAAAAAACAAAGACATTGCATTCCTAATAATTAGACCAAAAACCATTACATGCCTGAAAGTAAGACGGTGTGTGTCTCAATGCCTGTCCCATCTTACTGCAATCGATATAAATTTCTGTTAGGAAACACAGATTTTTTGCTTTGCTTCATGAGAGGCCAAAAAAATCTAAATGTATGTCTTGCATTTTAGTCTAGGCTTGTAGGCATTGGGGAACTGTGAGCTCTCAGCATTTTGTAGAGACCTAAATTCTGACTGGGGTTTTGTTAAATAATTAGCATGAGGCCTACAGTGTTAAATAACACAGAAGGAAATTTAATAGTAATAGACAATTTCTAAGCTGCTGTTAAAAAGCAAGGCATCTTCTACCCCAAGATCTTTTAGAATGCTGTATGGCATAAAAATAAATGTTAGAATTACTTTTGCATCCTGTAGAAAGTAAAGAACTTCAGGCAGCCATTTATAAAAGGTGCGATGCTTGCTAAAAATGAAAAGGATCATTGTAAAGCTAACTCCAAATGTTCCAGTAATCCTGTGAATTACAGTAACTTGAAAGACTAGGGAAAGCATTATTTAGACTTCAACTTATTTATTTAATAGATCTGACACCACTTTGTATAAAGTCAGTTTTGCCATTTCCTGGGTTTAGTCAGCTTCCCATGTTTGTGCAGGTCTCACAAAGCAACGGGGGGGAAAAAACAACTCTGGATACAAAAGTGTGATTGCTTAAAAAAATCACACTCTTCTAGGATGACTCAGGGGCAGGTGTAGTAATTGAAATTACCTTTAAAAATCTATGACCCCTTAGATCAAATATTGTGCCCTCTATGACATTGCTGTTTTATTTCCTATTAGAGTCACTATCTAGAGTCTCGGTGTAGAGGTCTTGTCCTGACAGCACAAATGACTGACAGTGTAGTCAGAGCAAGAGCTCCAGTTCATTTGTGATGAGCTGCCAGAAATGTCACAATTTTTAAACAGATATTGGCCCAGTATGTTTACTGCATCCATTTCATCTTTTCTAAGGAATTCATACAGCATGTTTACAGGGTAAATATGTTAGTCAGTAGAACACATTTCCTCCTATGCATGAGTCGCAGTAAACCAATGACCACACTACAAATCCAGGAAAGAACATAGATCTTAATACTCCAAAGATTAACGTCCCAAGTTGTTGTTATTCCCATTACTTTTACTATTGAAATAGCAACTAGCTTGTTCTTTATAAGAATTTTTCAATAGAAAAAAACCCTAAACCTTGACTTAATGTTCCTAGTATTTCATTTTAAAGCACTTTATAAGAAAATTTTAGTCTAAGGGGTATCCACTTCTGATTTCTCTGGTTTCTACAAATCAGAACTACGTGCACCCCTCCCTCCCTAACAAGCTGCCAAAAGAAATGTATCTTTAAAAACTTGGTGGGGGGAGAAGGGGCAACCTTGGCTACTCCAGATAAAAATTGTATCTAGGCCTTTAAATGAGGGAAGGGGTGGGAGAAGGGGATCTAGCTTAGGCCTTGAGACTAAATTATTTTTGGTGACAGCTATGTACTTGGTGAACCTGAAATAGAGCAAATGTTAGTGACTAATTCCACTCAAGCTCAGCTATCTCATTTTGGCTCTGCAGAGGTAAGATGTAAACACTTTTTTGCATCACTGAAATGAGGAGATAAGGCTGATGCTGATAAGGCTGTCAGGAAGTGCATAGTCACTCTTCAAGAGTGGAACATCACACTTCTGACTTTGATGGGTTTTTTCAAGTTATAAACGTATGGTCAGCCAGTGATTTTGAAACTGCTTTATTTCCTGTGTAACACTGCATATAGTTCTAAAATGTTTTTAACAATCTCCCCTTTTTGGCCTATCATGTCACCGTTGGAATAATATCTATCTTCTCTTGGTATGTACAATAATTTTAGAAGGCTTTTTAAAAAGAAAAAGAATTTTCCTTCTGCCCTTGTGCATCTCTGTTGCTTTTTAGATTTATTTCCAAAGTGGAATACAAGTGCTTCTAATCTATCAATACAGTCCTAGGATTAGTGCCAGAAAAAGAAGCAGATATTATTTTTATGTAGGTGCTACATAAACAGCAGCTGTATTTGGGAGGAGACAAATGGAATTTCTTGGAGGAAATAACCTCCTCCTCCTCCTGACCTTTTATAGCTGAGACTAAGCCTCACCAACTGGGAGCATTCCATGCTGTAATCATGTAGCACATAAATAAAGTTATGCCCCTTGCAACTGTTTAGAAGGTATTTCGCTGTACTTTTTTCATGCTGAAAATTAAAGCAGAAGTAGCAGTCCTACCATCTTCATCAGGCAGTTCCTCAGGGCTAAGTTCTACCAGTTCAAAGCCATGCTTGATGCACCATTCTTGAGCTTTCTGTCTGTTAACACCTAAAGATGGGAAACAAAAATGTGTACTAAACATACCCGTTTGAGACTAATATCAGCAGTTGAATCTATAGCTACGTTTTATTCCCTCAAAGTTGTTTCTGGATTGTATGGGGAAAAAGTATACAGTAGCTAGTGGGGGTCCGCAATTCACTTTGAATTTGAGTTAAAGAAACTCCAGAATTAAACAAATTCCTCATTTGAATTATTTTTTGTTTGTTTTGTTGGGTTTTTTCCTCCAAATACCACAAAATCAAATGGCTTTGCAGTGGGTACTCAAAGGGAAATGTAAATGAAGTGCCACAGTGAATGAAGACTTCTATTAACTCCAGGTTTGAATCTGAATTAAGTTGCAGGGGCATACCTGCACCTTACACCTTATTCTTGCAGTGCGTTACCAAAGCAAACACGCATATTTGATGTCCAAATGGTCCAAAAAAGACAAATGTACTTTCCATGGTAGTTAAGCAACCAACAGTCATCCCCATTCTTCACCTGCAAGGATCATGCCCATCCAACATAAATGCCCTGTTCGGCACCTTGCAATACCTGTGGGTATACCAGAATGGGATACACAGAGCTCGTGGTAAGCAAGCTCGTAAAATTCTGATTCAGTTTTAACCACAACTAGCTTAAGGCTTCTGTTCCTGGTCGCAAGAGTAACCTGGCTCTTCTCAATCATCTTTCAAGCCCAGTCTCCCACAAATATTTTTAAGAAGCTGTTTTGTTGATTTATCTAGAAAACAAATAATGCAAGGCTAATAACTCTAAGTCAGTTTGGAACTTCTTTGGGTTTCATACCATTTTCAGATACTCTGTTACAAACCAGGATCATGACTTCTGGTAACCACTCTTCTGTCAGTGGAAGCCATTCAGAGACACTATCAAGTCCAGATTTCTAAAAGGGGGGAGAAAAAACCTCTTTGGAATACATAGAATCACAGAATCACAAGGGTTGGAAGGGACCTCGAAAGATCTAGTCCAACCCCCCCTTTATTATCAAATCCTTTAGTTTTTAAACTAGTTTTAAATCATTAATAGTATTAGAATAAAATGAAGTAAGGAAGTATGTTAGGCTGCATATCAAGTATCTTTAAGACTTGTGTTCTAATCAGAGAAGTTGACTTGTACACAACTTCCTTCTGATTCTTGACTTACCTTGCAGACGAGTTAATCCTACTGCCTTGGACCTTGCTTACGTGTTTAATATTAACTATGCAATCCTAGTGTAGATTAGGAAATATTTTTACTTAAGGCTTAATCATGAACATTTCCTCGGGTTTAATGTGCAGCTACTCCATCTTCCACACTGAAGAACTACTCCCATTGCTCTACTTTATTCTGAGACAGCCCGGAGTTGTCTGCTTTAAAGGTATCTTTGCAGAATATATGGTATGCATCCATTCCCATCTGTGGTAAAAATAGCCAATTCTTATTTAATTTTTTTTTTTTGGTCTCAAAATCTTGCTGGCTTTTGCTAAAGCACTGTTTTCACTGCTGCCAGCTTAGAAGAAACAATTTTGGTTACAATGATAGCATTGAATCTTATGTTTAGCTCCTTTATTCTTGGCTATCCTAAAGCAGTCTTTCTGAACTAGCATCAGCTAGGAGTAAAGCTGGAGGTGGTGGTCTGGAGGAGGATTGGCCTTAGTGGTAGATTTGCTTCCTGCAAACCTCTCTTTCAGCTACAGTATGATAGTAAAAGGGAAGAAAACTGCTTCCACTGATAGCAGACATAATTTAACATTGATCTACAGACAATTAATAGAACAGCCTAAAAGCAATGGATGGCACAAGATGAAGAGAATGTAATTTGTGGCTATCACTGTGATAAGGCAACTATCATACAGATAAAGCAATATAATGACTTACTATTGTGCTGTCGAAGTACACAACAAATGCTTGCACAGATTCAGCAATATCTCCAGTAACAAGAAACGTGTTTGGTACCACACAGAGGTGAATATCTGCAGAATAATATTTATTATCTATTGTCCAGGGGTAAAAATTCACTTTTCCACTCGTAGTTGCACCTACAGTAAGGTCATCTCTCCCTGTGATACCTGTATAAAAGAAAATGAATGAGATGGATGACAAAATCACCATCAAGAAAATAATTTGTCTAGAAAAGCTTCAAACAATGCCAATCCGGAGTCATCTTTACTTACTGTAATAAAACAGTATATATTTAAGATCTTTAAAAATTCAAACTCAATTTGTTACAACTTGTTAACTCTTCCTGTAGTTTATCAGCTTTCAAGAGAGTTTATTATCTACCTATCAAAACAAAATATGGTACAGAAGCTCTTCAGAAAGCAAGCCTTTTTTCATAGAAACGCCTTTGAAAGTATAAACCTCAAACTCGCTACCTGTAAACAGGATGTATGGAGAGAATACCTAGACTTTATTACAAAAGAAACACACCTTGTGTGTTCATTCAGATGCAAAGGACTGTTTGACTGTGACCAACACCTGAAGGTAACTAATGAGAAAATAAACCAAGCTACTACAATTCAGTTGTAATTCCCATTAAATTCCATGTAGGAGCTCAACAATTAAAATCCAAGGCACTGCTTAGATAATGTAATGTTAAACACTGCCCTTCGTGTGCTGGGTAGCAACCTTCAGAGTGCACACTCCCATAGCATGACAGCCACCTGGTGGAGTTGAATTATAGTTAGTAGCTGAGTATCCCATCTATACCTCGCTGGGAAGAGCAGAGTATCTTGTTCAGGCTGGACAAACCTATGGACACTTTAAAACACAGGTCAATCATATATTATATTGACTGAGTCATGTAGAATTTCTTTGGGTGTAGGAAAAGTTCAAAAAGAAATTTTCAAAGATCTGAAGGGTCATGTTTTAAAGGTACTGAGACACAGCTCCTGGAGATGTTAGAACAGGCTGCTCCCCAAATAGTCTGGACATGAATTTGAAATTATGTGTATCTTATCAACAAAAAGGCAGGAAAACCCCATTGCCAAGGCTGCCATAGAAAAGTTCAATCATTTTTGTAACTAACTGCAAAGTCTGAGAAATGTAACTGGTGAATGAGCACAAGGCAGCACAGGGGAGAGCTCTAAACCAAAAGCATTGTTTGCAGCAGTGAGGAGGAGGAGGATGATGACACAGGGAATCTGAGGGAAAAATTTGACCTTAAAAAGAGAAACCTGGGAGGGAATGAATCTCCTGTCCAGATTCCTTTTAGAAAAAAAAAAAGCCACATCTACATGTTTCTTTCTTTCTACATGTTTCATGTTTGACTTTTTAAATTGGGTGCCAATAGTTTTCAGAGTAATTGGTTTTGGTCAGAAGCTATTCTGTGATAAGACTATCCAGGTTGCCTCGGGACTGAGGTATGATGGATGACACTGCATCAACACCAAACAAGCCTTGACTCTGAACTTTGTATTCTTAGGGCACTAGCTTCTCCATATAAATATGGAAGAGACTACCAATACTGCTAACCAAAATCAGTAATCTTGAAAGATTTTAGTTCTTTCCCAGCTTTGTTTAATCACTGAAGCAGTACAGCCCAGTTCCAGTGGCACACAGCTGTTCACCATGCTTATCTCCAACTTGCATATGCGGATGTCTGCTTGCCCTGCAGTCACTTTGCAGCAGGTATCTCTGCCCTGCTTTCATTAGCTGATATTATGCTCTACTGACAGGAAGCAAACATCTACACACCCATCTTCCAGGGAAACACAAAATTAGCTTTTCAGTTAGTTTTAAACCCAAGCTTTTCAATTTAGGCTACACAAGACATCTAGTCTACTCTTTAAGGAAAAGAAAAAAAAACCAAACCACCAACGTCCCCCCAAACAAAAAACCCAAACCACCCAAGTAATTGTTAAAACAGATCATGAAATGATAGCATGTTTCTTCACAAAATCTATAGCTTGAATGTACATATCCTATTATAATAAAGGCATTTTGGCAGATGACTATTTGTTTTCTGCTATAAAACATGAGCTTTAAGACTGACTAGATGTTAAGTGCTATATGTGGTATAATTTAGTTTGGTATCTTTGGTAAACAGGACTATTTAATATATGCCAATTGTTCCTAGACTAAATGGGTATTAGGGCCAACAGAGGTAGCTTTCACTCTGCTTAGATACAGTGACAAAATTAGAGGCCCAGGAGATGAAACAAATTAGGCAGAGTCACTGTGTATGTCTAAAACACAGGGATGCCTTTCCTTTCCAGAATTATTTCAAATGCAGGCATAATCTTAATTTTCTGTCCTGGAAACCAGATGTTTTGTTTGGAGGTTTTGAATGCTATATTAAAATGCTATAAATTTCCCTTCACTAGTGTTTTGACAGTTAGAACTAAGTAACTAAAAAAATCAGTTCTAAGCTAACAGAAGTTTGCAAGTCAATGCCACAAGAAGCTAAGTTTCAAATTACTGAAACCCAGAAAATCAGCAATAAGACTTAGAAAGTGAAAGGGAGGAAAACAGAGTGAGGAAACTAAGTCAGTTCAAAAGTGACTTCAGTGAAGTTAGCCACCATAGCAAGGATACAAAAGGAAAGAACTTCTGTAAGATGACTTTCAAAAACTGATATGAAAGAACTTTCACATTTGCTTTGTGATTATTTTTTTTTCTTACAAAAGAGTTTATGGACAAATTTAAGCCTCAAAGTACTGCTAGAAGAATGAGGACGTGTCCCATTTCCCAGATCGTGCTGCTTGTTCCTGTATTCTAAGCAGTTGTCTTTCATCCCATTGTGCTCCTGATTACCCATTGTTCATCCAAAGAGATTTTGCCAATCCCCTGTGAAATTTTTCTCCCAGTAAAAATGGATGTTGCACACTAAACTCAAAGGACTGTGGGAACTTTCTAAAAGGATTCAGACTTGCTATATCTCCGTCTGCATGTAGGGTTGTAATAAATTCCTGCAAAACAGCCTAATTACTCAGGCAGGAAACAAATGCAGTTTGGGTATCTTGTGAATAGCTTTCTTCCACAAAAGTCGCTTTGACCCATTAGTTTTTGGCCTTTAGAGTAAACAAGCAGAGACTACAAAAGAAATATACACTGCTACTCAAACTGAGTTGTCAAGGATGTATATTCCATGTTAGAACTAGTTTTAAGGATAACGATACCACCCCTGGATTCCAGGAATTTCTTTCCAAGGCAACCTGTATCTTAATTAAAAGAATAAATTTGGCTAGAATAGTTTCATATCTAATTTTAGAGAATGTTTATCAGAATAAACCCCATTAAGTTTTATTTGGATACAGAATAAACACAAAAAATTAATACGGTAAAAGGAGGTGCCTTGTCAAACGTATCTCTAGTGAGTTACTCATTTTTAATTTTAAACTCCCCAGCCATTGAAAGTGTCAGTGGTTTGCCATCCAAAGAGCCTGGAAAACCAACTGAGTCACTCTTTGACCACAACAGTAGGCAGACCTACTGGGCTGACTTAATTAGCTTGCCTTTTCATAGAGCAGAAGTGGCTTGTTTGGATGACAGGAATGCAAACAGACTCCAAATGCATCAGCATTAGAGAGTACTAAAAACACACATGGAAAAGCTCATGCCACAAAAGAACATTGCTTAGAGCCATTCAAAAACATGATTTGGAGTTCAAGGTCCTCTAAGAAATACTGCAACTACTACTGCTGGATGCTTTACTGAAATAACTTTTACAGTCTTACCAATAACTGCTAACTACTAATTCAGACATCCTGTATTTCAGTGTCCCACACTTGTGTATAAACGCATTTTGGAGCAATAGAAGCTTCCTCATCTACAGGGAATTATTTGAGACAGACCATTTCTAAGCCAGCTCCACTATCAGCCTGAGGTCGCTACCTCCGTACACTGGCACTATTCGCCTACACAACCTCCAAGGCCCTTGTACTAATGCCGACCTACGCCAAGATCACATTTGTTGGACACAATTATCTTCCAGTTTATCCCAGTTCATGACTCACTTTGCCCGTTTTCTATCAGAAAACCATTTAAGAACACAACAGCAACTGACACACGAGATCAGTTCATGGCTCAGTCCAGTACCTGATAGCGACTGGTACCACGTAGCTCAGCGAAGTTTCAAACTTGTCTGGCATCTGTCCAGAGGAAAAGGTTTTTTTACTTCTGGGCAGACAGTGAGTAGCTTACCTCTTCCAGTAAATTCATTAGTTGTGTCCTTTCTTTACTCACAAGTATCTATAATTTTTAATAAATTGGACAAAATTCTGACCAATACTTTTAGAAATTTCAGCTATTTACACAAAATTTAGCTCATTTTACTGATTCAAACTTGTTGAGTTTTCATAAGGTTGCCTATAGACAAGATAAATTAAACAATGGTTCTGAAGACAAGGAAAAGGAATAGAAAATCTGTAAAACCTAACATTCACTCCCTTTTTGTAATAGAGGCTTAGTAAGTGTTCTGTAAGTGCAAGGCAGCAAATACTTTTTCTAAAGGAGAACTGGAGACCAGAAATAACTTTTCAGAAGAAAGCTGAATAATAATCACGGAACCAGATGTAGATCTCTTGCTGCAGCGTTCCCTGTTCTTTAATACCCAACAGATATTTAAGCATTTCTATGATCTTATGTGTTTAATAGTAACATTTTTTCAGAATCATTATAATTCCTCTTTGCAGATATTTTTTTCCCCAAAGGGATTAAGTTGGACTAAATGATCTTGGAGGTCTTTTCCAACCTTAATGATTCTACGACTCTAAGGTATTGATCACTTCCTAGCATTTTTCAGATTGAATACATGCTATAAGACCATGATTCAGTTTTCTACAATGTCCTGCATGATCCCCAGTCCTCTTAGTTGGTAGGTACACCGAGTACATCTCACATTCTGGGCCTTGAGAGCCACCTGGTGGAACACACTACAAAAAATACTCCTGCAAAATACACAAGGAGTAGAGAGCACTCAGAAATATGCAGTCAGTGTAGGTATTTTGCTGTGGGGGAGGAGGGGAGTGGTACATGGTCAAAAGAGAAAAAAAATCACATCAGATAGTGTTTATCTGTTGGCCAGCATTTCTAAAAACGAAACCAGTCTTATTTGCTGTTTTCATTTGTGATAAATAGATCTAAGAGCCACTCCTGCTCTGTCCATTTTAAATAGCTTTGTTCTGCCACAAAGTCCAATGAAATAAAAGCATTCAGGGTATCCCACAGAAACTAGAATAAAAATGTATCTAGCAAACGCACCATAATATTCTTCTAATCTTCAAGCTATTTCCTACTTAACAGGATAAAAACACTGGAAAAAGCCTTGCTATTAGCCTAGAAAGTTCTGGCAGCAGCAGAAGAAATGAACAGGTTTGCCTACAATGAGCACGTACCAGGGCAATGCAGTCACACAGCAGTAAAAGCAGTAAGAACACTGCTAAGGGCTGTGTTTCATGTTTCTGATAGACACTCAAAACCCAACTGCTGTATGGATCCCACCAACCAACATGGTATTTAATAGTATATTTAACCATACATATTGTATCTCAAACACTGTGCTGCCTCGGAAGTGCTAATATAATGTTCTTAGTGCTGAGCTAAACCATTAACAAATAATGCCTTTAACCTGGTGTGAGGCTTTAATGCTGTTAAAGCTCAAGTTCTGAGAACTGCACCAACGTTTTGTTGCAACCCACCAAAATCCTTCAGCCCAGGCTACTGCCAGCCACAGCAGCCTTGTCCTTGTTGGTATGACCTTGAATGTTTTACAATGTTTGTTCTGCTTAGGCTCCTGGAGCTGATGTAATTTCACTTGTTACACAAAGCAGGAACTTAAAATTCTCATGGTATTTATTTTAGTAAACAATCAGTTTTTTTCAGGAAGATTTCAATGTCTTCTGTGAAGCAACCCGACCAGAGGGCACAAAGACTAGCTGTAAGACTCCAGTTTTGGTACTAGAAAACAGTAGAACAAGAGACACTTCAACCTGAGTACTATTAAAAATAAAAACAAAACAAAAGAAACAAACAAAAAACCCACTAAGTTTTAAGACTTTCTCAGATTAAATTGCATTTCTATGAAGCTTTTTGCTCACCTTTTTACTTATTTTCACTATGAAAAATAATCAAAGGAAACCTATAAGACCCTTGAATAATTCCTTCCAATTTTATCTTCCTCACAAACAAGCAACCAAGACTAAGATTTTACAGAAACTTACTCTTTGGTATGGAATCCCTTTAAATAATTCAGTATCAACCCAGCTGCTTTGACAGAGTAACCTTTCACTGCAGACCCTGTACTGTCATTATTGTTTTAAAACGTGGTTTAATGAGATGGAGGGAGCCAATCCCTGGGGGCAGCCCTCTGCTTTACCAGGCTCTGAGGCAAGACCTTGCTCAGAAACAGCCAAAAACAAATCTAGAAAAGGGGTGGGGCTGTTACAGAATCACAGAATCACAAGGGTTGGAAGGGACCTCGAAAGATCATCTAGTCCAACCCCCCCTGCCAAGGCAGGGTAAGTTACACATCTTAGTACGCACATCAGAGCGTTCATGATGGTTCCCTAAAAAGCAAAGCTGTACTGATTAGCTGTAATGACAAAACCACCAAGGTCTAAACAGATTCTTCCTGGAATCTCCCTGATTTTACAATTACTTAAAATTCCACCAAAGTTTTTGTTATGATCGGGTCTTATGTTTCCTTTTTCAAGCCATAAAAACCTGGAACTGGGTTCCAAGAAAACCACTTTCTACAGAATGAATTCTACATGTTTGATATGGAACAAGTGTGATCTACAATTCTGACAACTGCAGAAAGGAAGAACTTTTTTAGCTTTCTGGGGTTTTTTTGTGTGTGCTTCTGCATTGGGACAAATGGTCTAATGCAAGGGTAAGTAAAGCAACAGTTCAGGCTTGCCAGGAATTTTAGAAATCCCACTGTCTCTAAGGTCCAAGAGAGTCTGTTCACTTCCTAAGTGGAAAGATGAAACCAGAGGCACAGTATTTAATCTGCTTTTTGTTTTCCCCTTGCTGGTAACTCCTGAGCCACTCTGGTGTCCTCCTCTTGTCCTGCGGGCCAGCTGGGACACTGAACGAGGTCATTTTTGTCATGCTGTACCTGTGAATGGCCAGCAGCAAAGCCTGTGGTCTCATGGATCTGTTCCATTTGTTACTGAAGAAAACGTTACTTTTATTTAGTCTCAAGGCAATTATAAAATGATTTAGTCCAGGTATAACTTATGACAGTTTATTGACACCTAAGACATGGCCAGTGGGTAAAAAAGCATTTTGGGACATGGGGCCTCCGTTTTTGTCCTGTCGGTTGTGGTGGTGATATTGCTGCCTCCTTGGTGTCAAAGGGATGAAAACACACAACCTGCGGCTCTATAGCATCTCTCTGTTTTCCTTAAACCGCTAAGGAGGCCCCTGCCGCCTCCCTTCGGGGGAGGCTGTGAAACGCCACAGGCCCGGGGCCCGGCGGGCGGCCG
>VWZZ01007395.1:168223-243181 GCA_013399095.1 Psophia crepitans | reverse complement strand
GAGGGCGGCAGCCGCCATGGCCGGCTCGGTGGATGCAGAGCAGGAGGCGGGAGCCGCCCTGGGGCAGGTGGGTCCGGGCGGCGCCCGAGCCGGCCCCGTCCTTCCCCGGCAGCCGTGGGGCCGAGCCCCCGCGGGACCCCTCCAAGCCCCCGGGGAGGCCCCCTCCTCACGCCGCGGCTGAGGGGACTGAGGGGGGCGGCTCAGCCCCCGCGGGAGGGAGCGGCTGCGGCTGCCCCTCACAGGCGGCCTCTGCCTTTCAGCCCCCCCGAACGCTTCGGAGAGCCCTGTGTAGTTACGGCATCTGTGCCAAGAGAGGTGACTGGAGTGTGTGAGGAAAGATCATTCCTTGGCAAAGGACCTCAGTCCTGAAGTTTGCCGCCACGGCTTTGTGAGATTTCCTTTAAAATGAACTCTTTTTCATGTTTTCTACGATCAATGGCTTTAGAGAGACCTCTGTATTCTCTAATTTATAAAAGTACAGAAGTCTGGGGAGTTGCACCTATTTCTTTTTCCTGTATTTAGGAAGTATTTAATTTAGGTTAAAGTATTTAATTTAGATTAAAACCTCCTACGTAATCCCATGGGCTTTGGCTATGGCATGATTTTTGTCATAACTTGTTTTTTTAGGTTCAAGACGACCTTCACGAGCTTAAAGCGAAAACCATCAACTTGAGAGGAAACGTCGAAGCCGTGAATATTAGTGACCTGGAAACAGCGGCTGGAAGAACTGAACTTGGGCTGAGAGTAAGTAAAATGGAGCAGATCCAGAGATCGGTTCAGTTTTTGAGACCTCTGTCAGTAATTCACTTAGAGCATGTGGGGCCACGTATTTGTCGCCCTGCAAGATCCCTTTCTGAGTAACAAATGGTGGGATTCATCAGATATTGCTGTTCAGAACCGTGGCTTCCTTTTTTGGGCTGTCAGAGTAACTGATCCTGTGCCCCATACCATTAGCCAAAATTTGAAGCACAAAGCACTTTTCGGTCAAGTGAAGATCTAGATTGCTAAATCGAGTTAGATAAATTTAATATCCCTCATACCTTTGTAATAGTCTAAACATGATTTTTTTTTCCCCTCGAACAGAAACATGCTGAAAATAATTTAAATTCTATAAGCAGACAAGTATTAACTATTTCATCTGCCCATAATAAAGAAGTGCATTCAAAAGAGCCCCCTAAATGGTAAGTGAAACAGCGGTTTCATTACATAGACAAATGCAAGCAGCAAGACAGAAAACCAGGGTCTTGTAAAACAAATGCGAGTATTGGCCCCAGTGAGGTTATTTTGGTCATTTGCTATTTTGGTTTTATTTTGCTTAAGTTAAAAAACAATACAAAGGTAAACGCAGTTCTAAGTAGCTACAGCAACCCTTCTGCTAACTCCCGTGAATTTTTCGCTAAACTTAAATTGAAATTAAAATGCGGCCTTTCAGATTCAACCAGATGGGTTTAATAGGTAAAATCAAAGTAATTTTTGAAAACCTCACCATTTGTTTCTTTCTGTATCAGGGGTCTTCGTTTTGGTGCTTCTCAGAAACAGCTTGTTTTACCACGAGTACCTGTTGAGCCCGTGACTGTCCAGGCACACAGCAGATCAGCACTACGCGTTTCTCAGAGTTCACAGGTCTGAAATAACACACTACTTACTCTGCCAGAGAGCACGTTAAATGGGTAGACTGGTGTCTTGTAGGTTACCTGATGATCCCACAATGTTATGTTCTGACTCCACATGAATTCGTTTTCTGATAATATACCATCTATGACTGAAAGTTTAAAAAATTCTCAGTAGAGTGAGCAGGCTGAGAGATATCCCCACAGTCAGGATAAAATCGAAGTTGGGAAGGACTTCAGTATCATCATGGGTGCATCCACAAGTTTCCCATTCTTTAGTTTTTCTCCCCCCACAAGTATATTGTTAAAGACTTCTGAAACCAGGAGTTTGTTCAGCTTTAAGGTCCCAGTCCTGCAAGTACTGTGTGCTTCACTGTGATTCTGCAAGTGTCTAAAATAAATGAAACTATCTGTTGGAATAGCAAGAGCACAGTTTGTGTTTAATTGAGACTAAAAGTGGCCCTTTTTTTGTTTGTTTTTGCATAAAAGATTTGGCAAATTGTGGGAAAGACTTCTGTTCATGTGTAGGATAGACACCTCTGATAAATACAAGTTTTGTCCTTGAAATCTGATTTTTTTTTTCTGGTTTTCTAAATGAAATCCTTGTTAAGTCATTTAAAGCCTTCCTAAAATGTTAGTATCTGAAGTAGTTTTGCTTTTTTATTCTAAGCTGTGAATTTTGACTGAGTTCAAGGTGGTTTCTTCAAACATAGTTTAAAAACAAATGAAGGTTAGTTAGTTGAATTGAAAAATACCCCTTGTCACTATTTTGGGTTACTATTGTTTAAATTCAAGGGAGCTTTGAGTGAGAGAGAACCTTAAGAAGAGGTTCTCTATAGTTCTGTTACCAGAAGCTAGGGATCGAAGCTGGTTGAAATGGTATGACCCGAAGGAGCAGGGTAACACTTATATTTCTGATTTTCTTGGTAAAAGAAGTCCCAATGTGAAGGAGTATTAAAATATTGCTTACTCTTGAAATGATGGATAAGGTACAGTGAAGATCTCTGATTTTTTTCCAGACAATATTCCACCCCTGTCCTGTATAGATACACTTAGATTGTGAGGAAAAAAAAATAAAATTATCAGAGTTCAGCTACTTTGTAAACTCTGTATTATCTATGTCTTTTCAGCTCCTCACGTGCACCAATGAGCTTAATTTACAGTGGAGCACTTGCTCTGTCCTGCCTTGACGTTCTCTTTGTCTTTTCATTTCTGATATCTGTGGTATCCACTTAGAAATGTGTATCCAGTGACACACAAGCTAGCCCTAATTTCCCATTATAAAGAAAATGGCAAACAGTGCTGCTTTGCCAGCTGTTCTACATGCCCAGCATGCCAACATAAAAAGCTTTTATTATTAAATAGTTGTGAAATCCAGCTGGGAAATTATCACCTGCAATTCCTTACTTCCTGTCTTTTCCATACTTGTAGCTATAAACAGTTTTGGTTTCTTTAAGCATACTTTGATGTTTTTCAAAATTCCATTCCACTCAGAAGAAATATTAGTGAACTGAATAATTTTCTGTTTGCAGGCAGTATTTCCAGGTACGCAGGCTTGAAGAAATCAACGTTTTAACTCATAGGGCTTCTGAGAGAAGTTAGGAATTCACATAGGAATATTTTTGTGCTTTGCAGTCCATAGTACGCATGGAGAAATGGAGCCTAAGCTGAATTTGTAGTAGTTAGGATAAAAGAAGATTGGAGTCAAATAAGCACAGATGCTATTTTCACATATGCATTGCTAGAATACTTGCCGTGTGGGAAATAGCTTGCCCACAGGTGTCAGAATAGGCTTAAAATTATTGTTTACTCACACATACAGTATTTTTCAGTCATATCACCAGCCAGATAAGACTCTGCAAATGTAGCGTACGGGGGAATTGTGAAGCTCTGTTCCTCCTCTTCCTTCCCCCCCCCTGCCCCCGCCCTTTATGTGTTGTAAGTGGATTTCTTCTTCTAAAAGAGCTTGAGAACCATAAAGAAGTGTCTTCCTCATGCAGTAATTGTAAAGCCTCTGTATAGCAATGGCTGAAAAGACATTGTTATCCATAACTGGTAAGTGTATAAGCTGAAATTTATTAAAAAAAAACCAACCAAAAGAAACCCAAAATGTGCTTAATTGAAAACACCTGAACTGATGCTTGTACAGCTTTGGGTTTTGGGGTGTTTTTCTAAAAGTTGATACTTCTGTGACATTCTGAATATGCAGCAGAAGTTAATTTTCTTTCATCACTAATAGACTTAAAGATGTAAATGAAAAGATGTTTCTGGGGGGCTCTAGAATATGCAAATAACATAAATAGCCAGACATGAAAAGTGGTTTAGTTATCAGTAATGCAGATTGTTTCAAAGACTAATATAACTAATCCATTCGGAAAGGAATTGGACTGTTAGAAGCTATGCACCATAGACATCTGCAAACCAGAATTATCAAGTGAATCAGATTTGTTGGCTTATTGCACAATAAAATTGTCCTCCACTCCGAAATGACTTTTGTGTTGAGGTAGAACAAGGTCTGAGCCATTTAACTGTATTGGCCATGTCAACCTGTTCAGTATACTCTGGTACACTCCGTGTTAATAACTGAGTGCAATAATGCTCATTGAACTTTATAATAGTAATAATGCACTATTCACACTGCTATTGCCATCTTTTTCTTATTCTCCATCAAGATGATTCAAGATAGCTTAAATTTAAGGCTTTGGATAATGTAGATGGATGGAAAATGTAGATAGAAGACACCTATGATACCATCTGCTCCGTCTCCTGCAAATGTAGAGCTGTCATTTGCAATACATCTAAGCTGACAAAGTAACTTCTATCAGTTTTTTTATTACTAAGCATTTAATTTCTTGTTATAGAACCATGGAATGGTTTGGGTTGGAAGGGGCCTCAAAGCCCGTCTAGTTCGCACCCCCTGCCATGGGCAGGGACACCCCCCACCAGCCCAGGGTGCCCACAGTCCCATCCAACCTGGGCTTACCCTGTGTGGAATCTGCCACTCCAGCATTGATCATTTCACTGTCAGTCTGGGTGGGGAGTCTATATTGTGCATCATCTATTTTAATTGAGAAGGTACTCAATTTCCCCCCAATTCTTGTTTAATAGCACAAGCAGTTTCCTCTCTGTACAGCGGTGTGTTACAGTAATAAAATAAATACCACAAAATCACTGATGAGGTGAAAATTGAACTTTCTGTCTCTGTGCAGCCATGTGGGTAAAAGAGTAATTGGCTTGGATAATAACTTTTGTTCTTACAAACCCAAACCTAAATGAGCATCTCATTGATACGTCTGCTTGTAATTACTTTCAAAAGAAGAGAATATATTGTGCAGATAAATAAATTAAACCATTTTTAGTGCTTTCACAAAGTAACACAATTGTTTAATAGTTCAAATATACCTCTAATGGTTCTTACACTTTTTATGGCGTGTTTTGGTTTTAAAAACAGACTGAAGTCTCATAAATTCCTTTTTTACATTTACATAGTAGAGGTATGAGCAGAGAGTTCTTGTATATGAACATGTTTAGTTGGATCTTACCGTGTAAAGGAGCTTTTTGTTTTCTGGTATCCATGTAATGGAATTAAGCACGCACGCTGCCAAGCCCCAGCTCCTCTGAATGACCTGAGCTCTGTTGACTTCTCTAGTTCTCTTATTATCATCTGTGGGAAGAATGCACATAGACCACCCTCCCAAGAGACAGGGTGCCTATGGACCGTTTGTTGTATCGCCTTCACAAATGACCTACGTGAATGGAGTGAGTCAAGCCTGATTGCCCGTTCTACTCAAAGTTTTAACTGAAAGGTGCGCAGATTTGGAAATTCCAGAGCGTGTGATGAAATTAATTGAACACCTTTTGGCACAAGCATATGTGTGAATACTAGTTCTGTGCCTTGGTAAGTCACTCCTCTAATCAAAAGGCGTTTCTTCATTGTTTGCCTGCTTCTGTGTGAATAGTCAAGTAACACACATTTTTATCATAATTTTGCAAATTTCTGAACGTTAGCCGATTCCTGCTTATAAAAACTTCTGCCCTGGTGCAGTTATCTTAAGACTATGCTTGTTATCTATTTCAGCATCAGCTGGAAATGGATATGAAAATTATGCTTGACCCAGAGAACATCAGTAATAAAGCTGTTTTAAAACAACAGAACTATGAGACGAGGCTGCCGCTTATAACTAAGAAAAAATCTCCTGTAAGTAATTTATATTTTCTTATTATATGCATTATTTTCCACTATTGAAGTTAAAACATATCAGATATAAATAAGGAAATTAAGTAAAAGTACCTCATAATTTCCTGCTTGTTGACATAGATCCATAACAATCAAAACATTTTGAGTGACGATACTGGGAAAACAAACCTGTAGCGTAAGAGGTTTAGGTAGCAAGACCCAGCAAAAGTAAAAGTATACATGGGAACGTGCATGGCAAGTAATCTCAGTGAACTCAGGGAGTGAAGATAAGCAAACTGGAGCTGGTGGAGCTCAGGATGTGATACAAAGATCGTGAAAAAAGTAAAAGGGGTTTTGCTGACAAGAATGGGCTTTCAGTTGTTCATTCTATGACTATTTCTTAACAAGACAAGAATGCATTCTGTTTTCAGATGACTACAGGATGGTTAGGAATGAGTGAAAGATGCTTGTACTTTGTTCTGATGCTCTGTTTAATTGATTTTTTTTTTTAAAAAAAGCAATCCTGCCACATGATTACTGACACCACAAATCAGTGTCACTGAATCAAAAAAAAAATAGGGCTTATACGGAAAGAATCCTAATCCTAGAGTGACTGCATGAATTTAGGTGTCATTTACATCTTACTTTTTTGACACAGTTTTGGAGGGAATGTCAAGTTCTAGTTCCTAGCTCCATGCTGGGAGCACTTACTTTGGAATGTGAGGGGACATCTTCCATATGGAGATATTTCCATGTCTTGTAGAACCCAAGTGTCCTCACTACCAAGCTAAAAGGTATTGTGAAGCAGAGCCTTTCTTTTATTGCTAGTCAAGCTGTTTCCCATAGTACAAAACAATTATCTACCAAAGCTGAGACCGAGCACTTCCACAACACTGTCCTCAGAGCACCCTGACTAGTACCCATCAAATCACCCTTCTGCTTTCTGGTCAGAGAATGTTCACATTGCGTACGATTAAGTTTTGATTCTTCCAAATTTGTGTTCTGCAACTGCTGCTCCTCTTAAATAAGCAAATGAACATGAAGATGGCATTTTCTGCAAAGTATGCTTTAAAAAAATTTAATAGGCACAGGCATCCCTCCAAAGATCAATTATGCTCACAAATTTAGCACAGCACTGTGGTCCACATGAAAGAATGTGCCCAATGGTCTCACAAGGATGCTCTTCTACAATTTAATTTATGTAATAGAAGCATTATGCAGCAAGCCCAGTGCTGTAAGAGGCATTCTAGGGTATTTGGTTTTAAACAACAGAAACGGAATCTGTGAATGGCACAGTTGTAAGCTGCCACTTATAAAAAACGATTTTTGAAAGCTGTTGCCCAGACGAAGAGGTGATTTGTCTAACCCTGTGATATAGAGTTAATTAGAAAAAAGCATCATGGCTAATAGCTTTTTAGAACCACTGTAAAACACTCGCAGAGAGGAATATTATACTACTGCAGAGCGCCATGTGTTTTACCATTCTCACTGAAACATACTGATCAGAGAGAACTTCTTACTGTTGACTTAAATTACAAACGTTTAGTGTAAATCAGTCAGGCTCTCTGATACATATTTACAGTTGCTAAGGAACTGTTTATGACAAGGAGATGGGCTGAACAAAACAAGTAGGTATTTCATCTCTAATTTGTTCTCCAGCATTTACTGAAGAAAATGTTTTTCAGAAGTTTTCGAATCCCCTGACACAATCCACGTTTTCAAATGTTTTAGCTTCACTGGGGGTAAAATTTTTCAATTAAAATTGCAAAATCCTCTACTGAGATTGTGAATTTATGCATTTTTGTTAAATGTGATCTATACTAGCACATAGAGGAATGATGGTTATAGATCATCAATAGTAACTAAAATAAATTGATGAGTAGTTGCAGGTCTAAAATTGCATGGTCTTTAGTTTTTAAAAAAAATATCAATTAAAGTAGCTACAGGAATTGTTAGGTGCTACCCACCCTGTGTTTACTAATCAGCCATTAGAGGGCAATATTTGTACGCACACATGCAGGCGCACACACGGGCGGGTGTACCCATGTACATGCCCTACATATGTACCTAAGTTCAAAGATTATCTCCCAAAAAAATCAGTGGCAGAAGGACTCTCATTGAAGTAAATTAAAAACTAATTGCTTGGTTAACTGCATTCAGGTTTTTTTCAAGAGCTGTCACCATCTGAGTTTTCAAGGAGACCTGAGCATTTTCAAGTGTGATGAGATTAAAAACAGACTGGTTTTGAGGTGACTAGATAGGTCAAGCACAAATCTACACGGACTTTTTATTATCCTGCCGTTTGAGTAGTTTGAAAAATTATTAGTAGGGATCTCATTGTTTCATTAAAAATGTCGTCTTTTCTTGCTCTTGTGATATTATAAAGTTGCTGACGCTGGATTTTATGACAGAAGCTAAGAACAATTAACTGTTGCCCTTTTTTGTACCTTTTTGGATCTGACAAGCACTAATGCTTCATCCCCTGTAAAGTTCTATAGTTATCTTACAATGAGGGCGGTAGTTCTGTTGGAAACACCATGGGCAGACTGGGCATCACTAGTCTATACCTGGATAACAAATGAAAAATGATGAGTAGATAATTATTAAATATGTATACTTCCCGTGGAGTACCTAGCAAAACACGCAGTAATCTGAATTGCAGCAAAAATAATTCTGACGAACTGCTGCAGTGTGGAAGAGATTCACAACTATACCTTTCATTTTCACAGGAGTGCTCTTCTTTTATAGAATTATACTGGCACTTTTTGGTCCTTGTTTTCTTATAAATGTATATTATACTGTAAACTTAGGAACCTTTTAATTTATTCATGAGGTAGAATTTAATATGGTGATGATTTCGAGCCTTTATGAGTTGCATCTTATATAGTGTGGCTCTAATGGTGATGGCAGTGATTCTGTGTTGCGGTGGGTTTTTTTAAGCTAACTTATTTGAGCACAACCATTCTAATCATCTCTTCAGTTATTCATTCTTTATTCAGTATTTGCATCGTGCTAATCACTAACGCTTATCGCTGAACATCTATTCACTTCCAAAACTATAAAGTAAGGCAAAGCAGGGAAATTCTTTTCATTTCCATTGACTGGAAGAAGTTGTAGAAGAAAAACAGGTCTTTTGGTCCTCAAAACCTGATTGTGTTTTAAACTTATGCATATGGCTATAATTACAGTCAAAGCATAATTGGGCAGTGGTAGCAGAATGAGACTTAAACAAATCGATGTTACACTACAGTAATTCAAAATAATCTCATTGCATTCATATTATGGTATGTAATCATAATAACCCGCACAGTGAATTAATAAAATCATCTTGTCACTAAAAATAAAAAGGAAATAATTGGTGAGATAGAGTTAACTTAACAGATGACTATAGTCAGCATCCTTTCAACCTAGAAATGGGAATGTGAAGGTCACCCCCATCTCAGATGACAAACGTAGAACGTTTTGTTGGTAAACAAATTAATCTTTTGAAAGGTCACCATTTGTTTTAAGTTTTTATCCAGTTCTTGTCATCTGGAATTGGAGATTGACTGTCATTTTGCTAGGCAGGGGTGCACCCGAAGCTGCTGAAGCTGTTTCTGTACATATCAGCATTCCTTGACAAAACTCAGTGCCTGATTGTGATGCTATGGGCTGCTGGTTTACAGCTGTCTCCGGACAAGAATGGAGGCCCACCCCTGAATTCCAATAAGTTGGTCCTGCATATTCCGCCTCGTGTAAGCTGGCCCTTTGCCCACAAGTAAAATGTATTGTAGTTCAAGCCAACAATTATCTTTCTTACTTCCTTCTGTGCTGCTTCTGTTGTGTTTTCAAAAAGCAGATGTGGGATTCACCAAAGTTCTCCATCTATTCTTTCTTGCACCTGTTATGGCAGAATTTTGATAGAGGGAAATTTCTGGGAGAGGTAGCAGTAGGCAATTAAAGGAGAGAAGCTTGATTTTTTTCCAAGGACATGGAAAATTGACAGTTCAGAGCCATCTCTGGTTACTTTAAGAGCTTGAAGTAGGTAAGAATAACATGTAAGACCTGTTGTTAAAGATGTAGAGTTGCTCCATATTAAAGGTTTAATATTGGGCTTTCCATTTGAATTGGACTTTATTTTCTGTAGATGAACAAGATCTGACAAAATAGTAAGTATTAATATCTTAATATTGCATTTAAGGGAAACTGTCTTAATTATCGGGTAGATAAAATACTGGACTATGTAAATCAAAATGAGAAGGACAAATTTTAATTTTCTATACAATTTTCTTGAATAAAAAGACAACCAGTCATAAAAATTGTCCATATTCTAAATCTCTTGCAGAGACTGTCATAAATTTGACTCATCTGACTTTAGAATAGTTCCACTGACACTGGTGAGAATTTTTCTTTTCCTCAGCATCCAGTATTTTTGCATTGAATTCCTCATGCTGGTTCTTAAAATCAGAGGACCAAAATTAGGTTATTTGAAACCAAGCTTAAACACTTCCTTTATATTTACTATTTATTACTAAGATTACTTTGCTTGATTATCAGGACAAGATCTTTTTTCCCAATAGAAACAGATGATAGAAGTGTGAGTGAAGCTATTCGATACTGCTTCCTTGCTTTGCTGCTTAGCATGTAAATGAACACAGCAAACACACATCAGTTTAGACTGTAAGGCTGTAAAACTATAAAATATAATGAAATTCTGCAGTAATTGTTATCTAGACAAAACCAAAGCTGACCTGATCTAATGCGAGTGGTAGACTCGAGATTGGACTTCATATTCTACAGCCCTTCTAACCAACGTTTTTATTATTTCTATGACTCTGAGAGCATTGAGAGCAAAGAGTGAAAATCACTTTGCACCTCTGCCTTTACTCCGAGTTTTTTACAGTCTGAACTGATTTTCTCCCACTGATCAAAACTTACCGCCTCCTCCCGCATGAACAGCAGGCTCTGTTGGTTTGTAACCACGTACAGGACAGACCCGTTGAAGGCACTCATGTCTATCCATAGTGATGGGGAAATTCTTCCTGAATTAGTTATCAAAGCAGCTTTGCATCTCTCTTTAAGTGAGGTTGCCTAAACCCTACTTTCTTAGCTTGCTTATCTGATATCATGATCAGGTAGCTTCAAAAGCCTTGCTAAAGCCAAGACGTAGTACTTAACTTTTTCTCCCCTATTCACAACACTTGCTAACCTGTTGTGGAAAAAAAAAATTAGATTGGTCTGACAAATTTGATCTTCACGGGTTCAAGTTGCTCATTTATTTGTTACTTTCCAGATGTTTATAATTAGCTTGTTTGGTTCTTTGTTTAAGAATTTTTCAAAGAATTGTACTTAGACCAATAGAGCTAGAATTTCTTGATACATTCTTTGAGCCTTTCTAAAGACAGACACTATGTTCTTTTCCAGTACTCCAGTATATTTTCCATTCTACAAGAGTCCCAGCAGGTGGTTGGAGATTACTTAGACTGTTCTTAAGTATCCTAGAGTGTAGTTTATTAGGACCAGCCAATCTGAAAACCTCTGAGCACTCTGATCTGTTTTGCCCTTAAGGTAGCCTGAGACCTCTTGCCTTTTGCACCACAATGGAGTTGTTTCACAACTAGCTGCTTTTTAAATGATAGTTATGAATGTACTTAATGATGTCATTCTTTATTACCCAGAAGTTTCTTCCTACTCGCATGTCATTTTTTCTTACCCGTTTAAGCAAACAAGAAGCAGTTACCACTGTGCCTGGTTTTTGTATGTTTTTGTCGTCTTTTGAGATCAATGAAGAACATATGGTTTATCAACTTCAGTAACTCGTTGTCTTTCCTGTCCTGCTTCACCTCTGGAATACTGTGAGCTTGTTCCTGTAGTACATTTTATCTGTGGAACAGACCGTTCAACAGAGTTCAGGTTTCCCTTAGACTTGCCTTCTCCAAGCTCTTACCTGCCAGTTTCCTGAGTATATTGAAAACTGACCCCAGTTCCATTGATTTTGTTTTGCTGTGCTTCCTCCTTCCCTTCATAGGGATTATGAACTGTGTACGTCAAACCTTGACAGGAACTTCTTAACAAAAAATAAAGGTAAATGGCAATTTGGAGAAGATATCATGAAATGGTAGATTACTGTTACATACCTTCCTACCATTACTATCAAGCTCTTATTTTTTGATATTTACTTACCAAATCTCATCTGTCTAATCTTCCTGTTTGATAAACCAAACCTGGCTGAAAAAACCAAAGTTTTGATACATGATAGTACTCACCTTTTTTCTGTATTTAATACTACTCTCTATTCTTTTACTGAGGGGAAAAGCATATTTATAAACATTTTTTTTAAAAAAAACCCAAGTTGTTCTAGTTAAATATTGCTGCCTAGGTAAAAAGAAAACAAATAGAGAACTAATCGGAAAATCCCTGTGGTGTTACAACAAGTGCCCTATTTAAAATGAAGCAAAAAGAAAAAACCAAGTGGGAGAGGTTTATCCACAGGAGAAAAACACTTTAGAAAGGGTAATAGAATTGTTTTTTCTCATGTCCCAGGTTAATTACACTCAGAAGTGCTTGAAATGAAAAAATAGTTTTTCAGCACACTCCAAGCATATTTTAAGGCAAGTAAGCCTTAGTGTGCGCTGCAAATTAAGTGCTCCCTTCCAGCCCTATAAAACTGTACTTTAAGAGTACCCATGATGAAGAAGGCTGTGCGCTGACTTCAGTAAAGCATACCTGCTGAAGCATCATCTTCATAACAAACTACACTAGAAGACATTATTCATGCAGGAAAACGTTTGAGGTTCCAATCACCTCGTAGCGGTAACGGTTCCTTGAGTTCTGCCAGAGAGGATACGGGTGAGGTGCCTATAGGTTAGTGTTGTGTATAGGGTGTGATCCTTTGCTCCCATGGTGGTTTAGGTCTGTCTCCACCGCAAACATTAAAATACTAGTTAGGAGCTGCCAGACCTGGAATATGTGGTATTAAATTCACTAGTTTTTGTGTTTAGGCCGTAAAAGCTATAGGTGTGAGGTAAAGCTTTTAAATTGTGCTGATGTAAGCAGATGGAAGTCTATTGAAAACCTTTTAAAAAGATGCAGTCTTTTCGATACCTTTTTAAGTTAAATCACTGAATAATGGTAATAAAACTCTAAAATGATGCTAAAAGTAAACCTTTTTCTTGCAGTGCTTTAATATTATGTTTATTATATTTAGGGTCTTGTTGTTGTAATTGAGTTGGCTTAATTTTAGTGAAAGTAACTGAAGGATGAAAGTGTTTTGTCAGATTTGGCTTTGGTATCTCAAGTCTTCAAGAGGGCAGGTAATGCAGCAAATAGGGTGCTGAAAGAACGTAGAAGGGTGTACAGAGTGGGTGGAATTTTCCTAGGTAACTGGTTTGGTCAGCTCCGTGGTTCCACTGCGTCGCCTGTACTACGTGATGAAGCGGATCATAGTGGCACTGTGCAATGTAAACGAGAACTTAAATTACATTACAGTTGCAGCTGTCCTTATTTTAACATGACACTTGCCATGGACTTTATAGAAATTAAAGGATACAGCAATGAAGAATTAAATCTCTATCTCCAGTTAAAAAAACCCAACAAAACCCTCTAGGTTGCTTTTGGACTCTCACTCCACCTGAATTGCTTTTCTTTGTAGCTTATTCCATCTCTCTGAACACAACTGAAATATGTATGTTTCATAATGCTGTTTATCAAAACAAACCCCCTTGGATTTAAACCAGGATAAAACTGGTCCGTAGTAAAATCAGCGCTGCTTTAGTGATACTATAGCAATAGCCTGCAAAAGGAGCCGCTGTTTAATTAAATTTCTTTCCATTTATATATTTTTGCTGTATCTTCAACAAACTTTTGGGGCTGAGAGTGAGTAGAGAAGTGTGGTTTATTATTCTGCTTTCTCAGTATCAAGCCACTTATATGCCAGCTGGTATAAAGTTAATCTTTGTTGTATGCTTATTGCTATTTTCTTGGAACACAAGGACACGAAGATTCATACATCTAGATCCCTTACAGCATAATGCTTCATAATGGCCATAACTAAAATGAGTGCCTATGATTTCTCTGAAAGATTCCCTATTATGATAAAGCGTACGTATTTTCTATCTCCCTAATGTCTCCTGTGGACAGTGTTATTATACAAATTGGGAGGAAAAATTATAATAGTTTATTTTGATCTATCTCATTTCCCTGTTAGGATTATAAGCAGTTCTTTTGAATTGCCTATCCCTTTCTGTAACGTTGATGGTTGATGTTATTCACTAATTATGACACAATAGTGCTCAAAGGTCCCAATCATGGCTTGGATCCTATTGTACTAAAAGCAGTACACAAGCATGATAATGGGGCATTAAAACCTGGTATTTAAAACCAGAAACTCCCAATGTGGTCTATAAAGGAGGTAAATACTATTATTCCCATTTTGTATATCTATCAATATTTCTGAGCTTTCTGATTTGATGCATTTAGTATAATTTTAAAATAGTTTTAAAATATTTTTTAAATAATATTTTTTTTAAAAGCAAATGAAAAAATTTTCCAGCGCATGACGTTAGGTTGTCTACTTTGTCAGGAGAGTTCAAACGTTTCTATCTGGGGTAAGAATTTCTAACCATTAGATTGATGGAGTAACTGGTAGCAGATTGTCACCCACAAAAGCATGGGACTTTTATTTGGCTTCACTGATCTTGAGGTCCACTCCACATAGTGAGGGAGATGTGGCCTGTTGCGTACAAACCTGTCTGCTTCCTTTTCCCATTTTTATCTTGCCCCAGTCTCTCTGTGCCTTGAGACTGACTTCTGGTCTGCTTCCAGAACTCATCCTGGTCTTCTCTGCCTGATTCTGGCTGTCTCCTCACCTATCTGCCAGGCTGTTTGTCCAGCCTGTCCCAATGCTCTTTCCTAACCTAACCCCAGGTCTTCTTCCTTCTGCAGTGTCTGCTGGCTTTCCTGTTTGCTCAAAGACCCAGCATGCCCCTTCAACTACCTTTCTTCTTGTTGAGATTGATAATATATTTGCACCTGTATTTGCATGTGTTTACCCTATTCATTCAAATTTAGTTGCTTCCTTCTTGTGTTGCCTCGACGCAGCACGGATGTTACTGGAGAACTTGTAAAGTTGCAGAGTTGTAGTTGCAGAGGAAGTTCTGAGCAGCGTATGTTAGAGCACACCCGATGCCTAGGTGGTTAGCTCCTAAAACTAAGAAACCTTTATCTAGATTACCAAAAATCTGTTGACGGAGTGAGGTTTGATAGGCTAGTCTTAAGTTTTCCTTTCGCTTCATAAAACATTTGAGTTTAAACCGAATCTTCCATGTCTTTCTAGGTTTATCATTGTCCTATTTTTCTAGCATCAGCCAGATGAGAGAAAACAGTATCATCTGCTGGTGGTGGTTCACTATCATCAAGTGAAAGATCTCAGCGACGTCAGTCTCCTTGAAGTTGTGTCTGCTGTAATGCTTTAAACCCACTGAATATCTAGCACTGTGTTTCTTTAGGAGTTGAGTACATTCCAGTGCAAATGGAATAGTATGTGTATTCCCAGTCAGAAAGAAACTGAAGATACTTAGAACAGTGGAGAAAGAAAACAATGTTACATGATAACACGGTTTTTGTATTTATAACACTAAAGTATAAGGTGGCAATATATTCTTTTTCCCTCTGCAATGTCCTCTATGCGCAATAATAATCGTAACAGTAAGACACGTGATATCGCTGTCCCAAAGTGATGTGTGTCACTACCTGAATTCCTGGCGCTTGGAACCAGCAGGTTCCACTTTTTCAGGCAAGCACAGGTTAATTGGGGAAGTAAGGGAGCTTTAATCCGCACGTTAGCACAGCCACTGTGGCGCATGGCTCCACATCACGTTGTCAGGCTGTGCCATTCCCTGCTGTCCTTGAGGAACCCTGAAACTTCAGAAGTCTGTGATACGTACTCTTCCCTGATTTGTAAATAGTTTCACATATTTTAATTTCATTGGTGTTCTTTCCAGTAAAAAATTATTTACATAATTGAAAGTATTTCCTTTTCTTCCTGATACCTTGCTTGTATGCAAGTATATAAAGTATGCACTTTATATATTGACTATTCTGTCAAGAAATATTATATTTGTGCTATACTCATTAAAACTGAGCAAACTTCTTGTGATTCCTTTATTAACTAGTACACTGATTTTTGCATAGCAGAAGTCACAAGACATCAATTGGATTTAATTAACTTTATTTTAAATTACTAAAGTAATGATGGTAGATAATGCCGTAGCGTGTTCATAAGTAGTAAAAGCAGTGCTTGTTCTGTTACATTATTAAATCTTAATGAAACTATTCATAGCAGAAATTATATTTATTATTTATTATTGCGGGAGTAGAAAGTGTGTCTTTGCAAATCCAGGATTTCTCTTTGTTAAAAGAAGATTCTGTCTGATCCTAGATGTGCGGTCAGAAGATAGTGAAAGGTCCTACAGGTAGCAGCCTTTGGGGTTTGCCTGCCTCTCACCACGTGGATTCTCCCTTACCCCTGTTAGAAGAAGATCCAACAAAAGGTGAGTGGCAGAAGCCCGCCTGGGTACTGTACAGCTGTATGCCACATAAGCAGTGGTGGTCGCTGTTTGCAGCAGGTATCTGGTAATCAAATTTTCTGGCACCTCAAAACTTGTAAGAATTGTGATCTCAGATGTTGCAAATGATGGAGATCAACTTCAGACTGCTTACTCTGTGTGGCAGCTGACTTAGGACATAGCGCGTGTTATGTTGAGCATCAGTTGTCTTGTAATTCACAGGTTCATTTGGTGCTGGAAACAAGAATTGTGTGCGATGGAGGGTTCTTGTATGACTAAATAACGTGGTCAGAATAAAGGGTCAGGATTAATGTCTGCTTCTTAATCATTCAATCCTAACTAGACCTGCACTTGGACTACTTCAGTGATCAGTCCATATTCGCTATTATCTTGTGGATTACAAGAGTTAATTCTCATCCATTCTGCATATTAAACTGCCGTTGTACAAACACATAATTCCTTCTTAGAATCAGCACCATTACAATATGTTTCATGTATTTGTCAATTTTTATAGGCAAAGTTCACCCTCCTTGAAGGTAAAATATTGAGTATTGAAAGACAAGAATCTTTCAATAAAATATAACTGCTGCTTTTCTAGTTTTGATGTGGAATTGGAAGAACCTCAGTCTGCCTTTCTTTAATTATTTCTTTAATGTTATTAATTCTTTTTCTTTCATAGCTGGAATGTATAGGAGTTGTTCAGGAATGTCATCTTCTTGTAGGTATTCTGAGCCTGCCCGAACAAAGGCTTATCCCTCCCGCAGCGAATATAACTCTGCAAACACATCCTGTTGCATCCAAAGCAGCACCTTTCCATGAATTTCACAGGCAGCACAAGAAGTCAGCTGTAGGTGAGTGCGAAGGATGGATAACAGCCATCGACTGCATCTCCAGCTTCACTTTCAGGCCCCTGTTTTATCTCACGAGGATAGAGCAGTCTAATGAGCACTCACTCAAATTTTTATTTAAGAATACTAAGTGCATAAAGATGGACATGAACATCCTGTGTCTTCCAACTGAACAAGAATCAGTTTTCTTAATCCCTGTGAGGATTTGGTCTCTGTTCATTTCTGAAATCCTGCTAGGATCTTACCTGCATGTTTCAAATTCTAAGCACCTGAATCTGACGATCCCACCCTTGGTGTTAGTGTAAAGCCCGTGTCACTGTAAGTCACGACTTAGGAGAGCTGATCAAACGTCTGTTTTGCCAGTGTGGTTAAATGAGTGACTCCTAATAAATAAATATCCTCTGGGCAGTGGGATTCTGATCTGTCACAAAGCGTACGCAGAACTGTTGTTGCTACAGCTGCTTGTGGCATATGACATTGGTGTGGAAAGCAGCGTAAGCAAAATGAGCCGTGGGCTCAGTCACAATGCTGTAAATTTGAATAGTTCTCCTAACAAAAAGGGGTGGTTGAAAACTAAAATTATATGTGGAATAACCCAGAGTACAAAGACTCGTATTTTGCTGTTGTTATCCTGGGTGTACTGTTGGCTGGCATATTACAAACTGTAGGACGTTATAGATTACAACTGTGATACATTTTCCTATAGCATAATCTCAGTCTCCACAACAGCAACCTGTAATAGCGTGGTTTGGGTTATGGCCATCCAGTGGCATTCCTCAATGTTTTTTGGTGATAACTCCTGAAAATTGCAACCTGCTTGGACACGAAAGCGAACTGGAGCATGCCGGTACCTAATGGTAGGTGGCAGAATACCAATTTGATGCCGTTGTTGCGCTACTTCTAACGATGAAACCTGCGATCAATTTTTTTTCTTTGGTACAGGAGAGATTAGTAGTAGGGTGGACCCCAAGAATCCGGACACCCTCACCTTCCCAAACTCAACGGAAGCAATTGATGGCAAATATTCCTCTAGCAAAGGTAACATTGCACCGCTTCCATCCAGCACCTCTGTGGTTTCAGCAAGGAAATCAAAGCCGGTGTGGACATACCCAGCTCAGCAGTTGCAATCTGAGCTGCAGATTCCTGCTCAGACTCAGGTATTTAGACAATGAGGATAATGAGGTTTTAATACTGGCTTTACCAGAGATGGTTTAGGAAATTACTGTAAATCACTGAATTGGTACAGGAGGGTTTGAACCAAAGCTAGTAAATAAATAGTAAGTATTGAAGTAAGTAGGAAATACTTTGTGTATTGCCAGTTTCTACTTTCTCAAGTCTTCTACCAAAATTTGTTTGCTTTTTCACAGAATCTTCAAGAATACGTGTAGAAAAGATGTTACGAGGTTATCCAGACCTCCAGGCAGAATTACCTGTACCTGTAATATTGCAGACAGATGTTTTTCTAACCTGTTCCGAAAAGTTTTGGTGATAGCAACTCCACAGTCTCCCTAGGCCATCTGTTCCAGTGCTTAACTAACTATCTTTACTGTTATAAAAGAGTTTTTTAATGTCTCATCTAAATCTCCCTCACTGCAGTTAAGCAAATGTAGTGTTTCCCTTTATATTTACAGAAGACTATAGGGGAGTTTGACCTTGACTGCTTAATGCTTGCTGATTGTTCTGGATCCCCATGCAAAAGGGACATTTCTTTCTTTATATGGCTAATTACCATGTTCCATAGCAAGTTGTCTGGAGTTTTTCTTGATCTTTCCAGACTTTCTGACTTTTGTGCCGTTGAGGAGATCTGAAAATCAAAGATAAAGCAGACTTGAGAAATGGAGATCAAGGAGTTATTAATGTAAATAAAAATAATTACTTAAAATAGTGTGAAAATAGTGCACCTAGATTGAAAATCAGAGCTAATGGCTCACTGGCTAATGTCACCAGTAAACATGGAGCTCTGTTAAGAGGCATTAACATTTCAATTCCAAGTTTTACCCTGTTTGTGTTTATATGGCAGGATGCTACCCATTCTCCTGGGATGGGTGGAGGCAGTCTCAGTGGAAGAACGCTATTGCAGTTACTTTCCGACTGTAGAGCTTAATTTTTGTGCTTGGTAAATCAAGCAGTTCCTCTTGGCAATTGATGTATTTCCCTAAAAATGCTCATAATCTTGCATGACCTCTGAGGTCCTTGTGTGGGAATGGGTTTCATGGTAAAGCTGGGCTGGACTTTGTGGTTGTGATGTATAAATCAGTATGAGTGTGTTTCAGACGCACACATTCAACAGTTAAGCAGTAAATAGTGATACGGTAGTGCATCGTCACCGCTCATTTATGATCGATGGCAATTACTCTTAATCTGTGGCTATTCTCTTCCCACAGCCCCCGCAAACGTCTCCGTGTCAGTCCTTACCGGATCTGTGCTTTGATTGCGACATTGCTGTTTACCATGGCACGATCGACCAGAAAGCTCTAGGCTTTCTGGCGTTCAAGCAACGTTATTGTTTATCTTGGGGGAGCATTGTCTCTTTTTTGGAACACACAGAAAAACTTCTCAAGGACTATGCTGTACCGTTGGCCACAATAAACTGTAAGAAGTTGTTGGAAGTTGCATCAGGCTTTGAGCTGAATGAGAATCCCACCAAAAGTGACATTCTGTCAGTGATAAAGAATCAATCAACTGTGGAAAAGATCTTAAACCGACCTGGCCAAAGGTACAAAGGCCAAGGCGGTACCGAGATGGCCGCTGCAAGGATCCAAGCAGCATGGCGACGTTATCAGGCCAGAAGAGCCTCCGTCCGTCTCGGGCAGCAGCAGTGGGCATCAGGTGTGATCGCCGCTTCTTGGCTCTTGCGTAATCGCATGGCACGTGTGAAAAAGACCCTGAAGGAATCGCGTCAGAGACACCTGGAGAATTTTTACATCAGGGCCAAGGTGTGCAGTGCTACCAGCTGTTACGGCAGCACTTCTTTTCTAAACATCTCTTGCTTCAGTGATTGCAATAAGCTGTTTCCATTTTTTTTTCCCCCTTTAACCATACACTTGTCCGAGAATCATATTTCATCCTTCATCAGCAATTCAGCCTTTGTGGCTGCAAAATCTGTTGCAGTGTTTCTACCGAGAATGTCCCTTCGCTTTGACTTCAGTAGTTCTGTCAGAAAATCAATGTTTTAACTGCATTACCTTCGTTCCTTATATATACCTTGTGGCACTTAATTTGCTGGAAAAAAAAAAAAATCCCTCTCTTGTCTACGTTCCTGTCACCACTTTGTCAGAAAGTATTTAAGTTTGCAGACAGCCTCTTAATTAGTGCTCACAATTTCATTTATGTTTGCTTTCTTTTTTTTTCATTCATATTCTGTTAATTAAGTGAGCAGCCTCTAATCTTCCCCTGCCAGTAGCTTCATGTAGCCACCTAATTAAATTAATTGGGGAAGATGTTTTAAGTATGTAATTAAATCAATTAATATAATTTATGCCTGGCTTAACTGTACAGTGGAAAAACAGCTGAAGTTTGACTAGATGAATCCACTGCAGCTTCCTGTCACTGATCAATGCTCTTCTTGATTTTTAGCATCTGGCAGCCAACTGGAATCGCATCAGGACCTCCAGGAGGACTATTATCCATATCCCATCATTAGGTATAACACTTTTGCCTGCAAATCTATCAGCAACCTCTATTACCCACCACATTATGACTCCTTGATTGAGTTCAAGGAAGGCCCCTTGTTTTATTCAAATTGGTCTCGGCAGGAAAATGTTCTCGACATGATGAGAGTAATAACACAGGGCCTTCGCTCGAAACGGCGTTTAATTTGGGGATTAAGCAAATAAAGTCATTATGTGGGGGCCGCTATTCAGTAGAGAGGTGATTTGCTGTAATTTGCTTTCATCTGTATGAAATGAACTAAAAAGTTGTATTTTTCCCCCTGAAATAACAGATAATGTTTTCAGTCTTCTTTAATGATAGGAAAACATGGGCCTGTGTGTGTTGTTGCTGTTACAGCAATAAGCCAGGATATTGCTTGTACACTGTTTTTAATCAAATGTGCAGTCAAAATGATAAGCTACATTCTCTGAAATTATTTAGTTCTAATTACGAGCAGATGGGATGCTTTATTTGCACCTAGGGCGCCTGAGCAAAAGGAAATGCTGTGTGAACAAGAATAATTAAGAAGTTGAATAGTGTTTTTTGCGCTTAAATAATCTGCAGTTTCATGTTAATTAGCACTAATGTAATTATTTAATTACATTTATGAATTGGGGAGCTTAAAAGCTGTTTTCTTCGATGCGATGGCAAAGTGTAGGTGTTTAGAAATTACAGAATAAGATTTCTTGGGAATTTCTAAAATGCACCGATAATCTCTTAAAAACATGAAATCCCGTCAAAACACTTGTAACTTGATTTATAATTTGTGCTTACGCAGCAAACTAATTGACCTGAGAGATTCAGGATTTCCTAAAGTGGATTGCTTGAGATCTGAATTAATGAAGACTGTAAATAAGTTTTAGGCTCTCAAATTTGGAGCCTAGATCGCTTTTTACTTCATGGTTCTGCTGTTCAACATCAATATACGTTTGATGAACCCCTGTTTTTAATTACACCTCTGTCTCATGTGGCTATGCTAGGTTAAACCAAGTGACTGAATCCTATTTTAGAGCAGGAGCATTTAAAAATAATTCATACATTCTAGTCTTCTAAACTGGGGAAAAAAATGTGAAGGAGAGCATTTATACAGGAAAAAGCAATTATTAATCAGGTGTGTGAATTAAAAGGTCAGCAGAGTTGGGGCACAACAGATGCTTTCAAAGTTGTCCTAAAAAAAAGCTCTGTATAATCAAAACAGGCTAACATAAAAAAACCTAATCATTATGTCCCCGTTGCTCTGATGGGTTTGTACCATGCAGTGGAATTTCTAGAAGTTTTTAAATTCTTTCAACCTCTTAAGTAAATTCTAGACCTCTAGGGAAATTCCACTTCATTTAGCACTTCACCTGGAGCCCGGGCCCCGGCTCTGTAACATGCTTTGTACAGCATTCTGCTGTAAATACAGGAGTTTGTATGGGCACGCGTAGGAGGCTGCAGTATTCAAGCGGAAATTTTCCCTTAATGAGGAAGAAAGTAAGTAGTGAAGATAATTTGAGTGCCGATGTTTTCTTAGAAAATCAGGAAACCTATTTAAGTAGGGTGTGGAAAAATATATCGTGCCCTCCAAAAGAGGGACTTGACAGTGCTGTTTGAAAAAGTTAGTGATGCTTTTTTAATTTTTATTAAATGCATTAACTGTATCAAGAGTTCTAGGGTTTTTACATGAATTAAATCATGATGAGCATTTGGCTTATTAAAATGTAATTATAAATATATGACATTTTTTATTTGGAAATGTTGATTGAACTGGTTCTGAGAAACAGCAGCACAAAAGGACCAAGAAATTAGAAAACCAAATTTTGGTCAGAATTGTAAGAACATGTATATTTAAAATTTGAAAAGATGAAAACATAACATCTATAAACTCAAGACCTTTAAAATGTAAAATAATTTTAAATGCTTAATTATTCTGCTCCCACACATTTGACATATAAAAAAAAATATATATATGAAACTTTGGGCCCGTTACTGGAGCACTTCCAGCCAGCCACGTTGCGTCGTTTGTTCTCAGGCCGTTTCCAATTCTGCTTTTGATCTGCCATGTCGTGTAATATTTGTTCTGAAAAAGAACTGCTGAATACCCTGAAATATTTTGCCTTCCTTTCTCTAGGCTTACGGAATGTTACAGGTGAGAAATCTGTTTGAGTAGACTTCTAGGAAGCTGGACAATTTAAACAAGTAACGTTTGTTTCACTCTGAGGACTAAATATGCAAAATGACAGCTGATTTCAGCAGATTTATTTATTTTTTTTAAGGCCTGAGTCTGGGTAATCATAAAAATGTGGCTGAATTACAAGAACTGGGACCGAGTAGATAAACACCAAGACGCAGAAGTTTGATGATACCTTGGTAGCGGTTTCGCTGTTCAGTTTTGTAAATCAAAAACAGAGCCTGAAATTCTCTCCTCGCGCTTCCTTGACTTCAGCACTTAGGGCAAATCAGAGTCTGATTTTTCTTCCCATGCAAGTGGAATTCCAATAAATGGAGACAGAGTCATAACTGAATTTCTCAGCAGCCTTCACTTTCGCAACGCTTTCAGATTCATGTCGGCTTTCTGGAAATAATCCAGGAGAAGGGATGGTGAAGGGCTTAAATTATACTGCTGTGAGGAACAAACGTTTCCATTTATTTCACCAAAACAAAAACTTTGGCTTTCTAGTATAGCTGTATAGCTAAAAAAAAGACAGTGGATTCCAAGATTGTTTAGCATTTTTCTTTCTACCCGAACAGTTATATTTACAATAAATAAAATGTCACCTTCTATAACCTACTGCATTGTTATCAAAGCTTCCTCTTGTGCGGTACCTGAATCCTTTTTAAAAGCAGTTTCAGCTGAACAGGAGGTGTGCAAGTGCGGTGAGAAAAGGTAGGTGTCACTTATCCCTGGGAAGCACAAGGTGGCTGAAGCCCAGGTAGCTCATTTTCCTCCTTCCCTTCAGGCATCACCCCGTGGTTACTTACACTGTCGTGCAACATCCCCCCACTCTGTCCTGCTACTTCTTTTTTTGAAGGGAATTTTGAGAAGTGTTGTGGATTCTCTGTTGAGAGAAGACACTTTGAGAGGAGCAAAGTTTATGAAGGAAGTGGCTGTTAAAGGGCATTGGGTCATGGCTGAGGTTGGAAGGGGAGGTGACAGCAGGCCCTTTACCATTAGAATAGAATAGAATCATTAAGGTTGGAAGTGACCTCAAGGATCATCTAGTCCAACCGTCCCCCCCCCACCTATTACCCACTAAACCACGTCCCTAAGTACCACATCTAACCTTTCCTTAAACACCCTCAGGGATGGTGACTCCACCACCTCCCTGGGCAACCCGTTCCAATGCCCGACCACCCTTTCCCAGAAGAATTTTCTCCTCATCTCCAACCTGAACCTTCCCTGAATTCATACACCCCTTCTTTTAGCACTAGTATAACTCTGGAAAACGCAGATTTACCTGAAATGTTTCATGCGTTTGAGACCAAATGCTGTAGTGCAAAATGTTAGTGATATGGAGACCAGCCACGCATCACAAACCAGAACTGGTGTCGCAGGTTACAGCCGGACCGGAACGTATAGACTGTGAGCACAGTATAGGTAATTCATCTGGGCTGAATTTTGTGTAAACTGCAAGGAAAGGAATATTAAGCCTCTGCCTCTAATAAGCATTGTCAGGTGACCGGCCGTGTAAGCACAGAGCGTTCAGAACGTACCGGGGTGAGGATTAATGTGGTTCGTAATGTCCATCGGAAGGCGAGTGATTCACAAGGACTGAATATTCCTCTCATTAAATCTAATGGGGTCATGTCAATGGCAGCTAATACCTTGTGAATGAATGTTTTATTAACATATCTAAGAAAAGTACATGTGGTAGTTGGTATAATGCTATATTCTGCAAAACCACAGCAACATGCAAGTTTTAGCTTTTGTTCGATTGCTACATGAATTATTATGCCTTTCAAATCATTACTGATTTTCCAAGTGATATCTGCGTGTTATTTTTCTGCCCAGATGTAGTTCTGATAAATGTGCTTTCAAGAGGACAGTTTAGTGCAAGGAAATCTGCTACTTTGTACATTTGAAATTTAAACGTTTTGGTACTATTTGGCAGCACTGTTAGTGGCTTAAAATTGGTCCCCACCTGAGAGGACAAAGTGAATACTTGAGACCAAAGTTTAAGTAGTCAGAGGAAGCTTTTTCAAATTACTGTAGCTTAATATGAGAGTGGCAAACCCCCCCGAGTATCTCACTACAATATGTAAGTTTCACAAGGAATTACTAAGAATGAGACCGGTAATTTCCATTGCTCTGTATTCCATTATGTTCTGCTCTCCTGTGTGCAAGGTGTCAGTGCCGCAGCACCTTCGAATGCTGATTACTTGTAATAATTGTCCTTGTAATTTGCCTGGAAGATCCACTGTTGCTGTCTTCCAAAATGAAAACACTGAAATACCAAGCAGATTCTAGTCAAACTGTTCCGTAACTTTCAGATGATTGCTCGTGTGCAGGTAAATGGAAATATTGACAGGATCCCGTTACTGGATCGGTCAGGATTTTATGCCAAACACTGAATATTAGGCTGAATTTCTGTATTGATTTAATCCCAGCTATTGCAACTAGCAACTCGCATTGAGTGGCTGTGTGTGTTTGTACATGCACACCGATTAATTTAGAATTAACGGAATGAAAAAAATACAGGATTAGAGACTATAGCTAGAGCAGTCGTGTCATTTACTGCAGGATTTTTGACTGTGAGTGTGCAGTCGGTTGGCAGTCTGACCTCCAAAGAGCTAATCCAAGCCCAGGCAGGCTGCCACTCGTTCAGCCCCTGCAACAAAGTCATCAGGTAGCACTGAGACGTCTCCTTAATGAAGTGATTTTGTTGCCTTTTATCTGTGTGAAGGACAGTACCAGGATTCTTGCTTAATGATGGTGTCAGTTTTTTCAGTGTTTAAAAAAATATCCAGGAACATAGAAGACTCGGAACAGAATACCCAGCCTGCGTGTTTAAATTATAAAGCTCTGGAGGTCTGTAACATTTAGGTCTGTATTTAAAATCTCATGCCATAAAAACGTGATCTTACACCAGTTCACTAATAAAAATGAATTCATAAAGATGATGTAATTAGTGCTCTACCACGTTTGGGATCTGAAATACTTACAGCTTTTTTTTCAACCCAAAAGTCTGATTTCTTTCAAATCCGTAGCAGGGATTTTCTGAATACAGCTTGGGGGGGCTTTTACTTGTTTTCCAGGATATTCCCAGTGCATCCGTGAGCATACTCCTGATCTTGCTCTCCAACAGAACACGCAGATGGGAAGGCTGTGTGACATACTGGGTACGTTAGAGCTGTTGGCTGCCTATTTTTCGATCGTTATTTGCCTGTAGCTGTGAGTAGTAAAGAATGACCGATGAGGAGGTTTTTTTTTTGTCTTAATGTTAAATATAGAGAACATATAAGCTCAGAAGTAATTTATCCACTATGGCCTTTGCTCCTGTCCATGTTATTCATAAGAAGAACATGCTGATTCTTTCCAGCTCCGCGATAAGGTGAAGCAGCCTCATCCTGTGGCATGCTGAGCACCACGAGCGATCAACAGTGTTTAGTGTTCTACAAAATTAGGTAGCTAATTCTGCTCGTGTTCATTCAGGCTCATATGGAGAGAAAGATGTGCTAGAAAAGAGCAAGCCCTTATTTAATCCAGGTTTGTGGGTTTTTTTAAATGAGCAAATGAGGCAAAAGACATACATTTGAAAGTTTGTCCTAGAATGACGGTCCTCTCTTAAGCAAGGCAGCGAGGAATGTTATTTGTCAATGACCAACTTCGTTGGCTCCCTGGAATGACATACTTTACATGATTCATGTATATTTCAGTATCATTATTATTTTATAAATGCCATTTAGTAAGTTTGTAACAAAAATATATTAGATCCAGAAATTTACAGTTGCCTAAAATAATAATGTAATTGCCTTTATATATTATCTCGGCACTAATATTGTTTTTCCGCAGTACAGGCTTGTTTTCTTCATTTTTTTTTTAACATGGATTTTTTTGCCTCTAAAATGATAGTTAGAAACTTAAAGGGACAAAGTCAACACATTACACAGGCATTCTTTATCACTTTAAATCTGTGAACATGAAAATCATTTCCCCTGCAAAATGTAAAATAGGCCACGAGTAAGACACAAACTAGTTAATATTTAACTAACTTATTAACTGGATCAGAAGCTTTACCTGTGCCTGGCAGAAGAATATTGATATTTACTGTATTGGTTTTCTTTTTCTTTAGAATACCAGAGCGTTTCCTTGCTCACTGTGACCTCCTATTAGCTAATCTGTCTCTGGAGCCTCACCGTGTCCAAAACAGACTTGTGCATCTTGCTGTAGGGCCGTGCTAGGAGCAGTAAAATGTGCTGCAGCGTTTTATTCAACAAATTCACTTGAGCTGGTCCATTTCTGACAGAGCAGTCCATTCAGCGTTACAGCTGACGTTGGCGAGTAGTCTCTTTGTACCCTAGCTGGTAAATTTTCAGGCTCATTTTGCAAATCTGAGTAAATGCCTAAAAGCCATAGAGTATTGACTAAGAGTTCTAATGAACTGTTCTTTGAATTATTTTACAAACTCGCACGGTAATGAACTGTATTATATAAAGGCTCTGTCAGGGCTTCAGATGCAGGGCTGGCTGTCGGGTGCTGTACTACTAAAATACTTCGGTTGAGATTCTGGCCCTACGTTTTTAACGCGGGTTGTTTGCAAAGCGTGCGGGTGGGATGTCTTATTCCTTTGTGCCGTTAGGCTCAGGGTTCCCTGAGCCCGGTGCTCGCTTTGCTTCCCATTCCTCCCTCTGCAGTAGCCGTCGTCCCTGGCACTTTCAGGGCTCTTGTTCCCGTGCCCGGTAGCGACAATGAGAGGCTTCCTACTGATTTCAGCAGGAGTTGGATCAAAATCTAGGAGTGCTTTTTGGCAGCGTATTCTATTAATGTTGCAGGGCCCGTGAATTCATTAGCTCACCTATTAACATTAATATTTTAGAAGAGCAGAGTAGTTAACATTGTCCAAATTTTCTGTGTATTAAAGACTGTCCCTTTCTCACCTCGGAGTGTTTGTGTATACTCTGTCTTTCAGCCCCAGTTGTGTCACATGCGGAAAAACAGATTTTCACACTGTGGTATTTAAGTAGCTAATTTGCACACTCACACGCTCAGCGATAGTTATTAATGGTATCCTACCGTGAGCTTTTATGTGGACAGGACAAGAATAGGAACCGGCCATGCAAAATCCAGGCAGCATATGAAATTGCAATTTCATCAGCTTTCTAAACTTAATAGCTCAGTTTTATAATTTACCGAAGTTAATGGGATATATTTTTAAAGCAGCGCGCAATTCCCATTGATGTTAATGTGAGTCGCGCATATAAATCCCCCTGCAACGCTTTCAAAATTCTGCCCCCAATATGTTCTGCAGATTGAATTCCGAAAACTAGCTATTTCTTTGGGTTGCTGACCTGTCTTCAGAGAAATGCTGAAGCACAGAAAAAGCAGTTAAACCACTAAGATTTGGGAATTACAGATCTCATTTTTATTTTCAGTGCTCTTTTAGGGAAGCTGTTAGCGAATGATCAGATTGCTGCTCTGAATGGAGCCTACCTTTCTCCCAATAATGAACACTCTGCCCCTTTGTTTTAGATGCCAACGTGGACGTCATCTACATCTGCCCCCTTCATCTGAGTGAGGAGTTACTGCAGTATTACAATAAACTCCTGGGTCTGCAGGCAGCTGTTAGATCTGGGAACCCTGAGGACATGGGTGACCTGCAGGACAGGTTCAAAATTCTCACCCCTGAAGCTATAAACAGCTTCCCTGTGAGTTTGTCTTCTAATTACTACAGCTTGAGGGATGCAGTAAAATTAAATTGGAAATTTTATAACTTGTAACGCTCTGGTACACATCAGTGAAATATTATTGCGAGTTTAAGGCTTTACTGATTAGGCTACTAGTTAGAGCATTGGAAATAAATATCCCGGTTTAGCTTTATAGGCTCAGTTGAGATAGTCCTGTATCGGCTATTTGTAGACCACTCTCCTGTCTTACTATATGCTTGGGACTGGGAACTTGATAGATTTATACCTCTAAGCAAATCGTAGCAATAAACCATTCTTATTACTCAAACTTTATCTCCGCGTAGCCCGGCATTCAATCGTTTGCGTGTTTGTAGTGTTTCTTGCAATTAAATCCAACGCAGAACTTCTTAAAGAACAGAACTTAAAACCGCTCTGGGTCGGGTAATACAGAAACATTATCAGTTCCAAACCTGTCAGGTCAGTTTTAAATCCACGTGCCAAAGCGTGATCTAAAAAGAGACGCTAACGAATGTACGCTGCCTCGGGTGGTTCTGCAGACACTGCAGTGCCGTGAAGGCTCTTTACAGTGGAGCCTAATTTTATCTTGTAAATACTGAGTCCACAGTGTCTTAGCTGAGATTTGAGCTTTATGAAACTTTGCGGTACGTTTGTATCTCTAGGGCCCACGCTTGAAGCCCTGCTCCTGTTTCTGATGTGTATTAATAATCCGCTTCTAGTTATTTCATTGACCAAGTATTCGTTATACCATATATTGATTGAAACCGATGGCTTCAGAAGCTAAAGCAGCTTTTTATATTTCTTAAAGATCTTGATTATCAAATGTAGTTCTACAGTAGCGTATTGCTCAGCGGAACGCTCGCGTGTATGTATGCATCCTTTCTGCTGAAGCACTCAAACACGTGCGTGAGAAAAGCGCTTAGCTCTTTTGCTGTGTAGGGATGGGCCGTTGGGTCAGAGCTGCCGGGTAGTTTTGCTGTAGTTGAAACGAATTCTGTAGGTAGCAGTGTCTTCTGTTTCCTCTGAAGTTGGAGAAGATGATAGTGGTGTGTTTAGAAGTTGGCTTTTCTTTAGTATTGTCCTTTTATCTGAATACTGGAAACCTACAAGGGTCGCGGTTGCCTCTGCTGGGCCTTCACCTTGTAAAGCAAAATTATTGGGATGGTAAATCCTTGGTAAATACCAGTGATATGGTTTTTTCTTTTTAAATTGCACTTTGACAATTGTAGCTGTTTTTTCTCTGGATACTGGGCTATTTTTCCAGTACTAACTCCCAAATGTTAGAAGCTTTAAGAAGCCTTCTACATAAACTATGCTAAAAATATCATCTAAACCACATCATATGATGGATAATACATGTGCTGCTAAACATGAACAGGCTTTCCAGGAACGGAAAATGTCTTTCACGGGTTATTTTGGTCACAGTGATTTGGCTGAAGTAGTTTTAATGTAAAAGCTGTTTGTTTTCAGGCATGCATCTCTGGTGCGTAGCCTTCACTCCTCCAATTCCTGTTGAAATATTCCACATGAAGTTTCTTTTCCAGGTGAAGAGCAAACGTCTTGGTGAAAATGGATTACGCAGCTATGATTTACTGGGAGAATAACCTGCTTTTGTAGGTGGGAACCCTTAGCAGAAGGGCTGCGTGGTTTTCGTGGCTATGGGTCGCGCTGCACACCTGGGTGTGGAATGCTGAGAAGTGTATTGGTGCCATCAGAAAGAATCAGTGATCACAGGATCGTGATTTCATGTGACACCAGGCTGAGGTACACCCTTGGCCGTTCCTTGTGCTCCACCTGTTTATATGCAAAATCCTCAAACTACCTTCTTTTCATTAAGAATGTGTTCTTTACTGTCCATTAACTAACGCGTCCAAGAAATCTGTCTTTTGTGCAGAGAAGAATCTCTACTCATAACTGATCCTTGTCATCCATCAGCTTCAGTGACCGTGGGTTTCGCTGTCATTTTATCTCTGTAAGGGTTAGAGCTTCATAGATTCTTTTTAAGGATCTTTCTTCTGGGTTATTTAACAAAAAGGCTTTTGTTGTACATAAGGTATCTAAATTTAGTCCTTATACATGAAAGCATGGCTTGAAGGCCACCTTAGCAGGCTCCTTGGTGCAATTCTAGAAGCACAGATCAGCCTTGCCCAGTTTCCTGGCTATTTTGGTGGAAGTGGTTGGAAGGAAATCCATGGAAAAGACTCCTTGACACAGGTAGCCCTGTGTTCCTTGGTGTCTGCAGAGTGGAGGTAGAGGCTGTGAGAAAAGGATGTCCGTACACTGTTGTCCATAGGCATTTGGTTATTATAATGACCTCTTGTGAGTCAGTGCATCCAGGTGCAAAACCCTCCGACAAAGGGTTACGCTATCCTGATTCTCAGCTAGCAGCATCTCAAACCAGCGTAGCGGTGGCTTTGCTCATCGTGGTGAGGCTGATGCCAAGGTCAGCTTCTCTGATCTTGAGAAGTTTAAAAAAAAAATCATTAAAATATCAACAGGCTTGAGAACCAAGAACCAGCCTTTTGGTTGACCTACTAATCACTATTCTGTGCAGCGTCGTGCTGGAATTCTGAGGATTCCTCTTCTCCTGCTTTTACCCACTTTCACTCGCGCTACTATATATCATGGCAGCTATACCACTCTCAAAGCAGGAATGAACTAGATTTTACAGCCTGTTTCCTGCACTCCTTAATTAACTGTAAAATCCATTATTGAGAGACACAAAGCAAATCTCGTCCCTACATCACCACTCGTGGCCCCAGGGAGCAAGTGACCCGGGCTGGAAATTGATCCTGTTCCCTACATGGCAGAACTCTGCCACGAGACCAACAGCCCAGGCCACCTCCCTGCTTTTATACCAGTGCTTGGGCGAAAGGAAACAAATGAATCAGAGTATTAATAGTCTCAGTTTTAAAACTGACAGAAGGAAAAAACTCCAGGAAACCTCTTTGTTGTTCTTTTTGCCCATATACTTCTGCGACTCCCTTTTTCCTACTAGAACTTCAAAGAGTATCTCCTTTCTGACTTGCATCCTCAGCGTCCTTGCAGTATGTCCGACTCTTCACAGGGAGGCTTTGGCACTTTTTGGAGCTGTTTGTTATGAGAAAGCACTGAGGAACTGACAAAAGGGATTCCTTTTGACCGCTTCCCCGGGCACCCCCATCTCCTTTGCCACCATCGTCCCCATCCAACTAGTGGAATTGGGATTTATACTTCGTCCCTGTGATGGAGCATCCAGGACTTTGAAGGAATATATTCTGGGTTCTCCAGTCCTGGAAATCCCTAGCAAATCCAGTATTTATCCTGAAAAGGAATACTTTCCTGACTAGGGCCTAAATTAGATGAAATCTCAAATGTGAAGGTTTCCTTCTTGTTACGATTTGTTTATGGCAATCTATTGCAGTGGGTGTCTCGTACTATTTCTGTGTGATGTCTGTCTGGACCTCAGCGCACCTCTCTACCTTTGGAAAGCTAATTGGGTAATCGGCAGGCCAGGCGTAGGATACGTTGTAGAAAATATTTTTGAGGTTTCACTTGCCGTGACTAATATTCTTAGTTTCAATTTAGAGGTTCTAGCATCTGGCATGAGCAGCTTGTTCGGCAACGGAGCTGCTTTTTTAGAAGAAATGAAAAATCCCTTCCAAAAAGTTGAAACCCCTGTACTTTAAACAACAAAAAAACACTACCCTCTACGTGAGTACTCTGCAGTTGCGTTTACAGTAGCTATCAGAACTACTGTGTAATGGAAATGTATATCCCCGGTAATTTAATGTGATCAGCGAAAGCTTTTGTAAATCAAAGAGGTTTATTCTCAGGGAATCGCTTAAAACACTGCTGAACTGTATGGTGAAATACATTCTCTGCTATAGGGGTTTTTCTTCATTTTTGTATTGATTTTTAGGAGCTTTAGAGTTAAACCGTGCCAGAAGTGTTGCTGAGATGAATCACTATTATCCAAAGGCCACCAGCCTCTCTGCCGACTGACAGAAGGATAATTCCGCATGGATCAAATAAATACAGATGTGTAGTAATTAGTTCTATTCCCAGTGAGCCCATTTCCAACACACTAAAGATGTGCACGATTATGGAGCCTCACCCCAACAGCTTTTATCAATTTAAACTGCTAAGCTACAGGATAGGTCATAACCCAGCCTGCTATTAATAATGTATTTATTGTGTGCAACATTATAAATTAGGTTCATGGAATAGAAAAGAACACCTTTTAACAAGAATAATGTTATCTTCATACAGAAGCATCACATGTGCCTAGCCACTCAGCTGAAGTACAGTCCCAAGACAATCGAAAGAATAAAAATTCTTATCCAGAGCAGAGATGCCTACATTATTGGAGGGGTTCCCCACAAAGATGATTTAGCAGTGGCTGACATGCTGAATGTGCCTATATTAGGCTCCGTGCCCGAAGTGGCTCATCTCTATAGTACCAAGTCTGGAAGTAAACGACTTTTTGCCGGTGCTTGTGTGCCAACCCCTCCTGGAGAAGCTGACATCTACAGCAGGGACCAGGTAAGCAGGACGTGCTCTGGCACGTGGCAACACGCAGATCCCTGTCTTCACTTGTTAGGATGCAAACTTTGCCCAATTGCAGTGGCCGTATTGATTCGACCCTCACTGGGTTTGATTAAATCATGTGTGAGGTTGTTCTCTATCTGACCAATTAAATGCAATTTGTATCCTAGTCAGGGGGTGATACGATTATTCTGGTATTCTTCATCGTCTTTCTGGAGAATATATAAGGACGTTTGGTCCAGTTATTTCAAACGGTTCGTGTTGCTGCTCCATGGGTGAAGTCATGGCCTCAATGAAATTAGTAGGAGTTTTAGCAGTGCCTGAGAACAGAGCAGGGATTTCTGGGAAAATTAAGTGTCTGATGAAGGGAAAATTCCTTCCTCTTAGGAAATCAGCTGATTCAAATTGAGCTTCACCGAGCATATCTGCAGCTGAAGCCTTACCCTCCACCTGGCCTGTCGTTGCCAGATTCACCTACCACGTTAGCCTGACCTGTGAGAAAAGAACTAAATGTTACTAAAGTAAAATTACAAGGCACAAGAGTTTTTTTCTGTACTGTTTTCGGTTTACGTATGTTTATTTTGCATCCAGTGCAAATTCTGATTGTATAAGCTGCTTTTGCAATTTGCAATATGCCTAAGTACGATCCGTACTGGTTTTTAACAAAAATATTTTTATGGTGGTGCTACATCTCGTACGGCAAAATAATCGATGCCGGGGTTTGTAGGTATTCCTACTTAAAGGGGCTTTCAGGTTCCTTTGCTTTTTATTAATCGCCTTTAACACTGAAAACAATCTAAGCCACACAAATACATTGCAACTTCTATAGCAGATGAAATAAATATATGATCAATGATCTTAAAAACAATTGTTTGATTTATTGTTAAATAATTTATGTGAATCTAATAATTTTGGTTCATGCTACAGTGTTGTGGAAGTTCTACTTGTGGCGTTTGCTTCTGTGAAATATTGACGTTTTAGGTTAAATAATCAAAGTAAGGTGACGCTATGTTAAAGCCCAATTCAATTTTCACTTAAAGATAGCACATAATTCTTTATGATTGGTACAGTCCTTACGATATTATTGATCCTTTTCATTACTGTAGGGGAGTCATCAAGAAAAACACATTTACACGATTCTCAAAAGCCACAAATAATAGCATCAGGAACACACATGTAATTGTATTTTAGGTCAACAGTAAAAAAAAAAAAAAAAGGAACACAAGTAGTCCCAAAAATTGCTATATAAAAGTGTGGAAGGCTTTAGCCGACACAACGAGATCTGATGATACTTTTACCAGGTTCAAAGGCATTTGCAGATTCGAAGAAGCTAATTGCGTACTACACCAGCTGGGCAAAAGGCATTTTAAAGCCATTTAAGTCTGTGTACATACACAAATAAATAATTAGCGTTTTTAAAAGCCTGCCTGGTAACTCCTTCATACATTTATAACCATATAATGTACTCTCCAGTAGGAAATTTTCACAGATGTTTGGCTGGTGTTAGAATCTGGCACAATTATTTCTCAGATTTTGCAAACAGTGTAGTCCATCCCATGCTATTCCCTGTCACAAACATTTATTGAGCTGTACTGATTATCCAAAACCGAAGATCCTAATCAGACAGGCAAATTCCTCTCAGCAGAACACGCCTCCATTGACCACCCAAAGCGCTCTGTTGCTGTTTGGAGTCTGCCCAAGTTGACTCAAGTACAGGATGAAGGCCACGGATCCTTCATCAAAAAATGTTCAAGGTTGGTTTTGCTAAGTATCCAAGATAACCATAACAACACAAGCTTCTCTGAGAAACAGAAAGCGGAGTTAGAAAATAAAGCAGAAGTCCAAATATTTGAGAACTGGAGGCCTAAATCAAGGAACAATTTAATAATGTCATAGCACAAATGATCTTTGTGTGGTTGCTCCACAGATGATTGGTGCCCTCAGCCAGCTGATCGTTGACAATATGGAAGTGCAGCGCTGGTTGTTTAAAGTGAATGATGAATCTGGAGGAAACGGCACTGCCTACTGTGACGTTATCTCGCATTTGAAATGCTACGAGTGGCTTCAAAAGGAACATCGGAGATACAGCCCTGAGATATGGAGTAAGAAGTGGGCGCACGTGAGTAACAAAGGAGCAGCACGTGTGGTTTGTCGTGATGGCTTCCTAGCAGTCTGCCAGGGTTCTTCCTCACAGTAAATCTTTTCTCTGAGCTTTCATTTGGAGACTTTGGTAAGAGTTGACATCAGAGAATCCAAATTGGCTTCTACAAAGCAATGGATAACAGTAATTCAAAGAAAACAGTTCAATATTCCAAAATATAAATGAATGCCTGGCATCCAACTGGGGAGTAAGTTGGGTGTCGTAACACTTTGTTCATGTGCAATAATGTGCAAGTTTTACACAGTGGTTTTATCCAAAGTGAAGACACACATAAACGAAAGCGTGCAGGCGGTTGACCCTTACATCTACACAGAAACACAAAATTATTGGAACCGAGTGTTGGAATGATATAGTCGAACAGTACTAATCCATTTGAAACCACATACAAGCTGGTTACTTATTAACCTGCTTTTCTAAGGATTATTTTTCCTGTATGTTTTTCCTCACTAATAACTTTTAAACCTGTGAGCTATTTTCAGCTGTTTAAGACAGAACACTTGAGGTCTTGGCGATCATTAGGCTCCTGCATGTTTCATTATGGTGGGTGTTTAGGTAAGGAGAGAGATCTTAGAAGTACTTCACTGAGGGAAATAGTGTAGCGTGAACTCACGCACTGGTGCATTCCTGAGGATCCACCTGATTGCGAGAGGCTGTAAGGTGATACAATTCAGTCACAGAAAAATCCATATGAAACTCGACTTCATTAGTTCTGGCATTCAGAGAACTATTTGTAGTTTAAATATTCATTGGTATTTAAATGTGTTAATTTCAATAAGCATTTGATATTTCTGTATATTGTGCCAAATTCATTCCTAATGTAATGGTTTTAAAGCCAGAAGGAATGTATCCAGAAAGAATTGTTTAATTTACATAAACTACTCATTACAGCTCTCCTGATTTTTTCTTTTAATTCAGTCAAAACGGGTTTGAAATTTTTGTTTGATTGAATTATATTGTATATTAAAATTTCAAATTGTGCTGATTACAGTTCCATTGCATTTGGCAACTACGACATCATTCCACGTTCTAAAATAGAGCTTATATAAAGCTGATGGGCTGATTTCTCCGATCTGCTGAAGATCCCTCACTCGGCAAGTCAAGCAGTAAAAAGCAGAGGACTTTGCCAGTGGAAGCATCGTCTGGCCGCTGAGCTCTCTGGGACACCAAGCTAACAGAATATATCCAGGTCTCACCCCCACCACCTCGGTCAGTGGGGTGGGAGACACGACTCACAAATTCTAGTTCTTTGCCAGGATAAATTCCCCACAGAAGTGGTATTACCCGGTGTTACTGTTGGCATTCCTGTTTCTGCGCCTCTTTAATCCTTGTGCAGCTCGGCGACTGTGCGTAAAGGACCTAGTGGTAACTGGCTCTCCTTGCTTTCCCCTTTATACCTTGAGCTTTGATGCAACCAGGAATCAACCCATTAGAAGCTCTTAAACGTAAACATGTGTTGGAAGTTGGGAAATATATGTGGAACAACATATTTGATCTAGTTTCCTAGAGGCAGGAGGAAAGCTTCCCTAAATCCAGAGCGGTATTGAAGTGGCCTTCGGCAAAGCGTGAGACTCGCTGCCGTTTTTTGAACGTCTCGTTTGAATACGCGTGTTCAAATTTTTCTGCCTTCGGAGTTTAGCCCTCTTTTGTAGAACGGGAGACCTTCTTTATATATAATGAATTGCAGTCTCCACTGAGTAGTACCATTGAGAGCAGAGGATTAAAATCATCCTTTGTTAAGGAATACCATTGTAATGATACACATTTAAACATCAAAGCATTAGTTTATGAGCACAGGCATGCTTTAATGTCCTATTACAGTATGTGGACCTGCTTCTTTTGATAATGAAGACATTGTGTCATCGGCATAGGCTGCCACATACAAAAACGTATGCTGGCAGGTTATTAAAAAATTCAGCTTCTTGATGAAAGACTATCCTGCAGGCTAAGAGTACAGTGAAAAGAGTCTTCATTCTGGTAGAATTATTAGAAATGAGAATATGACTGTAAGCACTAAATTATGTTAATACTTACAAATAGCATCATTTGCATAGCAGTTTAAGACATGATACCCAGATTTTCCTCATTGGTATGTAGTAGGCAACAGATTAAAAATAACGCAGTTTGTGAGTTTGAGCTGTGTAAAAATCTATTCCGTCTAAAAATGAGGCTGATTTTAGATCCCTCATTTCAAACACAACATCAGGCAAACAAAAATGCGGGACAGGATTATCCATGTATTTTACCTTGTTAACTTAATGCAGCATCTGAGTTATCTGAACAATTATTTTGCTGCGGCATAAAGGCTTGAATTCACAAACTATGCCGCATGCCTCTCCAAGACCTTCATCCCACTGTGCACTGCTGAAGTCTGTCAGAACATAACAAATTTCATCCCGAGGCCTGGATTTTAATGATATTCAGCGTCGAGAGAACCGCCGCCTCCACAAGCGCACATTTGGCGATCGTGGGGCCATTTGTGGAGATGTTCTCCTGTGTGAAAAAGAATGTCAGGATCTGGCCCCAGTTACCTGCAAGAAGATCAGTGAGCGCTGAGGCTCCTTAGCACTTCAGTTGTATCTTGCAAGGTGAACGACTGTGGTAGGGAGCAAATAAATTCACAGGTTTTTAACTGTTTAACATACGTGTGCAAGGCACGCGTGCTGTGTGAAATGCTTTAACGTCCTTCTATTGTGATTTTCCAGCCTATTTTCTGTAGCAATTCAAGCTTCAGTTGGTCCATGCGTAGCAAAAAAATGTGGTTCTGCTACTACCAGAGTAAGTGAAAAACCAATAGGACAATCACGTGAGGGCCTGTTTGGAATATCTAGAGGAAGGTATCTGTAATACGTATTAATACATGGCGTTCCAGAGTACGCTAAAAACTCCTGTTAAAAGTCAGCAGTTGAGGTTTTGGAAAATCTTACCTATACTTATATGGACCCTTGCTGGGAGACTGTAGAAGTTCATGGAAAACCATTAACTATTCTCGCTGACACAGTCTGACTTAGAGGGATTCTGAGCAAACTGTTGAAGGCTGGGACAGTATCTGGGCAACGATATGCTTGCTCTGTTTTCATACTTTCCTGAGAAGCCACTTGTGACCGCTGTCAGAGACACGGTTCAGGGCCAAGCAGACCTTGCACAGCTCTACTTTCATGACCTTGAAGAAAGATGCTCAGATGCCCACTCAGAATTCAAGCTGAAGACTGGTGGAAGAGTGGCCTATGAAGTAGACTTGGTGCCTTTTGTTTGGGTTTGAACAGACACCAGGCTGTCAAATCTGCAGTGCTTCCTGGGCTCTGACTCTGAATCTTGGGACTCAAACTCTCCAAACACTTGGGGTCCTCTTCCCTTTCAGAGGAAAGATAACATCACCTTCCTGTTAACGCTGCCTTTTTCCTTCTCTTAACAGTCCCCCTTTTACATAAAATAATACAGGACTATGCAGAGGTCCCATCCTCTTGTATACCCATAGACCTCTAAATAGTATCTAAATCACTAGATTAAATTACTAGTCAAATTAATTTTGGAATTATCTTTTATTACACTGCAACTCTTCATTAATCACCAGGACCAGCAACATGATGTGAGTTCACCCAGCAGCAATCCTAAAGCTAGCGAAGATCAGACTGAAGACAAAAAAAAGAGTAAGCGTGGGGATAAAGAAGAGCTGAAAATGCAAGAATAGAACATGGCACAGAAAACCAGGCAACAAATATTCTCTCAATAAGCCATTATAATTGGCCTTAACTACACGACCATTTCAAAACTCTCCATTAAATATCTGTTGTAGAAGAAAAAAGCTATTTAACGCGCTTGGGCAGCCTACTGTTTTAAATGTTAGTGTTTGAATCTTACTGCCTCCAGTTGTGTCGCAGCGTTTTGTCACAGGTTTTTTTTCCCTGTAGAATATGTTTTGGTTAATTCAGTAAAATGTGTAAGAGGAAATCAAAATCTTTTCGGAAGGTGGCGAATCTGGGAAATCCAGCTTTCGGTCTGAGTTGCACAAAGCAGTATTCGGGCACCGGCTGCTATTGGAAAATTACGGTTTCGAAGGCCAAGATAAAATGATGCAAAATGCTGGCTGTTCGTTTAAATTTAAAATGTTTTGGTCGACTTTCAAAAGTCCCATAATAAGTAATAGATAAACTTTGCGATTATCTAAAAATCGGGAACATTGGTGAGATTTCTGACTGGTGCAGTGAATTGCGTTCGCTTTAGGGAACCTGCAGCTTGCATCCCACATCTTGTTTCCCTGCTGAAGTGAGGAATTCCGAGTAAAGAGCGTATGTGTATAAACAGGCCAAAATAAAAACCAACCCCAATACTGCCGAAGCCGTGATTTTTAGAAGCACGGCATCGCCCACACATTACCGTTTCTGACGTCTTTGAACACCCTGTAGCTTCCTAACGCTCCTTTCTCCCTTTCTGCTCCCCGTTTTCTCCTTTTCACCGCTCCGATCACCTTTTGTACCACCACCAGCTTTGTTCTAGGGCAACACTACAAATATTACTGAAACTGGAATAAATTGCAAGCGATCGAACCGGTCTTAGCATAAGACCTAAAGTCTACCCAGGGGATTCTTAAGCAAGTAGGATTTGCTGCTGCTGTTATTGTACACATGCAATTGCAGGCGTGGTATTTTTTTTCAGCCTGAAGAGGGCCAGAAACTCCGACAGATACGCAGAAGATGCATTTCCAGCGTTTTGACGGGCTTTTAAAATTTCTTCTAGCTGATCTGATGTTTAATAGGAAAAGAGAAAGAACCCGAAGACTTAAGAAGGAAATTGATTACCGATGAAGCCCTGCGGCTGCAGGTCGTTCCCTAGCAGGGGCAGTGCTCTGTCAGCAATATACCCTAAATACTTTAAATATTCAGTGTACTTGCAAACAGTCCGTAGTGCTCTTATTCGGTTTATTAATATCTGTGCGTCGGCCACGGTGACGTTTCAGGTGATTCTCAAACCTTAAGTAAAATAAAGTGCGATAATTGCATCCCGCGGTTCAATTAAAGCCATGATATCCGTTCCTAAGACTCGCAATCATCAGATATGCAAGCTGTTGGTTTGTATGTCCTATTGATTTAATATGCTTCTAATCAGTACATAAAGCTATAGGCCCGCAGTGTTAATTTTTCATATGCTTACAAAGTACCCTTTGATTTTCTGTCACGCGTTAATTACAGCGTTTTGCCATTAAATAGGAAGCTTTGTGTAAACTAATTACTAGGTAATCATTGTCTACCGCAAGCGTGCTGTTTGTACCTTTTATTTTATTCTAAAAATGCACAGATCTCGCAGTCTGGAACCACTATACCTTCCAGCCATTAGCTCTCACTAATTCATAGCATTATTGTGTTAAGATTGTAGGAGTTGTAATTGTTGTGGTATCAGTGCTGTTAATTACCGGAGTAAACAGTTGAAATGGTGCCAAGGTCTATTGTACAAGGCAGAGGAAAGGAGGTTTAAATGTTACTTCCACCATCTGGGGACTGGAGTAGAGGCAAATGCTAGAAAACAGCAGTGAGGCAATATCAGAACTTCAGCTCCAGGGTTTTAGGCCATATGGATCCAGAATATTTTGAATCAATTGAATTTAAGTGCCAGTTTGTAGCAATAACAGCGTGGAAGGAGAGGATAAAGCAAGAGCACTAAAGAAATCTGAAATCCGTTAATGTTGTCACAGCCAATAAAATGCCTGCTCGGATTATTTTAAAAATGTTTATTTTGCTAAAATCCAAAAAGTAACACATAGGCAACTCCAGGAATAAAAGAAGTTTAACTGTGTGCTGTTTGTGAAACGCAGCGCGGGTTTCGTCTGACAATTCTCTCAGCGTTACCGCTCAGCAATTCAGTTAAAATTCCAGGGAAGTGGCTGTGGATTAGCTATATGATGCCTTTTTTTCTTGTTGAAATCGCGGCTTTGGAATTCATTAGACTCCTTTCTTTAAAGATGCCAGCCAGAAAGGAGGGCGAGTGAACAAAAGTGAAGGAAACGTATAGAGGCTGAAAGAGAGGAAGATAAATTAATTAGGAAAATCCGAGGGCATCGCAATTGTTTGTGCGTTTGCAGAGATCTAATTAAAACACGGAAAAGACGGACTCAAATATCCCTTATCTCATTTAGCAGTGAGGATCAACATCCCAATGTCCTGAACTTACAAATGCTGCGTTTGAAATAAGCATAGGATTTTTTTTTTTTTAAAAGCGAGACTTTTGAAGATGATGACAATTGCGTTGCATTTTCTCACTCTGAAGGTAGATGCGAGGAACCTTGAAAAGCGCAGGCTGCAGCCTCGCGAGAGACTTGCTTTTGTGCATGAAACAGCAATGCACACGGAGCTTTTCTCTTTTTTTGATTAAAAAAGCAAAGCATTTTATTAAATTGCCCTAATATCAAATGAGCATAAATGTACATAAACACGCAGAATTTTTTGACGAGCTCACAGAGCTTTCAAGATCCTCTTTCTGTCTGATTTTTGGCAGCGCAGGCTGCAGGGATTTTATATTCGATTTCCCCGCGTACGTTGTTTTCCGGATCTACGGAAAGGGATCTCGCAGCATGCTGCCGGTTTAGGAGCGTTCGGAGGAAATAGAAAGGATCTCTCTTTCTAAACAATCCTGGTTTATTTATTTTTTATTGATCTGTTAGCAGATGTTGAAGTAGTTCAGGGCACAATGTAAACATGTGCTTTTCAATGGAGGTACGGTAAATAGCAAAGTGTACAATGAAACAAGCAATCCAGAGGGGGTTTTTTTTGGACTAAGCTGCTGTTTTGGGGTGGGTTTGGGTTTTTGTTTTTGTTTTGTTTTTTGTTTTTTTTTTTTTTGTTTTTGTTGGTTGTTTTTTTTTTTTTTGTTTTTGTTGGTTGTTTTTTTTTTTTTTGTTTTTGTTGGTTGTTTTTTTTTTTTTTGTTTTTGTTGGTTGTTTTTTTTTTTTTTCTTTTTTGTGTGTGCGCATGTAGTTGAATTTAGAATGAAAAGAAGCGCTTGATCTTTGTATTTTGAAATCCTCGGCGTGCGGAGTGACAGCGTGAGCCAGAAGAGAAAACCATGGCCCCATGTGGTGTGAAAAAAAGGAACAGCAGTTTAAGTGCTGGAAAGTTGAAAGAGAACTAACCTTCTTGTTCTTGTAGTCAAGGAAAGTGGCTGTTTTGTGCTTTTGTATTGAAGCATAGCATATGTGCCTCGGTTTGACAAAAAGCCTCTCGAGTCAAAGCAACCCCGGTCCTGCGTGCTGATCCAAAGCGAAGGCCGTGATAATGAGGGACAGGCTCTCAGGAAGCAGTGAGTAGATAATACTACATAAGTGGAGAATTCTGTGCACTGTTTTCGCCGTTCTACTTAATGCAAGTCGCAGCCACGGTGAATCGCTTGCCATACAGCTGAAATGGGCCATTAGCTATCGGGGAAAATTGTCTTTGCTACTTTCAGCAGATGGAGCAAATATTTTACAAAGCAATTTTACATACGAAAAACATTTGTGTTACTTGGTAATGATGGCTGTTTTACATGATGTTACCTTCTATCGGAACATACTTTTCCAGCTTGTGGAAGGCAAAATCGGCACTTTTTAATTTTAAAATTTGCAGTTAACAATTAAATGCCTGGGCTTTAAATCAGGTTCCAAGCTTCCAGGAGATGGGGTCTTCAGCGCATCGCTTCCAAAAACGTTTCCGTTTCTATAAGCCTCTCAAATTGTTTTGTTCGGTGCGGTAGATTGTGGTTCTGGCCAGCGTGAACCTGCCTGAAACAGAAAAAAAAATGTCAAATCAGTTTAGTTTGCAAAACAGGAAATAATGGAAGTTATTTGGACGGGCGGGCAGCAGTCGCTTCCGATCTTGCCGTGTTTGCTGGTGTCGCTGAGAACAGAGGAGTACGCTAGGCTGGACCCATTCACGTCAAGGCAGCTGGAATAAGTTTTCAGAGCTCCACTGATCGCCACATAAAGGATATACTGTATAAACGGTATGAATTGTCCCAGTGCCAATGAAGTGGCATAAATTGCCACAGCTTCATTGACTTCGGCAGGGATGTGGCAGTTTGTATTGCTGAGGATCTGTCTGCTGATTTTATTCTTCTCTGGCCCAGTCAGCTTTACTTATTTGGAGTTACTTTCTTCACTCGATTTTCTTGCAAGGTCTAAATAATTCCCTTTCAATCTGATTTTGAGCTAAAAAGCCCTAGGTCTTTCTCATGCATTCTGCTCTGCAGCCTCTTTCTGTCTCCAGGTCTTTTTCCTATTTCTAAGTCTATTTCTTCTTTCTATTTATTTATTTACTTACCTTCTCAACAGGCTTTTCTTTGCTGACTGGTCTGTCTCGAGTAGATTTCTTCCCAGTGCCTTCAACATATGCCACATTTGGCCCTAATTTTTCCTTGCAACTGCCATTCTATGAAAACCTTTGAAAATTCAGCTAGCAGAAGGGTGAGAAATTGTGTTACTTTTAGGGGGGAAAAGGTGTATTGTTTTTTCTTTTCATGCTTATTCGTTGTTATAAAAAGGTGCAAAACAGATTAGGATAGACTTAAAGCTCAGCAGTATTTGGATTGCTCCTTTTTTACTGGTACCAAGAAACGTCAGCTGAAAGGTTTCAACAAATGCTCCCAGTTTCCATTGAGCCTATGATTCTGAATTGTTTTGGGCCACATCAAGAGATAAAACGTTGGTAAGCTCTGCTGGAGATACCGTCCAATTTAAATGAAATTAGCCTACCGAGCACTGATCCTTTTAAAAGGGTTGACTTCATGAGTGAATGTTGGATCCGGGCTTGAATTTGCCTACTAAAACTCCCTATAATCAGGATTATTGCCTTTTTAGAGCTTCCAGTTGCAAAAAAAAACCCCATCAACTAGAATTCCAGGTGCTGATCCTTAAAAAGCCGTTGCCCGACTCCCTTCTGTGAACACCTTGATTATCTAGGCATGACTTGTTAAATCCGCTGTTATGTTGGGTTTGACCTCAAGAACAGTTTTCAGCTTTTCTTGACTGAAATGCTTCTTCAAATGCTCTTGGGCCTCATTTAAGCAACCAACGCTGGGTCTGAGGAAGGACCACGACAGCCTTGTCTGTCTGATGTCCATCAAATGGACAGAGGGAAGTAGCATTTGATGTCAGTCTACGTGAGGATGAGCTGATTGGAGACTGTGTCTTACCAGCAGCCTCCATTTGTGAGCCGGGGGCGTGTGCCCTTCGGTACGCTTCAAAGTTTGGAAGTTCTGCCTGATTTTGTGCCCACTTTAGAAGAGTTTTTTGTCACAGCTATCCCCCAGCGCTGTTCGGTGGAGCTGGCGCGACTGCCCTCGTGTCCCTCGGAATTATTGCAGTGGAAAATGGTGTCCCAGTTCACATGCCCACAGTTTAATTTTTACTCATACAAGCTTGGTCACAGCATTCTCAGCTGCTTCTGCACATCCAGCTGGGATTATTGGGTTTTTCCCCCCAGTAATTTATCAAAAGCTTTCAGGCAGCCGTTGTCTACCTCGTCTTTTGTTTGTTTGGCTCTATATTTCTTTTTAAATCGCACAGTACCCGAGGTCGTCAGATCTTGGGGGTGAGACTCGGTGTGACAGAGGTGTCGCTGAACGCGCTGCCAGCTGCAAACGGATTTTTAGGTCAGTAACTCCGCGACATCCACCGTGGCTCAGATCCTCTTTCCAAAGCTGTGTTTGTTTTCACGAATCACTCCATCTTGTGACTTCTTGGCTTAGCGGTATTTCAGCACAAATACAAGTCCAGGCAAAGCTGGCTGGTGTTTGCTCACTGCTGCGTTTGTCCGCCGAGATATCCAAACCCTAAACTCCTCCCTCCCGGTTTTAAGGGAACGAGCAGTGTAAGACCAGAACCTGGGTAAATTCTGAACTCGGATCTCGTGGTTTATGGCATCCTTTGTTTTTGCCGTCAGGTTGAGGTCGTGCTGCTCAGTATACTGACGTGCTGGCTAAAACAATTTTTTAGCATTTTTTTTTTCTGAGAGGTTTAAAGTCAACAACATACTTTTCTCCTTGGTATATGATGGGAGCCCACATAGCCCAGATCAGCATCACTATCTGAGCACCTCAATAGTATTAAAGCCTTTTTCTTTCTCAATTCTGTGTGAGGTAGGGACAGCAATTGTCCCCCTTTCGTGGCTGGGGCGCAGACAGAAAGTCACCTTCCCAAAGGCTCCCAGGCAGACTGCATTCAGGAACGAGATACAGCTGGGTCTGTTATACACAAAGATGATACCCTGGGCATCAGCCCATCCTCCTCCTCCTCCTCATTCTGGTAGATGAATCACAGTAAGCTGGTTTTGAATTTGTATTTTTGGTTACGTTGCATCACGCGCTTCATGACAAAGCCCGTCTCTTCAAACTCGCTGGTCTGCAAAAACAGTTTGGCTTTTTTTCCTCCCCTTATTCTTAGATGTTAGCCGTAAGGTCTTATCATGTTCCTCCAGAGCTCACAATAACACGGTTGTGGCTTAGGATATTGCCAAGATCAGAGGACGGCTGGTCATCTTCTGAAGCATGGGATGGGGACGCTGAGGAGAGGGGATGTAAAACAGAAGCAAAGAGACCCAGGGGAAGCAGGCAAATGCTTCTGAAGCAGCAAGCAAAGGAGCCTGAAGCAATGGAGTCAGGGTTCTTGCACTTTATATGCTTGCGTACTTCTGGGACACTTTTGAACAGTAAAAGCAATGCAGTTAGTTTCTGTATTTAATGGGGTTGTTTTGTGTGTGTGATAATATAGCAAAGAATTTGAAACTAGGAAAAAGCTGGTTTCTCTCCTATAGGAGATGACGTAGATGACTATTCAAATTCTACCAGAGAGAGGCACGAGTACGCTCGTGAATTTGTGTTTCAGGTTGGAGAGTGTGAAAGGATATCTCCCACTTTCGAAACGTGTTTGGTTGATTATGCCTCCTTTGTTTTTATTACTAAAAGGTGTTTGAGTTGATATAACAGCTTAATCATAGAATCGGTAAAACTATTTCTGGCATATGTGACTATTTCAATACGTTCACTTTCGAAGTATAAACAATGTAGAAGTCGTTGGCGGCTGGTATTGATCCCTAAGCAGTTACCAAGTGCTTAGCATTTTCAGTTGCCAGATCAAATTATTGATATAAATTATAATGAAATAGATGCTCTACTGAAGGGGGGTTGCCTTTCAGAGAAGGACAGTTTTCAATAGGAGGGAAGAGTAGGAAGGAGAAAAATTAAAAAAGGCTTCCTGACTGTGGGTAAACAGTAACCACATTTTTTTTTTTTTTTTTTTTGCCTGTTGGAGGCCTGGTTTTTAATCACCCCACAAGCAGTTTTCATTTCTGTAGTAAAATTGCTTGTGGTTCTATTTAATTTGTTTCTGCAGGAGCCAGCTTTGGTGAAGATCTCCCAGGAGCTGCCGGGCCTTTTAGCACAGCACGTACAGCCAGTCAATGAGAAACGATTCCCTACATGGGAAAAATTCCTCCAAACATTTCTTAGTCAAGGTAAATAAGACTGCAAAGTCGCTGTTAAGTGTTATAAGGAGTAATTATACCATAATGTATGCCATATTCTTGTTAATCTTGGGCCCATTTAAATATTTATCTCTCTTTAGTTCTCCTTTATACTTCAAATGTTCATTTACGAATGAATTATAGGCAACTATTCCATCATTCCCATGTCCTGTCCAAGCTTTTAACCTGTATTAATCCTGGATTACCTTTCTCAGGTGATTCTGGGTCATTAAGCACCAACTCCTTAATCCTGGGTTACTGGCACTTTTGGCAAAGGGCTTTAGGGAATGCTAGCACGGGGGTTTGCATGTAGGTAAACGTGAGAATATTTCATCTTTGTGAGGTGTTAGTGAGCAAACATCTGCGAGACTTGCTTCCCCCTCCCTCAGGACCAGGAAGGGAGCTATACGTAAACTCTGCACGCCACATACGTACGTTGCGTGAAGTCCAATGCGCTCGTAACCTTTAACAGCTTGAAGAGCTGAGCTTTCCCCCCCCAGTTTTTGCCTTCCGGGCAGATGTTGCTCCTGAGGATGAGTAAGGCAGTGCTGTTTTGTCCCTTACGCTGCCTTGGCACAGACTCCTCGTTAGCCCGTTGCCATGCTCTTTCTTGCCCTCCTACCAAAGGGAGATGAACAAGTTCCAATCCGATAGCTGGATGGTTTTGTTCGCGTGGTGCTGAGCCCACAGCAGGGCTTCCTGCATTAAACCCGCTCACGGCACCTTTGGATCAAAGCTGGCCGGTACCCAACGGCCTGGAGCTCGGAATGAGCCCGTGTTTGTCCATTAGAGGCAGCACAGATAAGACCCTCATCTAATCACTGCAAATCGACGTATCCGTGAGCGGGCTTGGCACAGACACGTTGACATCCTATGTTTGTATGCTGAATTTCAGATGGAAACGGAGTTTGTGGTTGGGGGATCAGTTTCTGTGGTGATTCTGCCCTGCCATCATTTTGTGTTGTATGTAATGGATACGTACATGTCATACGTTTCTTCATCTGTGGAAGAGACAAGGACCATTCAAAGCTTTGAAAGAGGGTTTTTTTAAATAATACCAGTTAACATACGTCGTACCAACTTTTATTACCTAGTAGTTTACCCTAACTGAATGAGTTATGGCATCATATGCAGCAAAAAGGCAAATCCAGAATGCCAAGCAGTTTTCTTTGTGATTTTTTTTTCCTATGGAAAACCATGCTAGAAGTTGTCATCTACAAGCCTTCCTGTCTACACACCACATTCCTCGCGGATGAATACCAAAAGGTAGGCTACTTAGATAAGACCTTCATACGGGTGGGAATCTCCTAGATTAGTTAACAGGAGGAGACACCACTGCCCCGAGTGTTTTACTGCTGTTCTGGGCCTGGTGTTTAGGTTCACCTGTACCACCCAAGAGTGTGTTTCTCCAGTCAGATATGTGATACATCCAGTTTGGAACTGCTTGCACAGCATCCACAGCTCAAAAGCCACTGGGTGAACTGTACGGTGCTATAGGAGATGAGATATCTTCTTTCTCTTCTAAGAGATTCATGGGTTCCAGCTACGCTGCTCACATGACATTTATTTACTTGCTGTATCTCCGTGGCAGTCCTCCCCGCAACGCCTGAGCACAATAGGAGCTGGATGGTTTCATTCCGTGCACTCTGAAGAGAATCACATGTGAATTTGATTACAAGCTTAACAGCTAATTCATTTCTTACTAGGTGGTGTGATAGAAGCCTTCCCGCTCTCCGAAAATGTCACAAACCTTACGGTGGATATGCTGATAGAGCCAACAGGCGAGATAAAAATAGTGTCATCTGGAGACCAGCTCCACGCTGACGGTCCTTTGCGATCATCTGGCACTGCCATTCCACAACGTTCTGTTGATCCAGCAGTTCTTAATGCACTCTGCTTAAAAATTGGAGAAACCTGTAAATCTAAAGGAGTGCTTGGTTACTTCTCAGTTGATTTTGTGGCTTTCATCCACCCCCGAACGATGGAGCAGCAGGTGAGTGGGGCATATACGCTACTTCACGCTCTCTTTCATGTCTGCTTTCCACCTGAATTCCAACAGAGAGCAGGAAAAAGCTTTGCCCTTTTGAACAAACTTTATTTCTAAGCCGTGGGGCGTGTGGATGGAGGAAAAGGACATAGTTATTCTGACAACAGCATAAAATTTAGACCTGATCTGCCAGGTGGACCCGAGGAACCTCTTTCATCAGCCTGAAGAGTAATAAACCAGCAAAGCCCGCAGGGCTTCTTTCAAAGCTGAGTGGTAAGAAAATAATATTTTAATTCCTTCTAATGACTGTTTTCCCTTGAAATAAGTGCATTTTGCATTAAGCTGGTAATTACAGATGATAGTCTTATGGCTGAGATGTTTAGATGATTTTAGTTTCAAACTGTTCTGAATCTCTTGTATTTTGCTCTGTAAAAATAATCACAGGGATTGTTCTGCTCTTTTGAGTAAACCCATGTCCGTAAGAATGCAGATGTGAGGTTTGGGGATGAATCTAAGGAAGACGGGATATTGAGAATTTCTTAGTGATGAACAAGTTGGGTAACATCATGATGGCTAATTTAAGTAGAGAGAGGTACCGGAAAGTGGTGTAGTAATGCTTGAGCAGTTTATCTCTAGCGCAAAGGTTCCTGTGGAATTCGCTCTGTAGATCCTTGTCCTAATGAGCCTTCTGCGTGGGCTGCACAGGCTCCTGGGTGGTTTTATGGAGCCCTTTGGTCTATCAAAGCTGAGAGGCTTCCTGCACGCATGGCGGCAAGAGTAGCGCTGGAGAGCAGAGCGGTGCGAGACACCGTTCCAGCCTGAGGCATCCCACTGCTTCCTGCTGTACGCACTGAGCTCTTCGTTTGCTTTAGAGTATTTAGAAATATTTTAACAGAAGATCAGCAGGTCCAGGTACTGTGTGACGCGTTATGAAATTGAGGTTTACGATAGCGTCTGACAATATATCATAGAATCGAGAGCACCCCCGAGGAGAAGGACTTGGGGGTGCTGGGTGATGAGAAGCTCACCATGAGCCGGCAGTGTTTGCTGGCAGCCCAGAAAGCCCCCCGTGTCCTGGGCTGCATCCCCAGCAGTGGGACCAGCCCCTGGAAGGGGCTGCAGGAAAGCTGGAGAGGGGCTGGTTGCAGGGCAGGGGGGGCCAGGCCAAGGGGAAGGGCCTGAAGCTGCAGGAGGGGAGCTGGAGCTGAGCTGGGAGGCAGCAATCCTTCCCTGGGAGGGTGCTGAGGCCCTGGCACAGGGTGCCCCGAGAAGCTGTGGCTGCCCCTGGCTCCCTGGCAGTGCCCAAGGCCAGGTTGGATGGGGCTTTGGGCAGCCTGGGCTGGTGGGAGGTGTCCCTGCCCATGGCAGGGGGGGGGGACTAGGGGGTCTTTTTAAGGGCCTTCCAACCCAAAGCATTCCATGGTTCTGTGAATTACCTGGAAAGGAAAACGCTGCTAGGAAGGCAGCTCAGGTTTGGAGTGCTGGAGCACTGTGCAACTTACATCAGGCATAACCGAGCAGAGTGGAATGGGCAAAATAAGTGTTTTCTCATGGAATCCTGCCCGGGAGAGTCTTTTGTGTAGATGAGTAATGGGATCTTTTTAAAAGGTAAAATCAGAACCACTGGAGTGACCCGAGTCCTCCCTGCCAGGGTTTCCCAGCCTGTCTGCAAAACCTCACCATCAGCTGTACCAGAACTTCTGACAATGCGAAAAGTGATATAATGAATCAAGGCAGCAGCAGGGTGTTGGCTCCAGAACCTGCTCCTGCCTGCGACGGATCGCAGGGGAGCAGAGGAGGGGTGGCCGCTGTCCCTTATAATGCGCAACTGAACTCTTGGATCTTACAAGGTGATGGAATATATTGTCCCAACACGGACTGCTTGCAGTGCCAAGGAACAAATAGGTATGAGAATGGATTTAAAGAAGCGATTTAATCTCTGGCATGAGTATTGATGATCAGCCTTGATCACGGTTTGTAACCAAATATTCTGTGCTGGAGTTATCTGGATTTTGTTTTATTCATGAAGTCAGATTTCTTTGTCACAACATGATCTTTAAATTCTTTCACCAATTGAACACTGTGAAAAGGAACCGAAGGGCATTATTGAATCCTGTATCCTGTGTAAAAATAAAAACACTTTGGCAAGCTTAAAAGCAGCGAAGCCAGGCTTCCCATAGATTTGTGCCCTGAAGAGAAGTTCCCATGTGTTCTGCAGCCTTTCCCGTGCTAAGGTTGCTGGCGAGGCCTCTTTCCTCTGCCCACGTACTTATTTTAGGAATCGCAGAATCTTTAAGCTTGGAAAAGACCTCTGAGATCATCAAGTCCAACCATCAGTCCCATGAAGCTCACGGGAGTTTAATATATTTGGCGGTTTTTACCTTCTTCCAAATGTGGTTGATGCTGCCCAACAGGACCACACGCTGTGGCAGGCGTGCGGACCTGAAGCACACTGCCGGGCTAAAGTAAAACGACACGAAGTCAAATCTGCGTGAAGAGACCGAGCGTGCAGTGCTCTGGCACTGGCCTTGCGTCTGAAGGCTCGAGAAGATGAGATAATTTTATAGAACATGAAATCCTTCCTGTTAGCGATGAATAATATTGTTGAGTTTCCTGGGGACAGCTATGCAGATTCAAAATTAGCAGGTGGCTACGGGTGGTAACTCAGGATCTCAGCATCACGCCTCAATTATTTCTTGTATTTTCAATGCATCTCCTTGGTTTTTTGCTCTTCTGACATTTTCTTCTGCAGTCTTCAATCAAGAGGCTTTAAAAAGTGTTTAACAGGCATTAACTGCACAAGGGAAGATATGGAATGGGATAGGCTACGTGGTACGTAGGGGAGGGCTTTCAGAAGATGATGTGGCTGCGTGCACCCAAAGCCACTTGGGTGTCTCTTTCTCCCAAAAATCTGAAAGTCACAGCTTGTATGGTGCCAGAAAAGGCTTTAAACACAGGGCTTGTATTAAACCCAGAGTTAGCATATGGTGTCTATGGGCAAAAGCTGGCTTTTTGGCAGTGCTCTGATAATTATATTCCTTTTTAAGCTCAGAGAAGGCTTGAGATCAGGCTTTTGGTAACTGTAGGGTGACTGTGGTGAACCAGGGCTTTGGAATAGCGTTGGCTCTGAAATACAGATCACAGTTACGTTTGACTCCCCAGATGTATTTACACAGGCGTTGTAATTAGAACTGCGGATAAGCCACGTTGGACAACTTCCATGTAAAGTTGCTTTAAAAAGATTAAGGGATGGCATTCCCGCCCACTGAAGGCAATGGGAGTTTTGCCAATTGCTTCCCTCAAGCCAGGCGTTCACCGAAACGCAGAAATGCTTCCTAGATTATTAAGGTGGTGACATTTCCTGGCACGAACAAGGGCATATTAAATCGGTCAGTGTTTCTTGCGGTCCCTGATTATTCCTGTCCGTTCTGTCTTGGTTTTCTTCCCTTGTTTCCAATTGATTCTACCTTACTATTTCCTGTGTTTGTCAGCATGTACCACAACTTTAACATTATTTAAGCCCAGGTTTTTAAATTTAACTCGATGTAGAGGCAATTAATGATGCCATCTGTCTTGTGAGAGAGAGATTACGCAAAAGATTGTGTTCCTGAAAGCACTATTTTTTTTTTGGCAAACAAGAAATCCTATTAGACTCTCAGAACTGATTTCAGAAGTGCCCACGTTAACGCAGTAGCTGAAAGGCTCAGATACATTTCCTGGAAGTACAGTATACTTAGGCATTCTTTCAAAGTTATATTTTACAGAAAATATCAACCGATACATGATATTTTCAGTAAAACTAAAAATTAAATATATCATTGAACATCTGTTACCAATACAGCCTGAGTATTTAAATACTTAAAACCCCTGAAACCTTCATAAAGTTACATGCTCCATAAATACAACTCTTTAAGAAATGTGAAGGGCCAAATAAGTGAAAACACATTTCTGCCTTTGCTGTATGCTGCAATACGTCTCTTCACGCGTGCTGCCCTGGTGCGCTCGTGCGAAGGGGACTTCAGGGCACAGGAGAGCAATGCCAGTACCTTGAGTTTCAGGCTCTTCATCTAAAAGCATTTAAAAATCCGTATGTCATAAGCGTAATATTAATTTGTATATCAACAACGAGGTATTGCTTATATTTTTCAAGACTGCTGCTGTTAGCGAGTATTTCCCTTCAAGATGCTGTCGCCGTATTGCTGGGTTCCTTCGGAGCAGCTGTAGCAAAGAGACGAGGCGTGATGGATCAGGAACAACGCGCATCTGTCAGCTCAACAGGAAAGCCAGAGCAAGCGTGGGGATGACAACACAACCTCTGCTTAGGTGGCCGAGGAGCTCGGTGCCCGTCACAGGCACAGCGCTATCTTTACTCTCTTGCAGTTCTTGCGGTCTACGCTGACCAAAAGGTGACAAGAGGGAGGTTCTCCTCCCTCTACTCTGCCCTGGTGAGGTCACATCTGGAATATTCTGTCCAGTTCTGGGCTCCCCGATTGAAGACAGACAGGGAACTACTGGAGAGAGTCCAACGGAGGACTATGAGGACGATGGGGAGGCTGGAGCATCTCTTTATGAGGGAAGGCTGAGAGAGCTGAGGCTGGTCAGCCTGGGCATCTGATCAATGCTGATCAATATCTAAAGGGTGGGTGTCCAGAGGAAGGGGCAGGCTCTTCTCAGTGGTGCCCAGGGACAGGACAAGGGGAAACGGGCACAAACTGGAACACAGGAAGTTCCATCCGAAAAACTTCTTCACTCTGAAGGTGACAGAGCCCTGGGACAGGCTGCCCAGAGAGATTCCACACCTGCCTGGATGTGATCCTGTGCACCCTGCGCTGGGTGATCCTGCTCTAGCAGGGGGTTGGACTAGATGATCTCCAGAAGTCCCTTCCAACCCCTACCAATCTGTGAATCTGTGAAGAGGGATGCTGTCTTCAGGCCTTGAGGAGCTGGGTGAAGATATCTCCACTGGGTTTTCCATTTGCTTCTGCTTGTTACCCGAGTCTCTCCCAGCTCCCTTTCCCTCATCCTCACAGGGGAGCTTTTCAGTCTGTCGCTGCCTGCACAGCCCTGGCTGGCCTCTTTGCCACTGCTTCTGCGTACAGCAAGTCATTCAGAGACACCTACAGATCATGCTGACCTCCAGCCACGCAAGGATCTTCCTTAAATTATGGTAGAGCTGGAGGAGGCTGCAGTTTACAACCAACAGTGCCTGCAGGAGGATCTAACTCCTGTCTGATTGTCTTCACACCTGTCTGTCCTGCGGCCCACTGCACGTTGTACTTCATTTCTTGCATTTCATTGTTCATTTTGTGTGGAGCTGAGGCTGCGATCGGTGTCGCAGTGCTGGGTTAGCCGAGGGAGGTGGCACGGCAGAGCCTACCACCAGCCGCATCGCCCTCTGCGCCGCCCACCCCGGAGCACAGCGAAGGCACCCGCTGTGACTTGCTCCCGAGGGAAAGGGAGATGGAAACATGGTTTTCAATGTCCTGGGGGAAAACGTGGAGGAATCACTTCTGATTCCCACTCTAATTGCCAAGACTGATCTTTAAGAGCGAGGCCTTGACCCTTGGAAGTGAAGTCTTGCACAGTATCGACTGAATGCTGCTCAGATCCCAGCTCGTCAAGGAGCGGCACCCAAATAAGTCCATTTAATTGAGTGGGACTGCTTGAGTGCATAAACTTACTTACATCCATAGATCTGTGGACAGATAATTTTGAGAAGCGGGGTCGTAAGTCACCTTTTTCATGGTCCGATAGCTTATACAGCCCCGTAGCGCTTGCGGCCGTCCTGAGAGAACACTGGATGAAGTTCAGTTTGGGCGCGGAGGAAACGATGAGGCAGAACGTCCCAAAAGGTGAATTATAGAACCGGGAATGTTTAGGCGGGTATCCTCCCCCCGTTCCAGTCTGGTGGCTTCACGAGCCTCTGAGGAGGACGGCTGCAGGGCTGCCAGGCAGCATCGGCCACGCAGGCAGCTCTGGGGTGAGGAAGAGCAGGGTACAGATGTGTCCGAGGGCCATCGATCCGTTCTGGTGTTACAATTTGTGCTTTGAGGGATGCTCTTGGTGGGATGCATTCTTCTGTAGTCACGTACGCGTTTTTAAGACTTCTCCAGACAGAATGTAGCATTTTCTATGTGTTGTTTTCAAACAAGAGCCACAGCGTTGTCGTTAACCACCTTCCAGTCTCACATTCACAGGAGAGGGGTGAAGGCCAGTTCTAGGGCCCTGGGATTGAAGTTTTCGGGCCAGCGCCAGCCCATCCCAGCAGCTGCCACGAGATGGCAGCCGGATAAGATCCTGTCCGCTCTCGCTGCTGAAATAATCAATTGTATTGTGAGACTTAAAAGTCGTAAAAGAAGCTCTCTCCTCGACACCCAAGTTGCATTAATATTTGACTGATTGACATTTTAAGTGGCATTCAACCACTACTTTAAAAACAGCGGGTGTGCTCTTCGCAATAACACAAACATCAATACTAGATGTGAATAAACCCGTTAAACTGGAGAAAGAAAAGCTGGAATTTAGTAACTGGTTAAGGATTTACGTTTCCTTCCTTTCTCAAGTTTACATTTTAAAGCTGAAGCGTTTTTATGGCAGTTGTAAAGAACTACACTGTAATTGTGACCTTAGTCACTTGAGATGTCTTTACCACGAAGCAGTGGGTGCTGAAGGAGACTTAAGATCTAAAATCTTAACCACTGTCTCTACTTTTTTCTTTTTTAAAAACCATAAGTCATAATAAACCCCCAGATCTGGTTATCTTTGGACTTCCAGTTCTTGCTTAAAAATCACATCTCAGTTCTAGACTTCACAAGTGAGCTCTGTTCCAGTTTAATTTCTGAACACGTGAGCATCCTGAAAGTCCCAAAATCCCAGGTGAAAGCTCCTTCTGTGACGCTGTTTTGCCACGCGGCCCTATCGGGATGTGACGCCTACGACTGCGTACGTGCCCTTATGGAATATCCTCAGAAAATGAGGATGGACTCAAGCAATAGATATTTGTCAACCTGTAGGACTGTATCGCTCGTTACTTAAACTTGACCTTTACACAGGCCTTCTTCTGATAGCTCCTCATTGACCGGAGGAGACAATTCATCTGTTAGTAGCTGCTGGGCCTTCCAGACATTGCTTTATAGAAGTGGAAATACATTCATAAAATAATTAAAAAACCAAACTAAAACCCACAAAACACCACAGCTCAGATTTTCAAGGCATTCCAGAAGCTTTTGACGCCCATTTGATATTACTTCAAAGGAAAACTTATTGCAATCCAATAGGTGTTACTGGAGCTGAACCTTAATGGACAAAATTTCTAGCCTGCCGAGACGAACAGCCCAAACTAATACGTAGGTCTGGCGTCTCGTTTGTCCTGCCCATGCTTGGAGCTCTGTGGGGCTGTTGGACTGTTCTGAAGGTTTTGTCCCACAGAGCTGGGGTTGGCTTGATGTTTCTAAGAAAGATTTTAATTTGTTTTGGGTGGTTTGGCTTTTTTTTTTTTTTTAATAGACTGTCAGAACAGCTACTGTTCTATGCCCTGCAACACAGTGAAAGGCCTTAAATTGATTTCAGTAGGCTCACGTTTCTGCATGTAGGGTTTTTCTCTGTTAAAGCCTGCCACAGATAGAAATGTCACATCCTGCGTGTTTTACTGGGAGGCCACTCTTGCCTTTGAAGTGGGAACCTTGCTGGAACGCAGCGTTCCTTGCTCTGCTGTAACCTAGGCATTGCTGGAAACTCTTATCGAGATCTGGTCCTTGCTGCTGGTATCTGATGCCGTGTGCTGTATCTTTAGGGCTCACGTTGGGCCACTCTTACCTTTCCCCGTGACTTCTGCATCGGTTTCAACTGCTTCTACGTGTCACAGTTTTCAAAGGCATTAATAGTGGGAGCCTGCCTGAGCTCCTTCCCCTAGTTACGGGTGGTGACGTTGAGAATGATGAGGGCCATTGTATTTGCCATATACAATCTAGGTCTACAAAGTACGCAGAGAACCAAAGAATAGGTGGGCGAAGCCTTCGATCCCATCGCAGTGCTGGTGCGAAGCATTGCTGGTACCTGTAAATGGCACTCCCTCCTCCTCCTCCTCCTTTTCATACCGTGCCCTGAGCCACTGCAGGAGCTGTTGGTGGAATCAGCTTGACTGCTGAAGTCTCCATCATCCTTCACAGAGACTGTTCTTTGAGCTGGAGAGTCGGGTCTCCATTTGGGGTGACTGTTGCCACCTTTGTTAATGCTGCCTTCTTCTCCACCATACCCTCTTTTCTGTGCCTCCCTCTTTGCCCGCATCCTGCATCGTTAGGGCTGGCCAGCAGCATCAGGACTGCAGAACTGGGAGGAGCAGCCAAGCTGAGAACATCTTGTGCTCTGGCACTTTAATATGGCAACAGCAGCAGCAGAGAGAGCAATAGGTACAGCTAACTGGTATTGCCCACGTGATGGGTAGCTCTGCCATATTCCTGCTCTAATATTACACGTTTTTCTCAGTTCATGCTCTTCTCCGTGTCTGCTGCTGATTTAGCTTAGCGCTCTGCATGCCAAAGAGCACTTCCAAAGCCGTGGAAACGTGATCTCAGCATGAGCATGGTCCCATCTTCACCGAACAGGAGAAGCCATTGACTCCGGAGTCTATCGAATTAGAATTTTTTAGCCACAGAGAGGATTCTGGTGCTCTTCTCTTTGTTTATTACAATTAATTTTAGGTCATTATGCTCAAGGGACACCTGCTAACTTCAATATGGTCAACACGTACTTAGTACGACATAATGAGCTGCCCCTTTCCCTTTGGGAATACGTATCGATATATTATCGGTGAAAGGTGCCAGACCGACAGAGCCAGCAAACAGATGTCCACTGCCCACTTCCAGAGTAAGAGCACCGTAGGCAGCTCTGTGTGGCTGTGGTCTTCACACAGCACCACCAGCCGGACTCGGGCCTGCCCAGCGTCCGCCCTTCCTCAAACCACCAAAAACGTTGCCTGCTCTTGCTATAATTTTGCAAAGAGCGCTCATGACCTTCAGGAATTGGCATGGGACCTAGAAATTGTTCCACTGAAGAATTCAGTTGACTAGTTACTAATGATCTGGCCTGCGTTCGAACTAATAAAATGGGAAAAAATTATCCCTGAAGATAAAGTGAAACCCATTGCCCCGGCCCGGTGTCCTTCCCGTAGCAGTACAAAGGGGATTTAAAGGGCACTTCTGGATTTCCATGGCAAAAGGGAATCCCCTGCCAGGATAAAGCTGGAATCTTATGCCACCTGATCCTTCCTTTCTCCCCACATTAGGGATGTTTGGGATGTATCCAGGGCAGAAAGGGGCATGGCTAGATCGCGGTGTTCTCTGACAGTCCTGAGCCAGGAAAAGAGTCCTTGGGGGTGATCCCAGCTGGCACACAGTAATGGCCATTTGGCCGCTTTACCTTGCGGGGGGGGTGGTTCAGCCTCAGGCCCAGAATGAAAGGAGGTGGACAGGTGGCTTCCAGCCATGTTTGCCTTCCTCCCCCTCGTGCTCAGGGCTGTGAAGATCTAAAAGCAAAAAATATGTTGACTTAAAGGCAAAAAAATATGATGAATGTCACTGTGACTGCAGCTTAAGTAGGTGTTTAGATCTGTCCTTCCTACAGTGTTAGAGTAATGGGCAGGGGAGGGGTGGACACCTTCCTTCTTTACACAGTAGGGTCATCAGTCCACCCTCGTAGACAATCATAGAATCATTAAGGTTGAAAGAGACTTCAAGGACCATCCAGTCCAACCGTTCTCCCCCACCTATTACCCACTAAACCATGTCCCTCAGTACCACATCCAACCTTTCTTTAAACACCCCCAGGGACGGGGACTCCCCCCTTCCCTGGGCAACCCGTCGACAATGTATGAGCGTAGTCAGTCTGAGGTGATGAAACCACGTCCAAAGCACCTGGTTGTTGCACTCCAAAAGTAAATAGAAACTCCTCAAAATAGCATTTGGTCAGTCTCATGGTTTCCAGCATGAAACCCACCTTGCTGAAGGCTTTTTCCCCTCTTCCCGGTGTTACAGCCCCATCCCTGGGCAGAGAAGAGGCTGGAGCCATCCCCTGGCACAGGGGTCCAGGAGCGTTTCCGTGCCTGCCCAGAGCAGCGACTGGGAACCTGCCAGCGGGGCCGTAGAGCCAGGTTGGCACGTTGGGGTTTTGTTCGGCTCGCGTGAAACGTATCGCACGAGTAATTAATGGGTCTCTTCTCTACACCTGAAATTAAAGCAATGTTACTTGTGCGTACTTTTAGTTACTGACAACGTGAGTAACTCTTGCAAAACGTGTGCGGCCCCACGCTTGGTACGGTTTGTTGGAATCTCTGCCGGGGTGTAATGAATTTGTCTGGTGCTAACGGCTGTTGGTGTTTGCCAGGCTGCAGCTTTTCGTACTTTGTCTGCTTCTAAACCCATCCTGTACACGTTGCCAGAACAGCCCTTGTACGCGCTACGGCCGACTTGACGTCTTCGCTTAACTTCGATGGTTTTTCTATCCACTCAGCAGTGTTACGGTCCACCTTCAGGCAAACTTGGCTCCTGCCCCTCTGCTCGTGCATCAACAGAGCTTCCAGACAGCGCTGGTGTCAGCTCTGAGGTTAGAGCAACGCAGGCGTAACACCACGGTCCGGACTAAGAGCGACCCGCTCTCTTTGTCCGAGCTCGTGAACGGTCCTCGGATAGCCACGACTTTCAGCAGACCCTGGTCCCCTCGCGCAGCCCTGCTGCCTCTTTCTGGGCACGAAGCTTTAACTGAGAATCTAAAATCCAACTCAAACAAGGTTCGAGACACATTGGCTGTAACCGATTTGTTGATAATATTTACGGAAATTTATGTGCCGCTTCTACAGTACGTATAGTTTATAATCACTGTTAGCTCGTTGGAAAGGGTAGCACATACTGGAAAAGTACAAATCGATATGAAAGTTCCTTCCTGTCTTACAGAAGTGATGATAAAGAATAAATTATTGAAGAAAATTAAGCATTATAATTGGGGAATGTTCCCCTATTACTAAGTAAAGCCAGCCATTAGCATCCCATCTGCATTTTATACCATGCAGCAGGAAATATTTAAGTTGACAAATAGGATATTTAATACAGCAACAGATACTTGGCAGTTAGATATTAACAACTGTTACGGATGTGATTTATTCAGCAGTATAAAAAGGGCATTACTATGTGCATACGATTCAGAAATTAACTCCAGTTTACCAAGAGGCCTTGACTGCCTGACCCCTTAATATCCTTATAATGACGCCATTTACCATTCAAAGGCTTGTTCGAGTCATTCACTGCTAGATTTGTTTTAAAGGGGTCCACTGTAGGGCAGATATTTGCGTGCGTTAACATTTCTCACTGGCGTAGTAGGCACAAACATTTTTTAAATGGGAAAAACTCCCGGGTAAAACCACACGGGGGTTACTGGGGGTGGAGGAGCCTCGCGGAAGCCACCCTTCCTTCTGCTGCACCCTCAGTGTGGACTGGCCTCGCAAATCCCGGCTTTTACATGCTTCAATGCTTTGAAATCTTCTTGAGGTTGAGAGGAGGCTTCTATCGTTGCCTGCAAGAATGTCCCCCACACGGGTGGGGTGGGCTTCCCTTCCGCCGGCCCGTGGGACATGTTCCACCAGCAGCCCTACCATCTTACCGTCTGGTTTCCTGCGTAGTTGGGTGAGCAGAAATCTGAATTAGCACCACAAAACAGTGGCGCGAGTGGAAGCAGGACCGTGCTGCAAGTCGTGTGGTTTCCTACGTGTCGCCGTAGCGACTGCTGGTGGGGCCATGTATTGCCGTGGGAATTGCTCAGCCCCGTGATGGCCAATACGTATTCCTAAACACGGATTCCATGCTCCCCTGCTCCTTTCCTCAGTTTAGCTTTGCCTTTTCTGTCTCAAAATACCGCTTTGTAACTCCAGGTTGACTGAATTTAACCTTAACTATTCTTCAGCTGAAAAATCCCGGCGTGCCATTTAGTGTTTAGATAATTCCCTCCTCAACGTGATACAGGCTTGGCGGCTGTTCAGCTCGTCTCTCTCCTTTTTCTAATTGTTGCTAAACTTTTGGTAGTACAGGTAACTGTTTTGTCCTCAGTCTTTCGGTTTTCTCTCAAAAGTTGTTCTTGAGGTTCCCATTTGGAAGCGGTTTGTCGCTGCCAGTGATGCACCAGCACAAGGAACCCAAAGGATGCGTACCAATGTGCATGAAAACAAAGGCGTAGATGTTCCTCTACATGATGCTGAGTTTCCTCCTTCTCCTCTCTTCTTTTTAATCTTTTATTTTAATGCCCCTGTTTGTGTTGTGATTAGGTGTGGGCAACAGACCTTGACCTTTGCTATAGTGACCAGCTGGCCTTGACTCAGCTCATGTTGTACATGACAGATGGAAATCTGGATTGTCTCTCTGGCCGCTTCGAAGTGTCTCTTGGTCCAAAGAAAATGGAAGGCCGAAGTATTCAGCGTGAGGAGACAAAAACTGTAAGCAGCAATTTGTTTATAAATAAAATTATTAACGGTGAACTACTGAAAGGTTAAAATCTGCCCAGATTCAGATCAGAACAGATCACTGTTCTAGAGGAGCTCAGTGTGCTCCCTTCAGGTTTTAAATTGCTGCTTTTAGATTTCACAAGATTAATAAAGTAAACGGGACACCATCACATTAGAAATTAAAAGGCTCTGGGTGCTTATGGTTACCTGATTATTCGTCCTTCGTGCTCAGTAATATTGATCTGTGGTGGTGACGAGCTTCTAAATATTTTAGGTAGTTTGCAAGTTGTTAAAAACGTGGCAATTTATAAGTTGCAAGAAAAAGGAAGGAGGTGTAAAACACAGGAGTAACTTCAAAGCAGCGAAGAAGAAATCTGAGCCTTGAGCTCATGGGCCCTGGTGTGGGACCCGAAGTCAGAGCACTGAAGTTCTGCCCCAGCTTTGTGCTTTCTTGCACAAACCTGGGGGTGAAACCATCGGAGTGACGCCTGCAGAAGGGTCTGGGCACCTGCAGCCCTCCCAGCTCTCGCTTGAGTTGAACCCAAACCTTCATTCTCAGAACCTTCATTCAGTTCTGCACCCATCTAACCGTTGGGTTTTAATTAATTAATTCAGTATTAATTATGGGCATGGTCGTTTGTTCAGGAAGAAGCGCTCAGAGCACCCTAACTGAGGTGAGTTCCCCAGCAGCACTATGCAGTCCTACGCCCTCCTGCTTGCCCGCTCTGCACCACAGTTAGAAGCCCAGACGGGGAAGCCCCGGTTTGCGACACCAAGCAAGGCCTCCGAGCCCCGAAAACCCCCGCTCCATCTTTGCTTTCTATTGCCGGGGGAGATTCAGCCACCCACGTGCCGCGAATTCGCGGGCGCTCGGCTCCCGTGGGCGTCGCGCACAGAGCCGAGCTGCTCCGGATTGCAGGTTTAGGAACGGAAACTCCTAAGATTGCGTCCACCCTAGCGCCTCCTGGGGCCGGGATCTGAAGTAAGCTGGTATTTGTGTGAAATCCTGATAAAGGCACTGTTAACATACGATTTGCTTATTCTGCAAATTCTGGAATTAGCCCAGGTTTGGCACAGGATTTAATATGGCCCTTGAGACTGTCCCTCTGAAAAGGGAAGAGAAGTCAGCGAACAAGCAATGGATATTTAAGGACACGCATACGTACACGTGTAGGTATAACCGGGTGCTGTTTTACACGGTTTGACAGGAGATGCACAACTCCCTTGTCCTCAAACGCAGAGGAGGAATGTAGCACCGTTCCAAAAATGCCATGGAGCTCTAATTTGGAGGTTAATGAGCTCTTGATCTATTGTTCTTGTCAAGCAAGTACATTTAGTTGGAAAGAAGTAAATTAGATATGATTAGTCCCAGTAGTACAAGTTTTAGAAATGAAAAGTAATCAAGTAGCAACTTTTTTTAATTAAAATTCTGTCAGAATTAACATAAATTGTTCACTATATCCTTTATTTGTCGTCTTTCTGTATTTCTGAGGGTTTTCTCTCTTTAAGAGTTAACTACAAAAATGCACTCTCTCAGGAAAGTATCTTTAGAAAAAGAAACAAACCAAGAGACAAATGCTTTTACAGCACATGATCTGTAATGAATGATTAAGTAAAACACTTTGTGTAAAATTATGATGTTAATAATGATTCTGTCCCTTTTAATTTATTATATATTCTCAACCCTGGTAGGTTTGATTTTGATAAAACGAAGCAGCAACTGAGTTTGTGTGATGATTTTATTTTTAGATATCCTTCTTTGAAAGAACAAATTTCCTAGATACTGCTGCTACTGTAATTATGTACAAAACCAATCACTCATTATAGTTAGGATACATTATCTTCTAGACAGATGAGGCTAAATAAGCAAGACATTAATAATTCATACTGCAGTTCATTATGCATGTGTATGCATGCTTTGTAGCTGAAATAAGCACCTCATCAACCTGATGCCAACCCTTAAACAATAGTTCTGTGTTATTGCAGCCACATTCAAGTTTACGCTTGTTAAACTGCTACTTGGATTATTTTATCAAGCATTCATTTATTTGTGGTCCCCTACTGCAGAGAACAGATTTTGGAAGCTCCTTTTTTAAGTTAATGACTTGAGCAATGGGTGTTATTAATTCTCAGAATATTATAAACATGATTAATTTTCAGGCAGAGATGTATTATATAAGGATTTCAACTATGTCAACTTAAATGAGTCACTGTCAAAACAAATATCATTTTAGAAAAAATACTGTAAATTACACGCTTCAACGTGCAGTATCCCCGCTCTGAATGAGCAGTCCAGTATTAAAAATAACATCCCAGGAAAGCCTTGGTTCAGGAGAACATCTCTCTTCATTTCTACTCAATGCAACATCGCTGCGCTTTTGTCCTAAGCACCGAGAAGAGTTTACACTCCAATGCAGTACTGTTCTTTTACCCATAGCATGAACTCCGCTGGCATCAGTCGTACAGCTCCTCGGCTCAAAGGCTGGCTGGAAAAACTGTGCAGCCGAATGCTGTAGCAGAATGCTCAGTCTTAGAGAAACCCAGTCACCCGCTTTGGCATTTCTGCTGTGGAGAAGAACTGGCTCCAGGGCAACGTACGTTTCCACAGGGCAGGATGGATTCAGGGGATCCGCTTAGAACGATGTCACAGGGCTCAGTTACCAGTAAAGCGGTGAAAATACCAACACAAAGAGTGCTTCTGCAGACCTGATCTCTGACACCAGGTTTTATGGCCAGTGTGAGGCGAGGATGGAATTTTGCTGCACAGAACCGCCTGTGTTCAGCAGGCATTGTTATGAACAGGAATTCCTCCCAACGGAGCCTAACCCTACACTTACCCGAGTTCACTGAGAAAAAGCCGTTTCAACAGTGAACTGTCGGGTTCTGATATAAGCTGGTAGGAAAATAAGGAATCCTGTGTTGTTTTCTCTAGCCTTCTCCACGAAGCAACCGGCGCGCGGTAGCAAGCAGTCAGCTGAGGCACTCCAGCCTTTCCGGAATCTACTATCATGTTCTCCTCCAGACCTGTAAAGCCCGTGGTGTTGGATTTGACCTGCAGGTATGAATGGGAAAGATTAGAGAATGCGCTATTCGCTCTGCGTAATTTTTGTATGTAAATTCTAATACGGTGCAACCGTTAGCGCAATGGAAAGTCGAAGCGTTCTGTTTCGCATAACGTGATGTTTAAGTGTTCTGTTACAAACACAGCGAGGCGTTGCTCTACAGTTTTGCTGAAGAGGACTCGGTACACATCAGAACTGATTTTATTTTAAATCGTTTTCATGATGCCAATTAGAATAGAATAGAATCATTAAGGTTGGAAGTGACCTCAAGGATCATCTAGTCCAACCGTCCCCCCACCACCTATTACCCACTAAACCACGTCCCTAAGTACCACATCTACCCTTTCCTTAAACCCCCCCAGGGACGGTGACTCCACCCCCTCCCTGGGCAGCCCGTTCCAATGCCCGACCACCCTTTCCCAGAAGAATTTTCTCCTCATCTCCGACCTGAACCTCCCCTGGCCCAACTTGCAGCCGTTCCCCCTTGTCCTGTCACTGGTTATCTGCGAGAAGAGGCCGACCCCCAGCTCACCACAACTCCCTTTCAGGTAGTTGTAGAGGGCAATAAGGTCTGCCCTGAGCCTCCTCTTCTCCAGACTAAATTAATTAACTCTGAATTGTATGAAGGTCTTCAGTAGTTCCTGTAAAAAGTAGTCTAATATTGTAACGCTTACCTGTCAGCTTTCTTTGGCTGGAGCTAAGTCTTGAAGTGCTGAGACATGGGTCTGATTTGGCTTAAAAGTGGAGGCAGCGAAGGATGAAGAGTATCACAACGGGTTTGAGTTACGCAGTAGGCAGTGAGACGGTGTCTCTCGCGGAGACTGCAGAGAACGCGGGTTCGTTCGCGTAGCTTTGCAGGCAGAAAGGATTGCGGCTGTAGCCAGGAGCTGGGCTTGGCCCTAGGGCCACGTAGCACTGAGTTTTCCTGAGGACACTTGGCCATCGCACGCCTCCGTGCCCGTGAGGAGATACACGGTCACAGCCGAGGGGTCGGGTGGTAACGGGGAACAGCAAGAGGAATGAAGCAGAATGAACAGAATGAAATGTAAGAGTTTAGACGACATTAGGTGAGACACAACAGCGGATTGAGATTTCCGATCCCAAGGCACGGGGCTTCACTGGGAAATGCAGGTTTACACCTTTTCCCAGTGCGAACCCTCCCTAGGGGTGGCCCCTGCTCGTGAGACCCCTCACGGTGACAACTGTCGCGTAGCGCATTAAAAATCAAGCTGAGCTTTGCTGCTGACGGAACTGTGGCCGTATCAGAGCAGGAGGTTAATGGAAGTTCATGTCCATCTGTATCTGAGGTAAAGTATAAGCTTTAAACTCAGGAAAATCTAAACATACTTTCACAATTTCAGGGTGTGTAAGGCTTTTAGGGGTTACCCTGTCTCTTGATACAAATAGCTATGCAAGGAGGTAATCTTTAAGATACTTATGACCGTCTCTTACTACTTTGGAACAAAAATATTTGGTCCTGAAGAGGCTCTGCCGAATATATACTGGTGACATAAAGTTAACGTATCCTCTGCAGTAAGTTAGAGCAGTAATTTACTTACGCTGAGCGATAATCCGTTACGCACAATTCAAAACTAGGCTTAGATACGGTTATGTACCTACTGTCCCTGTATAATATGTTTATTATAATTATCGCTCTTTTAGGAAAAACTAAATCACCTTTTGTCTTTTTATTTAACAGGAAAAACAGGGGACAGTTTTTATATTGTACGAAGATCAGAAGCGATACAGATTGGGAATGATGTAAGTACACGCCGTCAGGTCTACGGTCTGATAAACAGCTGGGAACACACTTCACCTGAAGAGAGTGCAAAGTTTTAGGGAAGCTTTAAGCAGTTTAGTAATAAAGAAAGGAGAGGACTGCGCAGATCAAAGCCTGACTGCATTGCAGACTGAAGACCTACTGTGATTAGCTTCACAAGAGCTAGGTTCACTGTCAATAGCAATCTAGCTGTGAGAGCACACGGGTTCGCACAGGCTTACTTTTACAGGCAGCGTTATTAAAGCCCGAACGATACGTGATGCAAAGAAGGCTGAAGCTGAATGCCTCCGTATATTGCTCTTCACAGTGATCAACGGCAGCCAGGCCACAGCAGATCTGATGGTTCAGTAATTCTTTACACATGAAGTCGTAAGAAAGCGTGATCTGCACAGATCTACTGTACGGTGATTGAAAACCTCTCCTCGGAGAGAATTTACGTGGTTTACTGCCAAGATAGGAAATAATGTCCGTTCTCAGTCTGTTCTGTATTCCTTTGATGCTGGAGCCGTTTCATTAATGACTCGGATGAGAGAACAGCTTCCTCGAGCGCTAGATGTGACTGCAAGCGTGGAGGGCAGGAACAGAATTCAAAATGATCCCGACAAATTGAAGAAACAATATGAAAAACAGACTTACGTTCGGTTGGAACCAGGTGCAAGAAATTCCACTTCGCTAGCAGTAATGAGTATGAGGAACAACTAGCTTTGCAGAAAAGGACCTGTGAGTCACGATGTCATCATCTTATGGAAAAAGGTGAACAATATAACCTGGAGCCACTGGAAGCGATCCTTCTGTTCTCAGAGGGAGGCAATGACAATGGCTGGAGGTCTAGAAAAGCAAGAAAAGGGGCAGGGGGAGGAGGCAGAAGTCAGATCTGCTCACAACCTCCAAGCACATAACAATCCTCTGCGGGAAGGAAAAATCTGATTTCCATGTCTTTGGTAGTAGGACAAGAAGAAATGAACTTCTGGTGCAGCCAGAAAGATTCATGTTTAGCATAACAAAAATTCCTGCTAGTAAGGGAAGAACAGATGAGATTGTTCGGTGCGGTTGTCACCGACAGTGTTTAGTAACAGATTGGACAAACCTCTGTCAGGGTGATGTAAGTCGCATTGATCCTGCCCCAGCACAGGGAATGGACTAAGTGAATCCTAAAGATTGTTTCTGGGGCGATGATTCTTTCAGCCGGTGCTGAGCCCCTTGTGGATGATGCTATTGGTAGCAAAGGAGTCAGATTTGGTTAAAGCTTAGCTATTCCTAGACCACACCACACTCACCTGCAGTCACAGTGTAGGCAGCTTACATGATTGAGCTGTAAGATAAATTGGAAAGAAAATCACAATAGAAGAGCTTGCAAAATACCTACAGGAGTGATACAAAAGTGATTCAGGCATCTGAAGGCATTCCCTAAGCTGCTAAACTCTCTTAAGAGCCTGCTGATGCTGAAAGCTGAGCTCTTTCCTTCCCCCACCCCAGCTCTGAAGTCCTCCTCCCTCCTGACCCTCCTCTGCATTGTCTCCGGTACTTTTACACCTCTCCAGGACCGACTCAGTAACTCAGCAGAAAGCCTTCTTTTATTGGACTGGTTTTCAGCACAGCTCAGACTCAGTCCCTAGAGGGGTAGGTACACTGCGAGCATGAGTTGTGTGACGGGGAGGAACACGAGAGGACCTGTCCTTTGCAGTCAGTGAGATGCTGGATTGGCTTGTCCCTGTTGGTCTGATGTCACTTTAGCCCCGTACCTCGGGAAATAGAGTCCTTGTGCGAGAGATACCGCATCCTGCCCATGGTCTTGCTGTCTCCCCTGGAACAACACACTAATAGATGCTGCCCCGGTAAGAAACGTAACGTCGCCTTTTGGACCACCAGCTCGAATTGGCAGTTCCTGATGTATTACCAGAATACTCTCAAAGGTATTTGCCGTACATTCTGAGCCCACATTTGCCTTCCATCAGATTTTCAATGCAATTTCATTATCTTAACTTGGAAACACTTTTGAGACTCTTAACAGTTTGAGCTTATAAAATCACTGAAATACCTGAAACATCTATGGGAATCATCATCAGGTGTTTGAAGTGTTCTCCTGTCTCAGTCCTAACTCAACGGTAGCCTTTTACTTGGAGTAGCTGAAACCTCACTGCTTACTTCTGCTAAGTTGATTAATAAAAATTATTTATTACACAAATCCTTTCTGTTGACAAGTTAAAATGGAGCCTCATCTTTCATATCTCCCTGAAGATTGCCACCTTGTGAGATTGAAAATACTCATTAAATTCCATCACCAGACAGGCACAAATGAGAGGGCGATTGTTTTTAAGCATGTGAAGGGAATCATTGGTAAACTCATTTGTTTGGATATCATTAACAGAACAATCGGAGAGGATCTCCAGGGGGTCCTCATGACCTTTGCTCGCAATCTCTTCATCATCCATCAAGAAATATCAGCACCTAATATGCAAGGCGAGACCAATTTTAAGGTGAGGTGTTAATTAACTAACGATCCTGGTTAATTTCTGTACAAGGGCTGAAAATACCTCATGCTGTATCACAAACAAGTGCTAAACCATTCCTTTTTTATTGTTAGCGGTATGTATTTTACAGTGTCTAGGTCAATATAGTAAGTCTCCCAATGAACCTGTTAGTTAAATTTAAGTTTGAAACTTTTTCTTTGAAAAGAGACATACTTTGGCGTGAAGTTATTTGTAACGTAATGCTGCCGACTGGCCGTTGCAAGAATCAAAGGAGCTCTTGGCACTGCCTCCAACAGTCCTGCCACAATTGTCCCTTTTATTTTAGAGGGACGCCATCAAGGTAGCAATCTTAAATTAGAAACAAACTTCTCAGTTTATAATAGCTCCTTAGATTATTAATACTGATTTCTTTTAAGCAGGCAGCCACTGAGTTCCATTAGTTCACATCATTCACCCCGCCATCAATTTCACGAGTCCATTTTGCTCCCAATTTTCTCTGCTCTGAGAACCTGCCCGCCGCGCCCATTCCTGCGTGCCGGAGGATGCTCTGGGGTGCTGCGGGGGCAGGCAGGACGGAACGCGGGGGCTTGTCACGCTGGGAACGTTCCCCCAGGAGCGACCACCTTTACTCGGAAGCTCCTTCGCGACGACCTTGCCGGCAAAAAAAGACAGTAGTAAAGCAATAATGAATCCAACCCCGTGCCCTGAAACCAGCACTCATTACAATGCTGCTTTTTGATTCCAGAGAATAGCTGAACTTTCCAGAGGGAGTTCTTTTGCTAAACTATATCACCTTTAACTTTTTAAAAAGTAGGAACTTTATAAAAAGTTCCTGTCTGTAAGTGTTTTCTAGAAAGGTGAAGGGGAGCACTGTGTCACAGATTTCTATCTTAAATCACGTCATTTATATCAGATTCTTTCCAGTATTAACTCTATTTTCCTCTGACAAGCAGAGTGTGAAATGATAGTTTTAAAGAAGATATAATTAAATCTCAACATGTTACAGAATAAACAAACAAACCAAACCCCCCTTTTTTCAATATGAGGGACTGAAAAGCAACCATTGAAGAAAAATATAAAAGGGAACTCTTTTTCATAGTGAGTTAACAATGATTTACATATGTGAAATAAACCACCTGTTAGTTAATTAGAAGTACAAACTGCAATGAATTGTATTTTTTATTTACCTGAGATTTGTACGTATTTACTAATAATCCCCCCAACTGTCCCCACAGTAATAGTAAATGTAATTGGTGCATCCTGTCCTGTGTAACACCAGTTACCTTTTCAAGGCAAGTACTACCAGCTGTGCGTTTTGGCTGCTGGATTTCATTATAATGCCCATTAAATAACTTGTATTCCTTGAATCTGTTACAGATGGCAATTCAAGATATTGAAGCAATTCTAGGAATTACAGCAGAAAACAAACTGAAATTGTAAGAAGAGCAACCTTCGAAAGCAGATGCTCTGAAAGAATAGTTAACGGAAAATGTTTAAGTGCCTTATTCTTTATGCTTCTGGAAATGCTTTCTCATCTGTAAGAACAGGTTTGGTTTTCCTTCTGCATTGGCATGTGAAGTAATATTCACTGAGACAGTACATTTCCATGATTTGAGTGCAGTGTTTAGAAGAATATCCCTTCTTTCACAAAAATGAGCTGTTGAAAAGCAGAGAATCATAGTAATTGCCCCTGATGTTGATATTGTCAGTCCTGAAGTATACTATCAGTTTTTAAAATCTTACAAATAGAATCATTGCCTCTAAAGCAGAGGAAACAATCTACTCCGACCTGCTGAGCACAGACCGTAGCATTTCACGAAGTGATTCCTCCATGAAGCCTACAACTTAGAATCGTCCTTAACATAGCTTCACCAAGATAGGTTCATAAACATAATCCACTGCACCCCTAGCAAATTCTCCCATGGGTTCATTATCCTTCCTGCTAACGCCAGTGCCTTAAGCGTAGTCCGCATTTGTTTGCCTTCAACTTCCAGGAATGGGATCTCCTTATGTCTTTTGTCTGAGAAAAGGAAGAATTGTTTACTCCAAAACGACACCTCTCTGCGGGATGAACCCTTCTGTTCCTTGTGTAAAAACTCCCGTGTCAGGCTCAGTTTGCTAACATCCCTGCTGAAGTGGGGTAGCCCAACCTCGTAAGGTTTCCATTAATTCTCTTGGTGAAGTTATACAATGAAAATGCCACTTTCTTCTGGTTTATATGCCCCTGCATATACATAGAGGGACCTGGCTGCCTTTGTCACTAGATCAGACTAGATCATACCCTGTTGAAGAGTCCCGTGACCCTTAATTCCCTTTCAGACCTACTGTCCTCCATGAAATACAGGCTTCCAACGTCAAAGTAGGTCCAGCGTTCCGCCTACAAATACACTTCAGTGCCATCTTACCAGTAAAGCCAGTAACCCAAATTCCTTTTCAGAACTGATTGTCTGTATTGTTATCATTCCGCTCTTTCTTTTGCTATCTACCTATTTTTGCAGTAGTTGTTTTATGTTCAGTTTCAAATTATCAAAAGTAACAGTACTAGCTCTAGTTCAGCAGCAGATCCCAAGGACCATTAGAATTACAGTTGTACGACGATTCCCAGTACATCGCAGCTTTTGCAGATCTGTCTCTCGGACAGATCCTGTATTTCACATACTGCTGACTCTTTTTTTGTCACAATTGCTGTGCACTGTTATGTTAAAGGACAACAATTACATTTGTAAAACTATCATTATCCATCAAATCTCTAATATCCCAAGAGACACCACATTCTAAATGTTACTACACTGAAGTGCATCTTCCCCACTGGATGGATACTGTTGTCCCAAGCGTGGCAAGTATCTTTGAGATCGCTTCGCAAAAAGCTCAGGCAAAACCAGTTTTTAAGATGAATAATGAACGTGACCAGCAGTTGCAAGCAGATCAGTGATGGCTTTTTCCAATGCCCGAGTCCTTGATCCATTAGCTTCATAGGTTATCTTCTGTGTTAGCCTTTTTTTTCTTCTACTTGGGTCACGGAAGTAATTAATTGCCAATGAGAACATTTGCATAAACACTGATCTCCATTTCAAATAAAAATCTAGAATAATATCTTTTGTTTTCTTGTTTGTTTTTGTTCCTTTCTTACATGTAATCCCAATACGGTCTTGGGTTTGGATATAGGAGAGCCCATGCAGATTTTCCTAACATGAAATTTAGCCAATGGACGGACTTCCTGGAAGTCTTTATTCTTTATGGTTAGAAATGAAAGGAACAGAGGTATTTTTGGCTGTGACAGGAACAACAATGATCTCTCACTTGCCAAGAAATAATATGCCAAGAAGTATAGTATAATTGCTTATCAGTTCTTCCAACAAGATGAGGTATATTTGTTCTCTGTTCTGCTTCGAGGGGCTGCAGCACAGTATGTTGTTCTGACATTTATAATTCACTCCCTCCTATTTTCCTGCCAAGAAGCTCTTTGTAGATTTCTTACCTAGCTTCGTGCCCAAGCCATAAAATGTCCGTTTCGTCAGTAGAAGCAATATCCTGAGGGGAAAGGAGGCATAGGAGAGTCAGCTAGTTTCTTAAGGGTTAAGGAGAATTAAGCCTTGATCCAAGCCAGAACAACATAAGGTCTGAGAGGCTCATTAGTTCACTGGCACTTAATAGACTGCAGTGTCCTAGGAGTAAATGAAACCTGCACTTCCTTATGTCTTTGTTCTATTCTGACAAAAGAAAACTGTACCTGTTTTTGCAGGGAACAAGTGATCTGAAAGTTCCCATGGTGAGAGAGATTTCTCAGTATGTGCAAAGTGTGAAATGGATTTTGAGGGGAAAAAAGTTTTTAATTACTATTAACGCTTCTGAGCGTTGAGCTGATGGAAGTATTGAAACTGCGTTACAGTCTCTCACGTTCAGCTCCCATGCTGCTAGTGCCAAAAATTTGGGTTTTCAGCAATACGGCAGGTAGAAAATGAAATTATAATATTTTTTTAAAAAAAGTCAGAAATATAATTGTGATTCTCCTGTTCACACAACTGGATTAATTATTGCCACTCACTAAAGGAATAATAGAGTTCTTGAACCACAGCTTGAATTTCAGAACATGATCTAGACTGGGAAGAAAACAGAGCAAGTGGGAACCACGCAATAAAAGGTGGCCCAGGTGTGGCTGCTCATCAGAAACTGCCAAAGAATTCTGCAGCTAAGGACAGCGAAAGCTGGTGGTTCCCTAGCTGCAGGATGTGGAGGAATCCTTGTGGAAGGAGATGAGGAGCAGTGGGGTTTGGCATCAACTGCAGGAGACGCAGACAATCCAAAGAAAGGTTTCGTGTCCCTGATGGGTCCGAGCTGCCAGTGGAGGCGTGTGTTCAGTCAACAGCACTTCATGGATCTCGGTTTTGCAAGAACTGACATATTCTCTGTAGCACACGTGCTACCCATTTCAGGTCATCCTCCTAAGAGAACGATATCTGGCCTTGGTACTGGAACCCGGGTCTCTCCCTTTAGATATTTGGGTTTAAAGCCCTGCAAAAAAGGGGCATTCAGCACAAGTTTCCACATTTAGAATGACAACTCCTGAGCACAGAGCAAAATAGCAGTTAATCAGCACAACCACTTCCAGATGTCTTCCAAAACACAGTATTCACCCTACCCATTCCCTGAAAGATCTCCCATACCTCATTCAAACAGATAGCTCAGGAGAATTTACCATCTTCCATCTAGGTTAAGGTAACGAATCCCTGGAGTTTTAAGACTAACCCGGCCCTCAACATTTCACAGTGATTACCTAACATCACTTCCCATTAACAAATCACCTACCCCAGAGCTGAGGAACTGCCTCTTTTGCTCTACGGATCCTCTGTATTTCACTTTAGGTTACAGATTTGTTACAGCAATTGGGCACTAAAGGTTAGGTACTACAATCATTGACAATTTTCATGAACGTAATTTAATACATCATCTCAACTGAGGAATGGTTAGACTGGGCTTTAGCTTCATCACAAAGATGTGCATCTCTGGAGACTGTTTTGACGTAAAAAAGATCAGACTATACCAGACTCCAATGAACACCGAGACCTGAATAGCACAACCAAATCTTTTTAACAGAAGACTTTTGGAAGACTTCTTTAGGACGTTTGGTCATGATTCTTGCATACTTTCGCAGTAGGCAATGTTTTCCTATGCATCTGTAAATACAGGTGCTACTTCATTCCATTTGTAGTTTGTTGTGCAAGTAGAGGTGCATCTACGTTCTCTTAAGCGGTGCAAGGTTACGCTGCCAGAGGCTGACGGATTTTTTTCCCTTCTTCTTGCACTTTTAACAACAAGAGCAACACAAAATGTACTGCAGAATACTTTGAAATAAATACTCCCAAAAATCAAAATACTTGTCATATGTGCACTTTATAGGAGGTAATTTTGACCACGAAATGTAACAGCAGAGCATCACCGTGAAGTGTAACGCGTTAGTTCAGCCTCTCACCATAGCGAGCCACAGCACCAGATTCCAACTTCTTTTCTCTCCTCATTGCCACTAATAAAGATATTAAAGCTAACTATATGCTCTATTAATTATAGGAAGGTGAACTTGAGTCAAATTTGTTACTGATGATGATTAATAATTACTGGTTCTACACACATGTAGTACATTAGAGGAAATAAACAGGGTACATTGTTGGGTAGTAATTGATTAATTAGTGCATTCATACTGCATAACTCAGTGGTTTAAGATTGCTGAGTTTGAGATATTGCTTGCAATTATTAAAAGGAAAAATTTGTTCCCATTTCTCAGTTTACTCTTCTGAACAATCTTTTTCCTCTCAAATGGAATGTTTAATGGCTCAAAGTCTTAGCATGTATTTAGGAAAATCGTATCATGGAATACTGTTTATGATTTTAAAATGTTTATTTTCACAGGGGTGTAACACTTCAAAAGCACTGTTTCTAACCTGAACTCTGACCCAACTGCACCAAGTAAAACCAACGAAGGGCTTTCCCGAGCGCCCGCTGACCCGGCCGGTGCCGCCGCCCAGAGGCGCCAGGCACACAGCGGGCGCTCCGCTCCCCCGGCCCGCCGAAACCAGCCCCCTCCTCACGGCGAACTGCCCGGTTCTTTGTGCGGGTCTCACTCCGAGCAACAACCGCTGCCGTGCGCCCCTCCGAGGGGACGACGGGCCCCTCTCTCGGGCTGTGGCGGGCGGAATGACTCGCTCCACGGCCGGGCTGCCCCGGCCGCCTCACCCGGCTCCCGCCTCCCCTCACCTCAGGGCGGAGGGCTCTGGCGCTGGCTCCCCTGGGTCTCCCCCTCCCCTCCCCTCCCCTCCCCTCCGACAGCCGCACACCC
>VWZZ01007395.1:121943-153086 GCA_013399095.1 Psophia crepitans | reverse complement strand
CGGAGCCCCGGGCCCGCCGCAGCATGTGAGCCCGGTGGGGTGGGGATGCTCTGGCTGCTCTGCGGCCCCTCCCGCGCCATGGAGAGCCAGGCGCTGGTCATCCGCATCAGGATCCCCGACGGAGGGGCTGTCGACTGGACCGTTCACTCAGCGCCTCAGCTGCTCTTCAGGGACGTGCTGGTGAGTCCCGGAGGGAGCGGCCGGTCCCGGGACATCCCCCTCCCGCTGCCCGGCAGGGGACGGAGGGGACGGGGTGGGGGGACGCGGCGCTGCGGCCGGGAGCAGAGCCTGCGGCTCCGTGAGAGCCCAGGGCCACCCGGGTCCATGTTCTAACGGGAAAGTCGTTCTGGCAGAGGATGGCAGAAATCACGGGCCCGGGGCTCCCCCGTTCCTTGGGGGGGGCGGTGCCGGTGCAGGAGCCGGGGGGTCTCTCTGGTGTGCGGACAGGCGGTTGTTTGCGGTGTGACGGCCGGGAGGAGCCGGGCTGCAGAGCCGTGGTCCTGGGTCATCGCAAGGGTTGGCTCCTCCAGGGGCTGGGACAGGCCGCCAGACGTGCATCCCCCGGGCCTGCGCCCCTCGCATCGCTTCAGGGTGGTGTCAGCAGTTGTCGTTTGGAGATGGGGGCTTCCCCGGGTCGGGCACGGCCGTGGTGTGCCCCACGCATGGGCTGCAGGCGTGCTCGTGTTTGGTGGTGCTGCCCATTGCTGGGCCATGGGTTTGCTGATCGCCTTTGCCCTCACCCCTGCCCGCTTGATTTTCTCCCCGTCTGCTTGTGCATACAAGGACCCTCTGTTTGCCTGGGAATAGTAGTGGATCCTTATCCCACTTAGTGTTGCTTCCTTAGCCCAAAGAAAAGTCTAATCCTTGTGCGTGGGTCACACTTACTTTCTCCAGGATGCCCTCATCTTTCCTACGTAACACATCTCTGCTAGAGACTCCATGGGCCCCTGTTTCTGTAAAGACAAATCTTCCCACACCACAGATCATGTGCGTGTTTAATTTCTTCTGTTATGAATATGGAGGAGAGGTTCTGCAGATCTCTTTCCACGTGTTCCATTTGGCTGAGAAGACGCGTGGGGGTTAAGGGGTTGATTTGCTGGAAAGCGTTCAGTGTTGGGCCTACAGAAGGCTTGCAGGAGCGATTGGAGCGGACGGCAGACCTTCCAGCTTTCGTTCTTCCTAACACAGCGTTGTCTGAGACTTTCTGTAGGTGGAGGAGAGGGACCAGAGCTTTTGACAGTGAGGTTTTTGGGAGGGACGGTTCCCCATGGAGATTGTGGTGAGTTTCCAGCCGTTACGCAGCAAACCGCTCTGCCCTTCGGAGGCAAGCGGTGTAAGTCTGAGCCAGATGTACGCCGTATTCCGCTTCATGTTTTCTAGTTTTTCCCCAAATAAAGTGAGATAACCACTGACGCTTGGACTGTCTTTTGGCATTTTAGAATTATTGGAAAATTAGGTTTGATTGTATTACTTAGAATTAGAGAAATGTTCTCAGGTTGAGGGCAGGGCTTTGCAAAACCACTTTGCTTTTTAATTGCCATCCTTGTTGCTTCAGCATAGAAGCAGTTGGGGTACCTGGGCCTTACACCTGACCTGTGTCGTCTCTTTAACAAGTAGGTTGTGAAAAAAGAGCTGTTTAAGTCTAAACTGTGTGTGCATTACACGAGTGAGCCTGTGGTTTGTCCGAGCCTGTGGCCCTATGGGGTGCTGGCCCTCCAGGAGTCTTTGTCCCGGGGAGCGGTGAGGTGTGGGGCCTGGTTCTGAAGCTGGGGGGGGGCTTCAGGCAGCACAGCTGAACCCAGTGCTCTGACTGTATCGTACGGGTGAGACTCTGCACCTGCGGTTGTGAATCCTATATCTGCTCCATCACGTCGCAACTGGGGCATCACTTTCTGCCCTGAAGTTAAAATGAACCTGTGTGATCAGTTGTGATACAATACTGAGAGACAGCACGGCTTTTGGAGCCCGATCTCAAGCCAGCAGAAGTGCCAGAGTACCGCTGTTGAAGTAGCATCAGTAGACTTCACCTGCATTGATATATTGGTTGTATCAGGGCAAAGGGCTGAACTCAGGTGTAGTGAGATACCTGTAACCATGCCCTGCTGTGAGATGTTTGAGTAATTGCCTCCAGCATGCTGAGAAGGGAGTCTGATGGAGCCCTTGAGACTGGGAGTGATCAATGGACAGTGAGGAACCTTGAGGAGCAACTGAAGTTGTCAACACCTGCAGTGACCTGCAGTCAGGTGGAACTGATGCTTCCTGAGAGCTGCAGCCACTCTAAGTGTGGAAGAAACGAATGGGGATGGGAGGACATGTCAGACACATCAGCCATGTCTTCATCTTGGTGTGCCTCAGGTTGGTGAGGTGTCTGTCTTTCACTGCTGCGATATTTAGGGAGGCAGTTCTGTAGGGATCTGTCATAGAACAGGCGTGATGAATCGAAGCAGAGGGACTGTGATGCGATGGGTCACGCAGAGCGTTCTTCCTGCCACGCAGGCAGTGCCCGTGATCAGCAAGTCTCGAGTTTACTTAGGCAAGTCATCCCTGCGTGAAGGCCAAGAGCTGCAGGCAGGCTTGGCTAACGGAACGCTTGTCTGGCTCTGGTTGCTGTTGAAGTCGGTGGGAAAAGAGGAGGCCTCTGATTCTTCCACCTCTGGTGTGATTTCAGTGCTCATCTTAGCTTGTTTGCAGCTGTCTGGAAGATCTACTGAACTTCTAAAAATGTGTTTTTCCAGTTACAAGCAGGTTGAGCTTCCTGTTTCGTGCCAGTTTCTCCAGTCAGCGGGTGATTATGAAACACGCAGGGGCATCTGTTGCTAGTTTTTTTACAAAATCCAGGTTTCCGTGGTTATACTCGTATTCAGTGATCATTGATGCTCTTCCCAAACCCCTGCGAAGTTTGTGTAGGAAGCTCTGTACGTCGAGGCAGCCATGAAACTTTTGGTGGTGCCCGTTGCCTGTGCTGCAGGCACTTCTGCCCCAGCCAGGCGCAGCGATGCGGCCAGGAGCGTACCCTTCTGTGGGCGTTCACGTAGCACAGCGGAGCACTATGGAGGACGGCACCAGGTGGGCGGCCACGGGTGCTGTTCGCTCTTCTCCACCGCGCAGGGTGAGATCACTGCGCTGACGGTGTGCTGGGAAGGTGCAGCTGCTGCAGATCGCCTGTGGTTCTCTTCACCCAGTTTCTCTGCAGACGCGGGTTGGTCTCCAGCCATCTGCGCATCAAATTATTTCCACCCACTGGTAGAAGAATATGAATGGTTCCTGGGCTGAAAATTCCCAGCTTTTTGTTGAGTGAAAGTGGATAGATTTCTGCGTTGGGTCGCATCTGTGTTGGTGGTGATGATTTTCAGTTGCCTGCTGTCTGGCTGTTGTACTGAGGGTGATGGTGACAGCGGTACCACCGTCCGAACCGAAGTGCTGGGTCACGTATGGGGGGTCAGCAGGTGATGACACGTTCTCGCCATCAGTGGACATCTCAGATGTGGGGGTGCCGGGTGTTACGGCGGTGTTCAGCTGGGGGTGCAGCCGTGCAGTAGTGCCATTTGATGGTTGTTGTTTTCATGGCAAAAACCCTCTCTTGTGGACTGTGAAATGTGTAGAACAAAGTTTAATAGAGCTTGAACTGTCTCAAGGCGCTGGTTTGCCTGACTCTTTCAGGAGGTGCCGTCACAGTACGCACGTATGCTTAATTTATCTGGTAGCTGCAGAAGTGGTACCCTTCTAGCTGGGGGGAGCCCCGAGAGCGGTGGAGAGGAAGGATCAGGGCCGACCCCGACTTTTGTTGTCCTTCTGCCTTCACTGTAATTTACCCTCACCTGGTGGGCAATTACAGGGGGCTTATGTGTTACAATCATAGAATCTTTAAGGTTGGAAAAATCCTCTAGGATCATCAAGTCCAACCATCAACCCACCACGGCTCCTGCCCCCTGTCCTGCAATGCCACGGCCACATGCTGTTTGAACCCCCCCAGGGATGGGGACTCCCCCCTCCCTGGGCAGCCTGTCCCCAGCCCTGACCACTCTGTCGGGGAAGGGATTTTCCCCAGTCTCCAACCTGACCTTCCCCAGGAGCAATTTGAGGCCGTTTCCTCTTGTCCTATCCCTTGTTGCTTGGGAGAAGAGACCAACATCCACCTCCCTACAACCTCCTTTCAGGGAGCTGTAGAGAGCGAAGTTGCAGAGTATCAGTTAGAGATGGTGTGGAAAATAGGCACGTTCCCTGCAAAGGTAAATTACCGAATAGTAATAATCCAGCCAACCCTGCAGTTTCCCTTATTGTCCATGTCTCTAAATCAAAGACACAGGAACACAAGGTACCCCTTCTTTCCCAGCTCCTGCTGTTCGGGGCACAGTCCAGCTCTGAATAATCCCCGTAGTTTGCCCTGTTCCACGCTGATCTCGCTCTCTGGGTGTTGTCTGGAGCACTGCAGGCTCAGCCCGCTCCATGTGCCTGCAGCCCAAGCGCTGTGATGGGAAGCACCATCTCCCCTCGAGCTGTGGAAGCACATGTGCTAGCCAGTTCTGGAAACCGGGTGCCTACCTCCAGGTCTGTAGCATCAGTGGGATCTGGGGGCCTGGGAGGAGCCTTGAATTCCCTGTGTAGTAAGACTGTTCTTCCTCTTAAGGTAGGTCCCGTGTTCTGCTTTGTATTAAGAAAGCCCTGTAAAACTGTTGTTGCGAACTGCAAGATTTCTTTAAACGTGATTTTTATTAATTTAGCACCCTGGAAGTGTGAACAGCGTTGTGAATGCAAATGAGGGTAGCCTTGCAGGGTTTCAGGCTGGCATACATCTTCCTTTTTCAGAGTCACCAAATGTCCTGTCTGTAGCCATGGAATAACCCGTTGGAATCTCAATGCTTTGCACTTAAAACAGCAAATTTCTTACATTTCAAGTGCTCTAATTCTGTCTCTCGGAGGAACCTTTACAGGTACTAAACTACATATTCAAACTGGGAAACCGGGTACCTCAGGTTGGTGCTGGCGGTTGGCCTTGACTCGGCGTGACGGTGCTTGACCCACGGAAGCAGCACCCCTTGTGTGCTTCAGGTTCGGCTTTTTCTTGATTGCTTTCCTAAACGGGGTGCTGAGAGCTGTTCTTCGTAATGCCACTTTAAATACGTTCTGTCTGTGTCAGCTTTGCAGACCTCTAAGTTACCACTAAACAGATTTATTTTAAAGGCACTACTAAACGAATTACAATAAGCTTATTTTTTTCTTTTTTTCATCAGGCTGTCTAGATTCGTTTGCCCTAGCTGTCGCTGGAGTGTTTAAGCACTTGGTGTTAATTCAGGATAACTTCATGATGTCATACTGAGATAAAAGAAGTTTTAGCCGAAACAGGAGTGCGGGTCACAGTTTCAGTATTTACGCTGCTGTTTCAAGCAGTGCTTTTGCATTTTCTGCTTTCTCACCTGAGAGTAAAGTGCTCCACAGCTCTTCTAGAGAGCAGATCTGATGGACTTCTTGCTTTTTCTCATCATTGATAGAGGCTTTTCAGCTGCGTAAGGCGCCATCGTGTATGTGAGCCCCCTTGAACAGTGTCTACAAGTCGTAGTATTTTCCTGCTTGTGATCTCTGTGATAGTAGGAAACCATCACACATAATCTGTTGAAATTTAGAGTAATCCTTTAAGCTTGGGTCACTGAGAGGTCTGTGTGGAAGTCTTCCGTAGGTGATGAAAACACGATGGTAACAAGAGAGCAGTGGTGTGATTTCCCTCGCTCCCACCCCTGCGAGGCTGGTTTGTGCTCGGGTGCACCCACCAAACAGGAGTACTGAGAGTTGAGCAGAGCAACGTTGGGGGTTTGGGTTTGGTGTTGTTGTTTTGGTTTCTTGTGGCTGTTGACAGGGTTTTCTTTTTAACTGTTTACACCATAACTCTGTCTCACACTAAATACAGTTCTTAAATTCCTGTACGTGGCTATGACTCACTTTAAATAGTCCAAATATGCAGAAAATGTTATTCTGAATAGGAAAAATAAAACATGAGCAAAGAATTTACCATCTCTGTTTCGGTGCTATCGCAGCTTTGGGAGCCTTAGAGCTCTCCTAGCAGATGCTGGGGCTGTCAGAACTGTCTCTGTCTCTGCAGTGCTCGCACACCTCTTAATTACGGTTTGTAAATACCCCAGAACTGGGGTCCTTCTCTGCTAACAATTTTTAAATCCTTTTAGTGGAAGCATCTGTGTGCTCACGTAAGAATGTTTTGCAAGTGGCTTAAATCTAACACAATTAAAGTGTGTTTGCTGAGGAATTTTCAATGTTTAACTAAATGGATTTAGAAATAATTAGTTAACAGCACAGTCTTCTGTTTAGGCAAGACTTTAATTTCGTGGTAGGAGTAGAGGGTACAGCTTGGCTGGCTTTTGACAGAGGACCGACAGAGCTGTCAAACCCTGCAGAAGAATTGAAATGGAAGAAATGTTGTTAACATGGCAATATTTGGGGGGTTTTGGTTTGGTTGGTGGTTTGTTGGTTTTTTTTTTCCTTTTTTGGCTCCGCAGATTTACAGTCTACATCATTAGTTAAGCTGCATTGCACTTCTTTTGTCTTTTTGTACACAATTAATAGTTTAAATTAGGTACTATTCAGTTATTTTAGCATCTAAAATGAAAAGACAACAGGAGAAAGTTTTAGAAATATTATGTCCTTGAGTTAGCTCTGTGGAAATCTTTAGGTTGCTTTTGCTGCCTTCTCGTTGTATTAATTGTGTCTTTTTGACGTTGCACAGAATGTTTAATTGCTTGTTTTTAGACTAAATGAAAAGAACAGAGAAAACAAAAGTGACAGGACAGTGATCACCAAGGCTTTGGTACGGGGGGGGTGCTTAGCACCCCGAGACGCTCACAGAGTACGTACTACGATAAATATTGCTGTTCATTAATTTCTAATCGCTTTGTGGCACTGTCAGTGGCGAGATTGTCTGACATGAGGAATCAGGCAGCAGGAAGGAAAAACCCATGCTGTGCGTTTATGCCGTGCCCTGACGTGACGTATTGCAGCCTCGCGAAGGCTGACAACGTACGCTGGGAGGCCGGAACGACTTCAGTCTGAGCGGGTATTTTTTACCGAATTTTGAGTAAATGCTGTATGTAAAGGCTTAAAAAAAGGAAAAGGTCTCCTCCTCTCGGTTTAGTTGTACAGGAAAGGCTTGTATTAGCGTAAAAACGCTGGTGTGGGTGAGAGACGTGTAACACGTGGAAACGTTCGGTGTGTTTTGCGGCGGTTTGTGTACGTGCAGCTCGCGACTCCCTTAAGACAGGGGCTGCCCGGCAGCGTCACGCCGCCGAGGCTGGAGGTTGCCTCACGGGTTCATCCTTCCACCACTTCAGGTATCTTAACCTTACTTCCTCCAGAGCAGTCGACATATTTGAAACTGTCTACCAAGTTGTGAGGAAGTTTTTAATTCCAATTGAGAACGACAAAGCGCCCTCCAAACTTCCCGGCTTGCATGGCGTGGAGAGCACCTCGAGGCGCAGCGTCGCTTCGCGAGGCGGCAGCAGGCAACTCGGCGCAGCTGCCGGGTCCCACTGCTTTCCCGGGTAGTTTTGAAGTGGAAGCAACAAAAATTTGTTCAGTCTCACAGCTCCTGTTCTAATTCAGGGTGGCAGCCTTAAATCTATCCAGAGCTGGTTGTTCCTGAGCTGCGGGCAGGACGGTAGCTGTGTTGAGGCTACCTGGCGGTGGGAGGGGGGACAAGGGCGGTTGTTGGGAGGTGATGAGGAGGAGTCAGGGTGATGCACGCAGGAGGACTGAGAGGGAAAACGTGCTTTCTGAAGTAAAAAACCGTTCATAAACCTCTGTTTTTATGACTTGCCTCGACGAGTTAAATGTATGCTTTTCTATAACCTACAGACAAAATCGATTCTTTAAACTGCAAGAACAGACAGCACTGACTTGTTCACAATTATGATTTGAGTTATTTAAAAAGAAAACAATTTTTTCCTCAAGGTACCGTGGAGAGGAAGGGGGAGAGCACTGTGATTTGTACTGATTCACGTTGTGCTCTACAAAGTTTGTGATTTGGGGGCAGTGGTGAGGAGCAGGACTTCGTCTCCTGCCTGCAGCTGGGGAGTAATTAAGGTGATTTACTCTAAATCATCTGGGGCATTTCCCGTTTGATCTATGGCTGATTCTTCTTTACGTTTTAGGATGTCATCGGTCAAGTTTTGCCAGATGCAACGACAACAGCGTTTGAGTGTAAGTATGACTTGTATAAACTGTCTCCTTTGTCACATTATGGGGCTGTCATTTTTTAAAATAAATAATGTTTATGTTCGTTATATGTTACAGTTAAATATTTATGCATTTATGCAAGTTTAATGATGATACTGAACGAAGCAATATTTTATTATTTAATCACATCTTGAGCGAGCATATTTCTACAATATAGCTTTAATTACCAGCCTGACCTTACCATGCTCTTACTCCTCACTGCAATTATATTGCTCAAATTAAATGAAAAGTATAAAGTACCTGTAGATCTAAGTTTAAAATTTTAATCCTCTGTTGGAAGAAACCAAAAGAGCAGCAGCTCTCTCTCTTACAGAAAGACGGTGCAACGTGCAGATTTTGTACTACATATAGCAGCGTTGGAAATTAGTTTCCTTTCCCTGGAACAAACATCTGGTTTTTTGCTGGAAGGGCTGCTGTGGTTTTAGTTCTCCTGTTTGCCTTCTGCTGGGCTCAAGCTAAATATCCCATCTCCTGTGTGAGAGCAGGAGGTGTCAGTAGTTATTCAGCTGCAGCTCTGGGAGGAGGTATGGGAGCTGCAAGAAAATTTTTGACCTGGTTAGCCTTGGGCAGTAGGAATGACTGCTGAAGGGCCACGTGGGGCTGCTGGAGAGGTTGGGAAAAGTACCCTCTGTGTAAGGGGTGAGCAAGCTGGACGTTGGGGTTGTCCGTAATGGCACTTGTGCCTCATGAAGGTGGTTATATTCTCATTTTTGCTGAGTTAGGAAAGCTCCTGGTGATTGCTAGCGCCGATTTAGGCCTATATGTGCTGATACCTATTTCGGCTCTGTTCTTAAAGCTCTGTTTATTTTTATTTTTGGAGGGATTCCTGGGGGGTTGTCCTGTCTGGAGAGCAATCAGCTGCGAAGGGGAATCAAACATCTGTGTCGTAGGGCATAAGACAGCGGGCTAGAATTTTTCTTCCAAGTGGAGAGGGCTCCTGCTATTCCCTTTTAATGTTTATTATATATTTTTATTTCCTAAGTAACTCTGTGTTTTCCTTTGATAGAGCTGGTATAGCAGGAAGGAACTGGAGAGGATTAGAAGTGTTGTATGAGTGAGGTAGTGATGCCAAAGGTGAGAGCGCAGATATGATGAGATAGGGCCTTGCTTTCTTACTAGCACTTCTCCCCTTTTTTAGATAATTTTTATGCATAATCTGCATGCAGATAATCAGAGGAAACATTGTTTTATGGTCCTTCAAGTACCGTTTAGTGCTTTCCATTTTTCTTTTCGTGTGTTTGTGTTTTCCCCTCCTTAAACACCAGAACCCTATGAATGGAGGGTGTCAGTGTTATTTCTCTGTAACCTTGACGTTTCTCCTACCCTACTTTTTAAAACAAGACTTCCTAAAGAGACCAGGCTCCAGACCTTACTATTCTATTATTATTTTTTTATGATGTGTTCATATTTTTTTTTTCATACCTCCCACATCACACATTAGCTTTGTTTGAACTTCATGCACCAGTAGCAGTCGCTGCAATCAGGGCAGTAGCCCATATTAATGGTACCATGTGTAGAACTTTCCTGGAAATACTTATTTCGTTGTGTCTTCTAACATCTGCTTCTGTGCTTTCAGTTCATGTCTCTAGTCTGTCATTTACATCTGCACAAAACCATTTCCCCTGCCATTTAACTGGCATCTAAAATATGTTATGTATATTGATGCTTGATTTTTTTCTGGTTACTTTTTCCATATCAATTGCCTAGATTTTACCAGCTTAAGCTTCGTTCTCACCTGCTTGATTGCTGCTTTGGATGTGGATAATTGCCATCCAGCGCAGGCTCCTCCTCTGTTTGCGTAGTTATCGTTACCTACAGCGTACCATCCGCTGCGGCTCCTTCCTGGGGCTGCGCTTCTCCTGCCGTCGGACCTCGATGTGGGTTTCACCATTGCATTACGCATCGCGACAAATAAAATCGCTAACAACATATGGCCTGTTATGATCCTTTTATCCAAACTCTGCCATTTTGTATATTTGTGACACACTGCAGATTTTGGGAAGATTGCTTCATAATATTTGTTTACCATCTGCTGCACTCTGTTTGGTATCTTGCAAGGATTTCTTCCTCCATTTTAAGTGACATTAGCAAAATCCAGCCAGTACGCAGGATTTTTTGGTTCTACTTTTGCTTCCTTAATGTGCTGGAAAATCATATTGCTGTGCTCTAGGCAAGTAGAGAAGCCTGGAAATCTTTCTGAACCCGGGGGTCATATTTAGCTAATTTTTGGGCTGCGCCCACTTAGATGTGGTGGTGGGGTGGCAAAGGATCTCCGCGCAGGTGAGACATGGATTTTTCTAGTTTTGCGCTGTACAAGCATCGCCTGGCTATTTTAGGTTTGGCTTCTTTAATGCCAGGTAACGCTTTCTGCCTTTTTATCAACATATTCCTAATTTATTCTCTTTGTACCACCATCAGGAATTTTGCAGTTCTGAGAACTTTGGAGTTAATTTTGCAGTCATTTGAAATGAATAGCGTGATTATTTTTTTTTAAATACTTTGCAAGTAAGCTCTAAGAGTTTTCCACCTTTTTCTTTTCTTTTCTCTTTCTTTGGTGGCTCGCAGCACAGTTTGTTCCCTTAAGCCAGGCCTGTTTAATGACTTTTATCTCCATATATTCACCTCTCTCTGTCATATGTTTCCCCTCTCCTGCATTTTACTCTGATCCCTTTTTGTTGATGCCTGGTGTTCATCGTGTTCACTATTCCAGCAGCCTTTATTACTCCTTTACCCACGGCCACTGGGACTTGGGTTTCGGCCAGGTAGCAGTTTTACAACTCCTCCTCCTTTCTGCCTAAAATGTTTCCAGGCAAGGAATGTTCGGTTTCAACTCACTAACTCTTCTTAATCTTTTCCTCCGTAATGACTCGCTGCAGGCTGGTAACCCTAACGCGTAGTTTTAGCAGTCTGGCAGTTCACCGGTTAAATTTCCATGATATGTGGCTCTTGTAGGACACAGCTCAGCTGCCTAGTTCCTCTTCCAGCTTCTACGTTTCCAGTGTCCCACAGCTCCCTTCCAGCACATTTTAAAAGTGTAATTCTAAGGTTTTTATGTTACTTTTTTTTTCATGTTATTTCCCTCTTGGTGTTTTGCTCTCTTCTGCATTGTTTTGCTTTTTTCATTCCAGCCTTAGAAGTACCAGCTATAGGTTTTCAGAGGCGAAATGAACAAACCCCTTTTCTTGGTTAATTTTAATTTGTTGACTCAATTCGCTTCCCAGATTCTTGTGCATAACTAGGAGCAAGAGTGAGTTTTCATCCGGGGGGTAATGGCACTTTTTTTTTATGCTGATGTGATATGAGGGGCTGTGATTGCAGAGAGCACGTCTGTAGAGATGGGGGTAGGCAGACAGGCAGACTGCCCCAGCCTCTGCTCACATCCTCAGCTGCTCGGGAGCAAACCTGCTGTGGCCCCAGAGCCCCAGAAATGCATTTGCTCATCTCAACATCCTCACCCTTTGGTACTTAACGGGCGTTTCAAATACGGTGTGTACGTTGCTCCTTGGTTATTTGATATCAGCTGGATGTTTTGTTGTTTGATTTTTAAAGAGCTCCCTGTCCAAGGGGGAAAAAAGCAAATGTAAAACTGGGCTGTACACCAATGTACTTTGGTGTTTTGGGTTTTTTTTTATAAGTGTCTAAGGAAGATACTGGAGAAGAGAAGGCTGCGGGGAGCTTTTGGAGCCCCTCCTGGGGCCTGCAGGGGCTGCAGGAAAGCTGGAGTGGGGCTGGTTGCAGGGCAGGGGGGGCCAGGCCAAGGGGAAGGGCCTGAAGCTGCAGGAGGGGAGCTGGAGCTGAGCTGGGAGGCAGCAATCCTTCCCTGGGAGGGTGCTGAGGCCCTGGCACAGGGTGCCCCGAGAAGCTGTGGCTGCCCCTGGCTCCCTGGCAGTGCCCAAGGCCAGGTTGGATGGGGCTTTGGGCAGCCTGGGCTGGTGGGGGGTGTCCCTGCCCATGGCAGGGAGTGGGAACCAGATGATCTTTGAGGTCCCTTCCCACCCACACCATTCCATGATTCTAAGATATTTAAATTGCAGCAGGCAAAAGTTGGAGACAGATCACCAACCCTTCCCTTCTTCCCCAAAGCTAGAGCAACAAAAAGAAATTAAAGTCTTGCAACTGATTTGGAGGATAGGGATCTGTTCTGGTCACGGTGTGACTGGTGCAGCTCTCCATCGGTGAAAGTGTACGAGCTGTTCACAAGGATGGGGTGGACACCGCTCCCCTCAGGTGAAGGGACCGCACACAGTGCGTCTCGGCGACGGCGATTTCTGACACTGGAGCGTGTTGTTGCACCAGCTGGTGCTAATGGGGGGGATCGAGCCCCCCGGTGAATCTGCACCTGCTGAATCCCACCATATGTCCTTGGAAAGTCTATTCCTCCTTTGGATCTTCACGTTCTGAATGCCTTGCTCTGCTGGCGACTTTTGCTCCCTTTCCCCTGGTCCTGTTCCCACAGCAGCACCCTTCCTCGCGCCCGAAGTGCCCTGCCTGCGCTTGTGGCCATGCCTGAGCTGTCACCACCAAACCGCGATGCTGTTCCTCCCTCCTCTTCACCCACAGCTGCACTAGGAACAAAACCACAGGCTGGTTTTGCTTGTTCCCAAACTTCTGCCTTCGTCTCAATCCCTCTCTCTAAACGTTGTGGATTTGTGTCTGCTTCTGAGTTACGTGGGTTTTTTTTAAGTCGGCATCGCTGTGTCATGAAGAAGCGGAGATGCCCGTGCGTTTGTAATGGCGATGGGGCAGCGGGGTGGGAGGAACGTGGCACGGGGCAGGCGAGCTGAGGTAGGGCTGGCAGTGAGACCAGGAGGTTTTAGTGGAAGGGAAACCATTTAAATGTTGGGGTTTTGTTGTTGATTTTTTTTTTCTTAATTGTAGTAATTAACTTCTGATGAAGGAAGCTGCCAAAACGTAGCTCCATCCGGGAGGATCGAAGCAGGCTCAGAAATTTTACTTTGTTTGCTGTGCCCAGGGATTACCTTGCTGGGTGGCAGCGAGCGGCACTGCAGCCCCTGTAAGGCGCTCGGCTCTGCAGAGGTTCGGGCAGTACAGGAACTGTTGAGAGCAAAGTTTTGAGCGCTTTGTTCGTGCCCCCTCTTTAGACATGATTGTAGTCTTTGTTAATTAATGTTTGGAGTCATTATACGTTATTATTTCAGAGTACGAGTTACCTCGTTTTGTGGCTTATACATTCTTCGTATTTCTGTTTGCTTCTAAAAGTCCCGGTAAAAACCTTACGTATTAAAATTGTCAATGTCCTCCTTCCATCGTTCATGAATGCAATCCGTTTCTTTGTTAGATGAAGATGAGGATGGCGATCGGATTACTGTTAGAAGTGATGAAGAAATGAAAGCCATGCTATCCTATGTAGGTATAGTATAACAAATGCTGATATTTTCTGTGTTTTTCAGTTTGTTTGTGCATTTTTGCTTGTGTTGAAGTGTTAAGGTAAGCCGCGGTGTTCGCGGGGCGATGTTCCCGTGTTGCCTTCACAGTGTAATACTCCTGTACTAAGTGCAGGTGTTTAAAAACTAGATCACACGAGATATATGGACATTCTTGACTTTTTTTGAAAATAAGACTTGTACACTTACTGATCATATCATAAACATTAAGAGTAATGCATCTTAATGACTTTTGCATTAGGTATAGTGCAGGCTAAATGGACTATCAATTTCTTGTATTTTTTATGCAGTACTTAAAGTAACGGCTCATTAAAAATGAACCCCTGGGCTCTAAAAATTTTTCAAAATCTACTTTCATCTGGAGACTGTTTTCACCCCTCCTAACAGAACAGTTTCATTGTAGCTGCGGGCTCAATATTCGTAGAGGATTTAAAGACACATTTTCTGTTTTTTAATACGAGATATACGTGTGCCTGTGTGTGCCTTTATATCTATCTAGACATGTGAAAAATCTCTCTCTGGATACCTGTAAATATAAAATCTGTCTGCAGAAACAAAGTATGCAGTTACTTATTGAAACAAAATAATTTGAATATATCTTCAACATATCTTTCATGTTGCTGATGTGAGTGGAAAAAAAATCATTTAACATTTCCTTTCAAATGAAATTGATAAGCAAGAAAATAACAAATGGGTATTTTCTCTCTAAGCCAGATGGAACGCTAGCTCCTTACAAAGCGCGCTTCTCACTATATTAATGGCCGTATCTTGGAACATATCAGAAACAAACCCTGTTTTGTGCCATTTGGAGGTGGTTTTGGTGGGACTCAGTGACTTGGTTTGGTTCAGTCCTCCTCATCAGTTCCTCGCCGCAGAGGAAGTGGAGCAGGGATGTGCTTGGCTTGTCTTCTGAGCATTTGGCAAAACCGGGTAGTTTTGGTGTGTTAAATTCACCGCGATTCACAGACTGGTCAGGGTTGGAAGGGACCTCTGGAGATCATCTAGTCCAACCACTCAGCCAGAGCAGGGTGCACAGGGTGGCATCCAGGCAGGTTTTGAATCTCTCCAGAGAAGGAGACCCCACACCCTCTCTGGGCAGCCTGGCCCAGAGCTCCGTCATCCTCAGCGTAAAGAAGTTTTTTCCTCATGTTCAGATGAAAGTTCCCGTGTTCCAGTTTGTGCCCGTTGTCCCTTGTCCTGTCCCTGGACATCACTGAGAAGAGTCTGGTCCCCTCCTCTAGGCACTTGCCCTTTAGATATTTATAAGCATTGATCAGATCCCCTCTCAGTCTTCTCTTCTCCAGGCTGAACAGCCCCAGCTCTCTTAGCCTTCCCTCATCAGAGAGATGCTCCAGCTTCTTCATTGTCCTCGTAGCCCTGCGCTGGACTCTCTCCAGCAGTTCCCTGTCTGTTTTGAACCGAGGAGCCCAGAACTGGGCACAATTTTCCAGCTGTAGCTTCACCAGGGGAAGGAGAATCTCCCTTGACCTGCTGGGAGCACTCTTCTTGATGCCCCCCAGGACACCATTGGCTTCATGGCCACAAGAGCACACTGCTGGTCATGGAGAACTTGTTGTCCACCAGGATTCCCAGGTCCTTCTCTGCAGCGCTGCTTTCCAGCAATAAACGACTGATGTTTCCTATGAAGGGGGCTCATGTTTTGTAGGCTCCGGGAAGGCTTCCTCAGTGAAATTCCCATCCTTTTGATACCTGCAGACATCACAGGATCTCCGTACCCGAGTGCTCTTCCATTGCTATGGCCGGGGTGGAGGTTCGTCATCTGGAAGTCTGTTGCGAAACCCTGGCTCAGAGAGACTTTAGTGATCACCTCCGACTTAGTCCTGGGGTGGGAGATGCTGGTGACTGAGCTGTGAAACTCAAGGGATTTATCAAACAAGCCCCTCATGTGCGGTTTGCTTCCCAGAGGAGACGAAACTGTCGTATTACAAGTTTGATAGTAAAGAGCGTAGGACGGTTGTGGGAAAGAAAGGCAGAAAAATCTTGCCACAGTCAATGGGATTTTGTGCTGCTTTGAGGGCTTTTTGTTTTGTTCCATACAACTAGATGACTGGTGATGCTTTTCCACCAGAATTCCTTGTGTTTCTCCATTATTTTTTTTTCTCCTTATAAAACATCTGCCATTTTTGCTGTTAAACTGGAAAACTTGAATTCTCCTGGCACAGCCTTAAGATTAATCATGCTTCTGTAAGGTCATCTTTTTGCTATGCTTCCAAGCTTACTGTTAAAGTTTCAGTACATTAGAGTTATGATTGCTCAACTCTCTGCTTTCCCTCGAAAATTATGGGATGTCTGTAAATGACTTCTTTCCGCTCCAGCAGCTTTTCTTCTCTGAAATTTTTCCCTTTTTCTATTTGAGCATTGCATCGGTGATTTAACTTTCTGGCATCCTGTAGGTGTCATTTTGGGATATCTTTATAAGAAAACAAATATTCTTGGCCTACAGGAAAAGGAACGAATCTACTGTAACCTTGAAGAGTATACTGGAGGAGAAAAAATACTCATTTTTGAGTATTTTGGGGTCTGCAACAAATGTTCAGAGGCTTCAACAACTGCTAAAATATTTCTAGGAATTTTGACGTGGTGCAGTTTGCCTCTAGTTCTTCTAGTATTCTCCAAAATGAAAGTGAAGGGTTTTCTTTGAGAACAACAACAAAAATTCCCTATGATTACAGATCTCTTTCATGCAGGTGTGACAATAGAATTGGGGGAGATGTTTTGAATCATGCATGACCCGTTATCTTTAGGTTCTTTGGTTTCTGAACTTGACAGTAAGTTATTTCAGGCAGTTGTGGAATTATTTCAGATTCTGCAGCAATACTTTGAATTATGCCTATGCAAATATTGTGGAACGGTAAATAAAATGATTTTTCTGTTGTGCATGGAGGTTAATTAAAGACAGACATGGAGTAGCAGTGGAGTTGCACTTTAGCTGTTGTCTTGTATCGGTATAAAAAGGCAGTAATTTTTTTGACAGCCACTGATTGGAAAGTTGCTTGCAGCTTTCTGAAAGCAAGGGGTACATGCTCTGGATCAATAACTAGCAAATTTTCCATTAAAAAGAATACCTGAACAATGTTCCAAATAGCCACTGGCATCTTAATTTTCCATGGAAACCTCAAATGCTCATGTGTGGAGGACAAGTCATTTTCAGACAATTTTTCCAGACTACTTGTTAACAGTTATTGCTGTCCCAAAAGGTTGACAGCTTACATGATTGATATTTCATTTACTTGTCATCACTGTTTGAGTAATGGAGAGGGCCATGTTTTTTTTTCTCTCTCTCTCCCTCTTACTTTTTATTTTATTTTTTGGTAGGAAATAGTCTCATGTATGTTTATTTTAGTTTATTCTCCTAGAGAGTATGTCATATATGTTTATGCCATTTATCTGTATGTGTTCAGGTCATACAATGCCACTACTAAAACAGTAGTTAGAAAGTTTCTTGTTCTTCACTCATTTTGGCCCCCGGTGAAGCAGGAGATTCTTTCACAGCTCCGTAACTATTAGGGACTGGTGACACATTTTTTATGAAGGGATATGGGGAAGGATTTGGCACGTTATTCATGACATCCCCAATGCAAAATAAATCTGTGGAGTCATCCTAACTCCTGAAAACCTCCTGATCATTTCAAAACTGGGCTTTTGAGTGTTCTGTATGAGCACAGCGAAAGCGTGTATCACAAAGTGACTTGGTTTTATGTGTCTGTACGTGAATATGAATGAGATGCCCCCTTCAAAATAATCTTGTGATTTTGATGATTTTAATGAGGGAGATGCTTTTAGCAGCAGGCATTGTGCTAGATGTACGCAGAGGAGGTGGGGCTGGACGGATCCTTAAACCCTCAGCAATTTTCTTCATAACAAATTTTTCAACAAAAAGGAAACTTCTTCCTTTTTCTTGACATGAATATGAAAAACAGCAGCGCTGACTTTGGTGTCCAGCAAACGTTTCCTTAGGATAGTTCACAAGTTTAATCCTACTGCAAGGGGAAAGAAAAATGTTTTATAACGTTAGGTAGTTAGTAAACTTTTGTCTTTTTTAAGCTGCATAAGTAAAAAATGCTTGGGTTATGGAAAACCAGTGGCGTGCGTGAAATACATGTGTTTGATTTTGTAGAGGCGTAGAGGTTTTTTTTTTCCCTTGTTGACATCCATTCTTGCCAGCTTGAGTAATAGTATCAGAAAACACTGGTAACAGTGACACGCTGAAGTCTTAGACCACACTCGGCTGGTGAGAATTAGCATGAAAGTCAGTGGAGCTACACTGATTTATGCCATGAAGATCTGGCCAACAGCCAGCGTGTTTGCTTCAAAGACGTTTGGCGATTGCGAAAAGAACGTGCTTTGTGATGTGCTTTCAATATTTAACACATCCCGAGGAGAGATGTGTGGGTTGTACACAGTGAACTCGTAGCACGGTCTGTCTCCTGCCCTGGGATTGTCCGGTCGGGATGTTAAATATCCTGTCTGGTGAGTGTTAGCCCCTCCTCAGGAGTGAGGGTCAATTAAGAAGGGCTAATTAAGATGTACATTTATTTAATCCAAATGTCTGGATTTCCTCGTTTCATGCCACCCTTTCTCCTTGTGCCACTTCTCAGGCTTCCTCATACCACATCAGATTCTGTCTTCCTGCGTCTTGACCATCTCAGATACTTTTGCCTCCCTTTTGGTCCGTTCTTTGCCTTTCTCCATCCACAGGCTTCCCCCAGGTGCCCCCCAGCAGCCCCTGTAGCTCCATACATCGTGCCGTGGCTCTCCACTAATGCTCTTTTGCGTACCCCGCTGCGCATTAAATTTGTGCGCTCAGGGAGCGCCTGACGTCCCTGCTTACGTGAGATGTGGCCCCGACTGCCCTGACTCTCCTTCATCACTGCAAAATGTTCCGAATTGCACATTTTTTGACTCTATTTACAGTATTCCTTTGTTTCCACGTTTGAGTGGTTTTCCCAGCTTCTCCAGGTGTGGCAACTGCTGTGTTTGCTGTAAATGTTTCGTTTGCTCGGTCTTCTGAAGTGTTCCCAGGTTTTGGGGAGAGCTCAGCTGAGCTGGTAACAGATCCCTGTGCCAGGCATCACAGCCCTTTCCTTACCTTCCTCCTCTACCACTTTATTGTATGAACGTTGCAGATGGTACGAAGGCATTCTGGAGGCGGATATGTATGATGGCAGTTTAAGAAAAATAAAATTAAATACATTGAATTAAACAATCCATAAGTGCTTTTACTACTATTCATACACTACTGAGTAATCTCTTTCTTTAATCTCTTTGCAGTATTGCTCCACTGTAATGGAACAGCAAGTAAATGGACAGTTAATAGAGCCTCTACAGATATATCCAAGAGGTAATGCTTAACAAATTCTAATCAACAATGATGATATCAGTAAACAGTTTCATCAACAGTTAGGTTTTCGGGAGGTTTAAATGCACATAACATGACGTTTACCTCTTAATTTGGGTAGAAGAATTCGTTATTGTTGGGAGTGTAGTGAAAACTACATCTATTGCATCTAAAATAGCTAATTTACTGGAGTAAATTAGACTAACAAGATTCAGTTTGCATAGTACGTATTCATGTACATTTAAAAAAGTCATTGGTGATGGTTCTGCGTGTATTCGAACCAAAGCAGATGAATAACTTAAGTTTTGGGTACTTAGGAAAATGGGGTTTTGTTAAGATCTTTTAATATCATTAATCAGTCTCACAGACTTGGGGAACGTGACTGTCATTTGTTTTGAAACCGGGAACGTGTCTGTCCCGGAAGCTCTACACGTGTCGCGTTTTACTTGAGATTTGGGCACTTAGCGGCATCAAAATGATCACAGGTACTTTAATAGTTCTCCTGAACAGGGAAAGATGTAATCAATTATGTGGGCTGAGGCAATTAAAAAGTAGGTCATCTACATCCTGAACAAAAATCCTTAGGCAGCTAGTTAGGTTTTTGGGAATGCACCGCTCGCTCTGAACTCCAATCATGGTTAAAAAAAGCCTTAATGCATTACATAATTCCGCTGATTCATTCAGACGCTCTCGCTATCCAGCCTTTGAATCTCTGATTCTTAATTGATGAAACAGATAAGGTTTAAATTCTCCAAGTAAATCTCCCAGCAATAAATTAATTGAAATAATTAAAAATTAACGTCTTCTCACTTAACTGATATTATACAAATAATCATACCATGAGTTTCCCAATTAAACGTTCTAGACTTCCATTACTTACAACTCTCTCAAGTTTGAATTGGGCAATTAACCAACAGGCTTCTCAAACACATGCTAATAAGGTCTCTCAAGGAGCCTGGGTTTCCTGGTACTTTAGTACACTCCTGTGGAAAGGAGACTTGAATTCAAGCGGAATATGGAGGGTTTTTTAATTTTTGGGGTTTGGGTGTGGGTTTATTTTTTTTTATGGCTCAGGCTAAAGGCAGTCATATACCTTCCCCTCAAGCAAACAGTTGAGGAAGTTGTGGCAGGAGGTGCGCAGTAGCTGGCATGCCTGGCTGTTTAAAGGGACATTTTGAGGTTACAGATCTTCTTTTAGCATTGTCTTTTGGGTCGTTCCTGAAGAACCAGCCAAGTAGACTCCTGCTGCTTCCTCCTTTTTCTGTTTCCTGTACATCCAAGGATAATCTTTGGCAGGGCAGATTCAGAATCCATCTCCGTGCTGCTGAGGACACAATCCCCATGTATTATCTCCACATTTTCACCACTGGCTCAACTACTCACGTTGCTGGGTATTCCCTTGTAGCGACTTGCCCCTTGCTCTGAGTTGCTGTTTCACCTTTCCAGATCACCTTCTTACAACGTCTGTTCTTTCCAGGTTCCAGCTCCCAGGCTGCCTCTACGTTCTGCTTTTCTGAAATAGCAAACAAAATGCACTTTCCTGCATTTTTTTTTCTTATTTCTTCTTCTGGCATTTAAATCATAGAATCGTAGAACGGCTTGGGTTGGAAGGGACCTTTAAAGATCATCTGGTTCCAACCCCCCTGCCGTGGGCAGGGATGCCACCCTCTAGATCAGGTTGGCCAGCGCCCCATCCAGCCTGGCCACGAACACCTCCAGGGATCCCGGGGCAGCCACAGCTTCTGTGGGCAAAGAGTTCTAGTCCTGCCTCTCTAACGAACATCCCATACTTTGTTTGCACAAGCACTTTTATTTCATGCCCTTTTGGCCATGTCTCTCTACGTACTGCGGTTTAAATCCCCATCAGTAACGTGCAACTTTCAGCTTTCCTGCCTGTAATTTAAGGCTCTCCCTTTCTTGGCAAGCCCCATCTTCCTTTGAGTCCTCTTCCCCTTCTGTCTCTCTGACTTCTGAAGAAGCCTCCCAGTTGCAGTCTCCAATCACGTCCTGGAAACTCGTGTCTTCCATAAAACCTGCCAGTAGTAAATGTCCGCGTGCCATCCTGTCACATCGGCTGTGCTGTATTAGGTTCATAATTTAAATGTCTTTAAGGGGGCGGGGGAACCGGGAAAAGGTGGGGTTTTATTTTATTTTTTTAAATGCGTGGTTGCTTTTAAGAGCCAGAGGTCTTTTTTTTGTACTGAAAATAAATCTCTGTATGCATATACATAAACAAGCAAATGTGCATACACACACGTATATAATATATATCTCTCCTGTCTGTTACATACGTGTATGCCATCTGTGGAATGCCATGTGGATATATCATTCAAATCTATATCATAACAATACTATTCTTTTAATATCTTGTTCAAAATGTTGATTTTAATCTATTGGGAAAAGTATAATATGCTTATGTGTGTTTTAGAATAGTTTATGGTGTTTTTGGGGGTGTTTTTATATGCCCACGGTATCATAATATTTTTTCTTCTTTTAGATGCACATTCTAGTGTCATTTAAAGGCACACGGCCTGGCCTAAGTGATGTGTTTAATAACTATCATCTGTGTCCTTCTGACTAATAAATAGTTCTGTTTCCCGCTGTCAAAAATTGAAGTGAAATGCATGTGCATCGGAGAAAGAGAGAAAAATCAAATTCATCCCTCCTCAGACAATCAATCAAAAGCGACAGGCCCTTTAACATACAATTTGTAGGGCACTGTAGGTTTCAAATGGGAACTGTCTGTAAGGTGTAGCTAGAAGCCTTTGTGGCTTTACCGTCTGACAAAAGCACGTCCGCCGAACGGAAGAGCGAGGCGATGTACAGTCCGAGGGACTTCGGGAAACACTTTCTCCTCCAGCAGCGTGTCCCTCTGCAAACCCGGGCGGCGTAACGAGGTGCCGCGTTTGTACGTCCGTGTCCAAAACGCGGCGTTTTGTGTTGCGTTTATCCGGTCTTTGGTTTCTGGAGACTCGCTGCTGCCGCCGCCCCTGACGTGTTTTATTCCACGTTTAAAGCAAAGTGTCTGCGCCTGACAGTGGGACTAATTCGCGATGTGTGGCAGCTGACTCCTGGAAAATGCATCTTGCAAATATTTCTGTTGAATGCCAGGAAAAAAAATACAGCGTGTGAAAATACAGTGACATAAGATATTGATTTTAATTTGAATTACAAAAAGAATCTGATCATTTAAGCCAACGGTTCTCTCAGTTTTGATGTGTTTTAAGCAGAAATTAGAATTTATATTACATGGTGTCAGAAAGCTCTTAGCATTTATAAATGCTCACTCCTGCAAGTTAAAAATCCTGGTTCATAATTCCCACTCTGGGTCTTGTGAGGCACTTTTCAATCATTTCTCTCTGCTAATTTTGGTGTCACCCTCATTTCTTTTTAAAAGATTCATTTTGAGCAAATTTGTAAATGGCCCTGATGTGTTCTACAATTTAGTCAATTACTGTTTCAGCCTGCAAGCCTCCTGGGAAACGGAACATACATGGCCTGAAGGTACGAATTTCAATAATTGTTTCAGTAAAGTTAGATGGATTTGTAATGCTGTGTTCCACTTATTGAAATGTCAAATAAAACTGCACTTTCTTGAGCTCTGACAAGCAGATTTTTTTTTTTAATTTTTTTTTTTTTTTTTTTTTTTTGGTGAGGGTGGGAGAAGGATTCATCTTCTGGGTGTTGGCTGCGATATCCGTAGGTACAGTTTGATTAAAAATGGAATTGCCTTTCTTTTTGCTTTTTAACCTCTATTAATGAGGTTCCTAAATTTTAATATTCAGTTTATCAACTAACGTCTGCCACGACTTCAAAGAGTTTAAACAGCCCCACCGTATTCATTTGCTTGCAGTAATTTCTCTAAGTGTAGTGGCACTGCAGTGAAATTCTTTTAGGTTGTTTGATTCATTCAGGTTCACTTACTGCTGCTGTGACCGTGCTCGTGTTGAAACGCAGGCGACTGCGAATATATCAAACGATTGTTTAGTTTTTAAAATGAGAATAAATGGTGGAGACACCATCCCTTTCTTTTTCTCTATTATTTAACTAAGCGTTGAAGATGTAAAGATAGTATATCGTAGTCCAGGAATTATATAGCCTGCTAACCTACATACAGGCGAGACCTCAACCGTCGGCATGCCTAGCAACAAGCTAATTAACCTTCGTAGTGAAATGAGAAATTCATGGCAAATTACAGGTTAATTAGAATAGTGTCCTCTGAACACAAACGACTGATAAAGATCCTTTCCCTGCCTGCAGGTAAATACGCGAGCGGGGTCTGCTAATAATAGCAGCTCGGCGGTCTCGGATTCCCTTCCAAGCAATAGGTAAGAGTCAAGAACGGGAGCGTACGTTTTGTTTCGTTCTGTTTTCTTTTCTTTTCTTACAACAAAATGGAACCTTGTGTGCGGTAGTTACCCACGAAAAGCTTGATGGTGAATAACTTTTTCAATATGACTACTGGGCACGCAGGAGTGAAGCGGGGAAGAGGAAATTACCTTGATTCATGGATCTTGTTAGACTTGTACTGCTGGTTCTTCAGGAGAAGTATTTTCTGCCAAAAGAAATCAGTCTTTGCTGGGTATTTCAGGTGGCTTTGTCCTTTATGAAGCATTGAAATACTGTTTATGGGTGAGATAATTTGTTTTGGTTGATCTAATAATCGCTGTCTGCGACAAGGTCTGTGTGTTTAAGTCTTCGTTGGTTATCTCATTCCAGGATTCTTGGATTTTTTTTATTTTTTTTTTAAATTTAATACCCAAGTTGGTAGGTTTATTATTGTGAGATGAGATTCTTGAAAAATCTGAGCAGCTTAGGTGCCCTGCTTCCTACAGTTTCAGCAAAGTTTTGGAGTCCATCTCTCTTTTTCTCTTTAGATTCCAGTCCCAACTTCAAAACCCATATTGAGAGGACTCCCCTTTTTCCCCAGAGATCTGTTTTTAAATACTGGAGCATAAAGTCCCTTTTATTACACAAACGGTTACAGGAAAGTGTTGTACTCAATCCTGATGACAAACAAAAAAACCCCACAAAAAAAGCTTGTATATTCTTAAAAGGAAATAAGAAAAGTCTGGCTTCATCTTCTTCATATAGGAGCATATTTGAAACGCAAGAATAGAAATCTCCGGAGATCCCTTTCAACCTGAATTATTTTATTATTCTAGTAAGCATGTAATATTATGTTTATCCACGCACCAGCATGCTGCTCCCTTTTCTCTCCGAGAGCATTAAAAAAACCCCAAAACTTGCCAGAGACAAACATGATCAGACGCAGTTGTATGGCGTTAAGGATGTTCGGTCGGTGAAGCGTGGGTGCCCGTTCCAGCAGACGCCGCATGGTGCTGCAGCCGTGGGACTGTTGGCGTGGAGGGAGGGATATGCCAGGGTATGTGTTGAGGAGGAGGATGAGGGTGCTGCCCCGTGTGGTTGGCGGCAGTGCTGGGGCGGGTAGCCCCATTCAAGTACCACTAAAAACAGATTGGATTGTCTCTTTAGTGGCTTTGGTAATTGAGGAGATGTAAAAAAAAAAGGGAAGCCGATACCTGGGTGAATCTCCTCTGGCAAAGTTTGCCCCATCCCCTGGGGAGGGCTCGCCGTGGATTGCAGTGGTGAAGGTCCTATCTGAGACTCTTTAAAGAAAATGCATCTGAATGTCTTTCTGAACCGCAGTCCTCCTCCCGATCTATGGTGTCACTGAACTAAATAAAGCTGGCTTTCAGTACGTCCTGTACTTTGAGCTTGTTCTTAAAGTGCATTGAAAATGAGGCTTCTAGAAGATTCTTGTCACCTTATTTGGTGGTTAATTGCCATTCCTTTTCCAAAACCTTCTGCACTATGAGTTTTGTTTTTGAAGTAATTGAAAGTCTCTCTTTGTTTCATGTTCACAAATTGTTAGTCATGAAAGATGACAAGATCAACTTATGTTTCCTTGGAAAACTTAATTTTTCTTTAAAGTAGTCGTGGGAACAAGAGGCCTATTAAAGAACAAAGCCACCAAATATGAAATCTGTGTTTTCACTGTTCTTGTTAATAATGATCTGTGATCAAGCCACGTGCGCGTGCCTTTCAAGAATATATTATTTTGTACTTTTTTTTTTTTAAACTTCAGTAATAAGAGCAGAATGTCTCTTTGAGATGAAGTTTTGCAGCCGTATTGCTTCCCAGGCAGTTCGTTGTGTTGAACGTAGAAGGAGCAGAGTTTGTCAGGAGAGGAGGTGCAGCAGTATTTTGTGAGTGGGTGGAAGGAGTTTGAAACCATTAATAGTTTTTTCCCTACGAAACCCACCAAGCCGGTCGTTGTGGTTTGTTAAAGTTCTCTTACTAGAAAAAAATAGTATGGGTTGTTCCGCGTAATGTAAGGCTACTGGCACGGGAGTAGTTTCTCCTGCAAAGGCAGAGGGACTGCAATGGCGAGCTGACCTGGAACGGATGCGCAACACAACCTGGGCTCACCCCCTCCAGTTTAGGCACGGCCCCAAGACGCCGTAGTTGGGAGCTGTGCTTGCCGCGCTGCAACCTACGGTGGGTTGAGGTAGCGAGGTGTCACCGAGGGCGCACCCTTCTGCTGCAGATTTATGGAAGTTATGGAGGGATAATGCCTTCAGGGGAGTTAAAACCCTCACCCCTTTTTTTATTTTTTTGAAACACACCTGGTGTGTGAGGATGTCTTTATTTCCTTCTTGGAACTGACAAACAATAGGTTGTATCTCAAAGGGTGGTGTAGTCAGGTATCCAAAAAAGCTGGTTTGTAAAGGTGAAAAATATATTGATTTTCTCAGCTGTTCATTGCTTTTCCATTTCTGCAGTCTGCAGTTTGAGGAGTAGCTATGCTGAACATAGTCAGCATTGCTGAAGTTAAATCTGCTCAGAATATCTAACTATGAACTTAACCTGACGGCTTGTTGCTTCTTATGGTTTCACTCCATTTTATAGAGTGAAATGGAGCCGTCATTAAAAATAATTGCCTCTTATTTTTTTCAGCCTAAGAAAGTCTTCTGCAGAGCTGAAGAAAATCCTTGCAAATGGCCAGGTAGGTGCACGGAATTGAGTCTTGGCTCCATGCACGTCTCGTTACTGCCTGTACCGCAGTGATTGGCGTACCACTAATAGGTGGAGAGATGCTTACTGCTCATTTAGTTGTAATGTGTTCTTTTAATACAGAACTGGAGGGACCATGAAAACCTCCATGATATGAATGAGAGATGTGTCCTGATTTACTTTGATTGGCATAGCAATTTGCTTCCCATTTCTCAAAATGTGCTAATCAGATTTAGCTCCAAATAGATTGAAGTACCTCACACGTGTTGCGCTGCTGCCACAATTTCAGGGAAGAAAGTTAATCAGTTTTGAATAACTAAGTCAACTGCTCAGTTCGAATGACCTTCGTATTTTTTAGGGCGGTAGATTCTTAAATATGTAGCAGGTTCTTGCAAGGAACCGCTCTGCGCTGTGTGGAGTCACCTCATGGTGTAGCTTCTTGAAAAAGCCAACAAACCTAACCTGAAAAAACAAACCCCGAAGTTGTAGAAAGCTGTCCTGTTACTCCGTCCTCCCGCTCCAGGCTTTCAGATTCTGGCACCCTGAAGCAAAGGGTTTAATGTAACAACTGACGGACAAGTGGATGTCCTGGACAAACGGAGCAATCGGTTCTTACCCGTTCTGAGCCGAACGTAGAGGCAGGCTCGCAGTGGCGTAATGACATTAAACATACACCATTACATTAAACTACCTTCAAAGAAGCCTGGATTCTTCAGCAGCAACATAAATATGTTTTAATGTTTGTCATAGTGAAAGCCCTTTGATAGCCTTGGAGGCAGGCACCTGTCCGTTGCGATCAGGCTTGCCTATTAGGCTCTATTGACTGAGACATCTGTGTCACTGCAAATAAAAGACTCTTATTGATTTTCTTAACTGCTGTTCACTTCCCCTCCATGTTTCGAAGGCTGAAATCTTAATTATCTCAGATGCGTATTCAGTGCCTTCACACAATGACCTCTCCAAGCCTCATTGGCATTTCATGAATCAAGTAGTTGTAGTTGAGCGTGTCAAGAAGATAAAGGCTGGTCTTCATGCTTGTCCTTCAGTATCACCTGTAACATTGCGGTCTAATAGATGAGCGTGCCCCTCTAAAACGGGAGCCGAACAGCCCACTGTTGCAGCCTTGCCTATTTGGCACCAAATCCTTTGAATACAGCTTGGAAATGTGTTGTTAAGCTCGTCAACGTGCTTAAGGTGCAGGTGTAATTTAATATCCACAGATTACTGCCAGGTAGATCTGTTAATGTTTCAAAAGTAGAGCTAAACTGTGTGGTTTTGTGGACACCCTAAAATTATGTATGTGCAGCAGCACCCTTCTGGACTTTTAAAACGAAGCTGATAATTACTCCAATAGTACTATTTATTTTTTTTTTAAGTAGTATTGCTGAACGTGAGTAAAAGCCATCTTGTTGTGTTGGAGTCCATAAGCTGTATTTGGCATTTACTTGTTCTAACTAATCGAAATCAGGGTTTGGTGTGCCCTGCAGTAGATTATTACAGATTTCTTTCCTGCGTAGTAGATTTTTAGAATGGTATAAAGGAACCAAAACTCTTACTAGGATATTAAAAAAATGTTACTTGGACCCATTTAAAAAAAAAAGAAAGGAAATTAAAAAGTTTTCATCCTATTTTAAGCACCCTGCTGTGATAGGAGTTACATGGCTCGCTGTCAGGAGAATTCGCTCTGTGTTACGCTGCATTGTGTTCTGCAAAATTTGGTCACTGATCTGTAACTGGAAAAAGACTTCTAGTTGTAACTTTTAACTTTTCCCCTTTTTGTGGGATGAAGTCACACTCATCATTGCTTAAATATGGGTTGGGTTATTATTTTTTATTATTTTTGGGCAGTTTATGCTTTCAGGCATTCATAATGATATTCCTCTAGTAGTTTCCATTTAGGTTTAATAAGGAATTCATATTAATCATTAAAAGAAGGGGACATGATTCTTCAAGATAATCAAATATTGACAGGTTAGAAATAGCTTTCTGCCTAGGTTCATTGATATAGGTGATGTGATATAAATATTTATTTCTTTTCTGTCACTCAGAGTAAATGCCACCAATTGATTCAGCATTGATATAGTGTCAACAGTTCATAAGAAACATTTGACTGGCTTGTGTTTTCCGATTAGTCTCTGCTCTATAAAGTGGGATTTACTAAATCTCTTCAATTGTCTGCTCATAGAGTGTGACTGCTTTCTGAAACCATTACTGCTTCGATTCCTAAAGCAAAGGTATGGCTACAGGACTTTGCCTCTGTCAGGCCCCTACATATAAAATAAGGATTAATTGAGCATTTTGGTTTTAATGATTTACTAGAGATAGACACTGATTTCTTGCAAAAACAGCAGGTAGAAGCGGGGGATGTTTTGTTTGCTGATCCGTAATTGAAGTCTGTTTCGCTTTTTCATTAATTCTGTTAATATTGGCATCCAATCAAACTTGGTTTTGCAGGTTTAATATTCCAGTCCATCCTGTCGAGTTCATTGTTAGCATGTTATCATTTTATGATTGAGAATCCAGTTTTCCCAGTAAAATAAATAAATCACCGCATGGTTTTGGCATCTTTATTTGAGCCAGTAAATCACACTTTATCTCTCTATCGGTTGCTGGCAGATCCTTGCTCCACCCCAGTCTTCCTCTCTTCGCCCTGGGTTTCTGGTTGCTCCTTTGTGCCTAGAGACAAGAAATGGTGCTGGGCTGGCAGCGGGCGCGAGCAGGACGGAGCTGCTCCCATTGCTGGCTCTTAGGAAATGGTCTGGAGAAAATACTCTCCTTTTACCAGTTAGCAAAAAGCAGGAGAAAAGAGAATACGCTTTATGTCTCTGGTTCTGCTCAATTTGTTGCTTATAACTTGTGTGGCTAGAAAAAATTCTTCTTTTTTTTTCCACCGAAGGTACAAATACGTTCATAGCTTTGTGGATTCATTTGATTTCTCTTCAAGAGTTTTCTTGATACGAACGTTGCTGTGAACGTAGGAAAGAGATGTTTGTTGTTCCCTCAAAGGCTGGAGAATTAAAGTCCTCCAGCTTAGAAGAGCAGAACTCCTTAAACACAGTACGTGCTTGAAATTAGCTTTAGAGCAAGAGATCCCGTATGCTTTCCTTTATGTATTTTAAAACCCATTAGTGAATTGTTGTTCCTTATGAAGTGTCTTCCCCCCCCCTTATTTGCATTTTCTGAGTGATGCAATGAGCAAGATAGCTTTCCATGATAAAATACATTTTCATTTTCATCGTAAACCTTGCTACTTGAATGGGCCATTTCATACCCTCTTGTGGTATCTGGCCCAGGGTTAACTACAGGTGGGTAACGTTGTCAACTTCTGCTTTGGGTTACTTCGAATTTTCTCAGAGATTTTTGGCTCACTGGAAGAAATGCACAGAGGAGAAGTATTTCCTGTGAGGAACAAGCCTGCTTTTTATTCAGGAAAGAACACAAATTTTGGAGTTTATCGTTTCTATCCTGAAAACACATTATTTTAAATTGATTAAATATTCCATTTTCTGTTGGCAAGACATGCTGAGTATTGACTCTTTGGGGCGTTTCAGCTTGTTACCATCACTTACTTGTTCCAGTTGAAGCCGGGGGCAAAGTTCCTCGTATCTTCACTGACATCATATGAAAGCGGATGCTTAAACACGGCTCAGTAACTGAAGGGCACGTGTCCCTGCTGAATTTTAAAAGCTGTTTCAGAAGTTGGATAAATGCAGATAGGTAGCTTACGGGGAGCACTGCGTGGCTTTCACCACGGGACTGGTGGTCCTTGAAATAGCTAATTTTGAGGCTATCTCAGATGTGCTCTGTAATCACATCAGTGATAGCAGGCCAGACCGTTAAGGGTTTGGTTGAGGGGTTTTTTGATGCCTTTTAGCACGCAAAAATGACAAGAGTCTTTAAGCAGCCATGGCAACTCATGTAAGGTGTTTAACTTGGGATCCCATCAAATACAGGTAGTTAATAGAAAAAAATAATGATTTGGTAACAAATTCCTAGGAAAATATCTTTTAAAAAATGGGATTTGCCCAAACATTTACAATGATCAGGCGATGGAGGAGATCTTTTGGGAACAGCAAATGCTTGCAGCCCGGAAGTTACTCTCATTAAAATATTTAATTTCATGTATGCGTGTGCATTCCAAAAGTGTCTTTTTTAACAGCTGCTTTAGCTGGAAGATCGGTATAACTGTATCTGTACAGGAGAAAGTGGAATTTACAAACGTTTTACATTTGAATTGCTCATCCAGCAGGGTGATGTATAATAAGCTTTTATAAAATCCGTATCAAAAAGACCCCAAATTCCAGCATTTGCAACGTGCGGTGCTGGTGTCAGGCTTCTGCTTGAATATCTGAGGATATCATCATATATGGAGAGTTGTCCCAGCGAGCAGAAGGGTTGAGGCAATTAGTTGTGTATTTCAAGGAAAATTATTTTTATTGGATGGCAGTTCAAGACTATTTTTTCCCCGACTATTTCCTTTAGTTAAAAGGTATATAAATTAAGCACTACAAAGTAATCCTACTTACAGAACTGTCACTCAATTAGTATCAATTATGCTGATTCCAGAATAAATCATAAACTTTTCTAGCCGTACTGAAGATGACAGTTTTCTGTTGGATTGTTTCCATTCACCTCCAACTTTGGCTTTGGTTATGTGCTGTTCTGGAGACCCTTTTCCTATCAGTATCTGTGACCTGACCCTCTTGAGCTATATTATATCATTCCATTTTGACACCTTTTATCAAACTTTAATGAAATGACCCAGGCAAACAAATTGTCATTAAACTTTCCATCACTTTGTCCCTTGGTATCGTCTTTTATAAATTGGACAGCAAATGTTGTATTGATCTTCTCGTTCTTGCAGCTGAACTTGAAATGACCCAGACTGCTTGTTGTTTATGGCCTAGAGTTGCTTTTCCTTGACATTTCCATCCACAGCATGACATCTCTTTTGTTTTTCTTTCTTTTTTGTGGAGATGAATGAACAAGACATACGGTATCGAGACATCCTCGGTCATGGCAATGGAGGCACAGTCTACAAGTGAGTGTTGAATTTCACTTAAAATTTTGAAAAATAAAATTTAACAGCGCTCTTCCCCCCCC